>JAHWGI010000150.1:0-427500 GCA_029379305.1 Frankliniella fusca | reverse complement strand
ATATGAGTAAAATATGGAGAATTTTGGCTATTACGCATCTATTACGCATGTCATTACGCCTTTACTACGGATAGAGTGACCCGACTATTACGCGAGTGCATACCCTCTCGGATGCCCCCGTCGCGCGTACCGACTGCTGTTCCCATTCGCTGACGAGCTCAACTTTCTCCCTCAGCCCACTCTTTAGCAGCAGAGTACGAAAACACTTGCCACTAGTTGTGAAGGAGGGCTCGTTAGGTCGCGATCGTGTGTGAGCGAGGGACCGCCTCGGAGAACTTACACACTGCAGCAACGATCGACTGTAAGTGGGTTACTGCTCGGGGGAGGGAGAGCAGCGGCAGCCAGGGAAACAGGGAGAGAGCGGGAGGGACGAGGAGGGGGTGGGAAGGAGAAAGAGAGTCAGAGGGATGAGAAGGACGGGAGGGGGAGGGGGGGAGAGGAGACAGGGAGACAGAGAGAGACGAGAGGGATACGGGTTGGGGTCCTGGAGCGCCCCGAGGTAGATTGCGACGCAGGCAAAGCAACTACGATGACAGACATCATGTAGGAGGGCAGGCTGAGGCGGTGTAGAAGGCTGAGTCAGGAGGCCAGCGCCCGGGCGCGCCCCGCCCCGCCCTGCCCCGCCCTGCCCCGCCCTGCCCCACCCCGCCCCGCCCCGCCCCGCCCCGCCCCGCCCTGCACGGAGAGCGCGGGCTGGATCACCCCGGGCAAACATCGTTACGCGCGGCGCACGCGGCGGCACCAGAATAGCCCCCCCTCCTCCCTCATAATACGTGCAGACACACTGACTAGGAAGTCAGGTCATCATTAGAATTTCACGTCAGAACATTGAAAAAGTAGTCTGATTTTGACTAAATACTGACGTTTTATATCCCCCTGCTTAAAAAAAAAAAACAAAAAAAAACTGAAGAGAACGGAAATATCGAATGTTTTTGCGTTAGGTACGATTATGTGTAATTAGAAATTAAAAACGTGTGATTGAGAACGACTACACTTTGATAGGGAGTAACCTGTTTCAAAATTTGAGATATGCTGATTGAAAAAAACTAACTTTTGACCCAAACTGATTTGTTTTTATATGTGGTTGTGATTTCAGGACAGAACACACTGATCAAAATGGCCAAAGAGGTGACAAGAATGACTTTCAGTTTCGGTGAATAAAAAGTGACTAACGAGTGACTTCTCAAGTTAAAATGCAGTGGTGAGGAACCCGTCTTTCAAACTCACCAGCTCGCTCACACAAGACAATGGCTTCTCACTGAAGTTTGAGTCTTTGGTAATGGGAAACGATCGCACGGCGTAGACACACACACCGTTCCATACCTCCCCATAGACCCTTCACCCCACTTCCACCAGCACCCATCCCTCACCCCTCCCGAACTACATCGGAGGTCTTCCTTTCGATTTACCGTCGTTTCGTTGACTTGGATTATCTACCCCCACCCCCCATAGGCCAACCCTCTCTAGCCTCCCCATCACAAACAAAAACAACAGCAACGTTATACCCATTAGTACAGCCGGACACCCTTCCTCACCCAAACTGAATTGCAATGGATGGAGAAGGATGGGCGTAGACAGAGAAGGGAGGGAAGAGAGGGGGAGGGGATAGGGAGGGAGGGAGGGAGGGAGGGAGGGAGGAGGCGTGAGCTGGTAGGGGAGGGAGAGCGAAAAAGGTAGGACGTTGAAATTTCGTTTTCATAAGCGAACTGGCGGCGTCCTAAAGACTTTTTATTCACTTCCGCTGCTGCCCTACTTCTGGTCTGGACCATCCCTACTCCTCCACCGGCTAGAGAGAGAGAGAGAGAGGGAGAGAGGGAGAGAGAGACCTTCCGTTCTCTCTTGTTCTCCAGCTCTCCCGGCCCGACACAGGGTGGATTCCGTTTCGAAGACTAATTACATAATTGAATAAGAATAAGGCTCAGGACAGCGGCACATTGCGGTTCGGTTTGCGGTCCGGTTCTGGTTCGTATCTGCTGGGCGGCAGGCGGCGCCTCGCCCTGTTCATCCGTCGTGTCCCATACAGTGAATCGCAATGTGCCTGTCGTGGTGAGGGGCGCGGGGAGTATATTCCGAAAGAAATGAGAAAAAGCGCAAAAGAGAGGATTACAGTGTGTCACGTTTGGGCGCCGCTCTCCCAGGTAGCCCCGGTGCGCCCCCACAGGACTCAGATTCCCCCGCCACCCTCGACCGCATGCACAGCAGGTTCAGGGACCACCCCCCTCCCCCACGCTGGCTCTCGGATGTCGGAAATCTTTCCCCCCCGGGCCTTCTCTCTTTACATCCAACGGGCAGATACATTAGGAACTGAAAATGTCAGAGCCTGCTCGCTTGGGCGGGGCGGGGCGGGGCGGGGCGGGGCAGGGCGGGGCCGGGCGGGGCGGGGCGCGGCGGGGTGGGGCGGGACTGAAACGCTACGCGGCCACCTCCTCAGAAGAGAGCTTTCGCATCTCCGTCCTTGTTACACGCATGGGTCTCGGCCACTAGGAGTGAGTGAGACGGCACTACAAGACGATCTTCTGAATCTGGGGGGCAGGGAGGCTGAGGAGCGAAGGAGCAGAACGAGGGGGCAGAAGAAGAGGAAAAAGCACGGCTGCGCGCAGCGCGGATAAAGAGAGCCCGGTGGTAAGGAGGGAGAGGGGGGGAGGGGAGGGGAGGGGGGGGGGAGAGGGTCAGGGCAAGTGGAGCAGGGGGCAGGGGTTGGTTTCGGGTCGACGCTTCGCCCCCCGCCCGCCCTCGCCGCCTGCCTGCAGAAATCGGAGAGCGATTCTAGACTCCGAGCCGGGAATTATAACGAGGTATAACAAGCCGGGTTATCTCTCTCTCTCTCTCTCTCTCTCTCTCTCTCTCTCTCTCTCTCTCTCTCTCTCTCTCTCTCTCTCTGTCTCTCTCTGTCTCTCTCCCTCTCTCGCTCGTGCGCGCATTCCCCATTATTACATCTGCCGCGCCGGCCCGGGCTCGCTCCCGCGAGCGCTTACTGTCCGGCAGACGCTACAAACGCCAGTGTCGTTGTTCGAAAGTTAAACAAAATATCGTGTCGTTTCAGCTGCAAGTCGCATACAGAGGGTGACAATTAGAGACTTGAATTTTCAGAGAGCCATGCAGCCAGGGTTTTCGTGGTTGTGTAAACTTAAACTGGTGCTCCCTTTGCGCAGCGGTGCGGCGCAGTACTCACCCGCATAAGTGCGTGCGGCAGTCCGCATTGCTCCGCTCCCGCGGCTCCATCATCTATCACCCGACCCTATTCATGCCTGTAAAAGGGCAGCGGGCGGAGGGGGGGGGGGGGCAGGGGGCAGGGGGTTGCCGTGGCAACACACCGTAAAGCTCCCCGAACCGTTTTAAACACGGCGACCGCAACCTCTGGTCCGTTGGCCCGTGTGGGACGGATTCCGAGCGGAAGCACCAGCAGCAGAGATTAAGGACGGGAGTCGTGATCGAGTGGGGGGGAGGGGGGGGGGAGTCACAGAAGCAATCCTAAAGCTGTCGCAGCGCGGTGAAAGTACTGCACAGCTGGGTACATTCGCCGGTAACGAGCATTTCTAGGCGACTCCCCCCCCCCCCTTTAGAAGCGGAGCGAAGCGGCTGACACTAAGCCCCGCGCAGCAGTTGAGTGGAAGGGGAGTTCAAGAGGTTATGATTCCCTCGCCGCCTGTCGCGCCCTCTCGCTCGCACTCGCGCACAGACTCCCCGCCGCCGCCGCCGTCTCCCTCGCACTTGCACTCGGGGCGGGGAGGACAGCCCCAGCACGCGGCCTTTGGCCCTCAAGGCCTTTCCCTCCACCCGCTGCCTTTGGAATCGCAAATCAGGATCCACAGCCGCGCCACGCCACGCCACGCCCGGCCCCGCCGCGCCCCGCCACTCCACGGCAAATCCACGGAGAGAAGTTACCGGTTAGGCTCATGAGATGATGCAAATAGCCAGCTCCGCTCCGCATGATACAATGACGGGCGTGGCGCGGCGTGGCGCGGCGTGGCGCCGACACTAAGCCCCACGCGTCCGGCTCCGCGTCGCCCTCCCCAAATACGAAAAGTTTAATTCCCCCCCCCCCCCCTCTCTCTCCCTTTTCACAGCAAGCCCTCAAATCTAGACTCTCGCCCGAGGACACTTTTAATTGCACAATTTGTCTGAGTTTCTATACTCTCACTTTAGGTGAGCGGGATATCTTTATATAGCTTAGCTGTGCTTAAGTAAGGAATTTTTAAGCTTCGCTCTACTCGGGTGCGGATTTTCGAACCTCACTTTATTTAAGCAAGAATCATCCTCACTTTCCTCGAAATACTTCACAGAGTTCGCTCTCAAATAGAGCGAGAAAACAAACCACACTTTTTGAAGAATTATAAAACTGCCTTCAAATGAGTCACGATTCTCGCCCGTAGGCGAGAATCAGGACTCCCAGATTAATCTGAAATTAATCTAAAAATTTTCCAGAGATTCTACTGCGACTCGCCGCCCTCGACTTGTACTCTTATTTCTTTCTCAATCGCTAAGCGCCATTCATTGCAGCAGTCAGTGCCGGCTGAATGACTTCAAGGGCTGTCCTTTAGAGCTGCAAACGCGTAGCATGGCGGAGGGCGGGTGCCGGGGTCAAGGAGGCAGAGGTGTACTGTACGCCGGCAGCGCGGCAATTGGCACTCCACTGGACGGGTCTGCCGTTTCGACAGGGTGCCTTGCCGTGCCCTGTCCTGCCATGCGCTGCCCTGCCCTGCCCTGCCCTGCCCTACCCTGCCCTGCCTAGTCGAGCCGAGCCCTGCCTAGCACGCTCAATGGCCCGAAGACGATACTGTTATTTGTTTCCGCTGCTTGTTTCTCTCTCAATCCTTTACTTGTAAGGAAAGGAGAGCGATTGGAGCAGTATTCAACAGACTTCAGCTTTTTAATTGAGTTTTTTTTTTTCCTTTTTCTTAGACACAGCATAACATGCACCGGTGCGATCCAGCACTGTGGGATTAGGCAAGCCCGCAGCAATCCCAAGCACGACGGGTTTGCCTAAGCCGCCGCTGACAGGCGCTCCCACTAAAGCACAATTAGCACTAGCGTTACTGTTCTACGTTTTTATTTTTAAATAAAAACTTTTATCCCTAACAGAAATATTTCATGCTCGGTACCGACCGTGTGCCCGCCGGCCGAATGCAGGTGGACTGGCTTAGGGACAGGATGCGCTGCCATCGTGGAAACCAAAAAGTGCGACGGCATATTCACAAAAAGCAATGTGCACTTCCCTCGTGCAAGAATGCACAAGTTTCAATTTTTCAATAACTTGAACAAGGTTTAGAAAGTTCGCTTTTAAATATGAGAGACACCTGCAGGTATGACAGTGCCCTAAAATTCCGAGATACGTGACTGACGGAAGTGTGCAATAATGGCGATAAAGATGTGTGTGTGTGTAGGCAGGAATTAAAGGACGGAGAAATTAAAGAGGAAGAAGGAGAAAAGGGGAGGGGGAAGGACTAGGGAAAAGGGAGGGGAAAAAGAAATGGTACGGAGGTGTAGCGAAGGATAGGGAAAGAGACGGGGGTGGGTTAGGCGAGGTTAGGTAGGGAGGAGGAAAGAAAAGGAGAGAAGCGAAGAAGAGGACAGGCGGAGGACGCAAGGGGAACAAAGCGGGTGCGAGAGGAAGGGAAGGGAAGAAAATGGAGGGGAAGGTGGCTTAGTGCCTCGGTTCGCTCAGTGGACGCGTTGGGTGAACAGAACGTGCGGACTGGCGGACTGAGTACGACCGCCCCCCCCCCTTCCCCCATTCTGCTTCCCCTTCCCAGGGCTGCCCCGCCCCGCCCCACCCCGCCCCGCCCTTGCCAAGCCCCGCCCCGCCCGTCCCAGTGCGGCTCATGCATATTCAAGGGGCATATCAAAGACTATATAATCAAATGGGCGGGAAAATTCACCGCGGCCGGGAACGTGATGGATACGGCTTCCGTCCGGCGCGGTCGGCCCGCGGCCCGGCCGCCAGCAACACCAAGATGGCACTAAACGTGACGCGCGCGCGCGCGGGGAGCAGCGACGGCCATCCGTTCCGTAGAGACCAGAAACAAGACCGCTCTTGTCAACGCAAATGTGTGTACATGTCTGAGAATGTGTATGTAAGCTTAAGTATGAATTTATAAAAGTGTACATGGCAGAGGTAACCAAACGGCAGTATATTACTCTTTTCAATGCGCACATATATGGTCATAGATACACGTTAAGATATGCGAACAAGAGCATGTATACATTTATTAATGCATTTATGGCATCTACACATTTATTCAAGTCTCCGCTGAAAATGCAAAAATTGTACACACTCTTATTATTGGCCGAAAAACATGCCACTTCCACTGCGAAAAGAGAACGCTCAATAAAAGATATGTCAGTTATTGCCGTTTGAAGAATTCTATTGATGAGTTTCAGTCTCACGCTCCCTACGACAAGCTTGGCTGCTGGGCTTGCCTCTCTTTCATATATACTTGTTTTTTCCCCTCTTACAAATCTGTTTCCCCTACCCTAGTCCCCCCCCCCTCCCCCAAGGCTCGGAGCGCACGACACCGGCGGGAGACTTGGAGAGAGAGAGAGAGAACTGCAATGCACTGCAACGGCCGGCCCGAGCCGGCGACAACCAGGAGATAACCGTTGTGCCGAGCGCTGCAGTTGAGAACGCCCCGCCCCGCCCCACCCCACCCCGCCCCGCCACACCCGCAACAGGTCCGCTGGCCCCACTCCACGGTGAGGTGCGCAATTTTCTCAACAACTTGGGGTCCGTCAAAACCACCGCAAAGTGCGTGGACCGCTGCGGTGCGCCTGGGGCGTTGTGCTGCGGCCTTCACAGGAGCTTGCGTCCTGACCGCTATACTGTCAACAAATGTTCCTTGAAAACGGTAACAAATTTGTTTAAAAAGGTAAATTAAGTTTTTCTTTTCACACTAAATCCTTCTGCATTTTGTTGTGCATATAAACATGCAAGATTTTAAACAACCATATGCACATTTTTTATGCATGATTATGAACAAATTGTCCATAACTATCGACAAATTGTACATAGTTATGCATGAAATTGTGCATATTCTTATGGTTGTTTAAAATCCTGCATGTTTATGCACAACAAAATGCATAAGGATTAAGTGTGTTCTTTTCTTCATTCCCTTTGCTTCGAAAATAACAATACTGCGTAGAAAAGCTGGCTTCGTCCTCTGGCGCGGAGCTTTTTGCTGCACGATGGGCACAGTACTCTATAGCTTTTGAAAGGAGGCGACGCGACAGTGCACTCACACTGGTAAAACAAATGTATAGTTCTAAACATCAATTGATGTTTAACTGCTAATGTTTAATGTTTAAACACTATATCATGTTTAGTTCAAACTATACATCAGCAGATGTTTATTTTCTAAACACTTTGCAAGTGTTCAGTTGGCTATACACTTGGCGCAGCGTGGTATCCCTATGTTTCCCCATGTGAAGCCTCCCCCAAGTGTATATTTCTATACATCACGAAATGTTTAACCTCTATAAACATTTGCGAAGTGTATAGGTGTTAAACATCTTGTCATGTTTAGTTCCTGTTATACATCATGTCATGTATAGAATTGCCAACTATACACCATGATGTATAGAAACTAAACATTTGTTTTACCGGTGTACTATCGCGCACAAAAACTTATAAAATAAAATAAATTATTTAAAAACAAAAAGCCTTTTGTGGACGGGTTGTGTCCGATGCGGGGCGAGCAAGTGACTCTCGACTACCGGGACAGAGGCGTGGCGGGAAATGATCCGGAGCGCAGTGGGGTCCGCACCCGCTAAGCCTCCGCCCCTCTCTACCCAGCACCCCCACGGGCCCAGAGCGGGGCTGTCGCGACCAAGGTGATAGATGGCAAACAGAGAGAGATAGGGAAGGGGCAGAGCAAGGTGGACAGAAAGTAGGAGAAGAAAGCGGGGATAGAAAGAGCAGGAAAGAAAAAGAAAGAGAGGAAAGCGGAGAAATTTTTTATCTGGTTGCAAGTAGTTGGGTTCAAAAAAGGACCTCCCACTAGCAAGGGTGAGAGTTGAGAGAGGAGCGCTTTAGTCAAGGCCATGCGCGGGACGTGCATTTTACAAACGCATGCCGACAGCAGATGCAAGGCTCATTAGGTCAGTGTTGTTAGATAAGTAGGAAAAAGATCGAACGAACGCAACTGTGCGTGGCATGGCAGACAGAGGTATCTCCGCCTGCCTGCTAAGCAAACGCTCCACTCATGACAATACATTTTGCCTAGTAGGCAGGCGGAGATACCCGTCTGCCGCACACAGGTGCACGCGTACGATCTTTTGCCTACCTATATACATCACTGCTTTACGTCAAGGAGGAAGCGGAAAACCCACTGTGCACAATTTTTTTTTCTGTTTATGTGTTTATGCTCTGTAAAAGTAAAAGCAACTTTACCAAGGGACAGCGCATGCACACCTTACGAGGGCCGAATATGGAAATTCACTCGCACCGCGTCGTACAGCAACATAATTTTCCACACTAAAATGACACACGACTCTGAACATGAACATGCCATGCCTGCAAACATATGTTATCACGTGCAAAAGAAATTCGAGGCCCGCGCCAAGACCAAGTGCATGAAAAGTGAAAAGACCTCAGAGGAGTACAGACAGACCCGTAAGATGGTTGGCGGGCAGTCGAGCAAAGAAGTTTGCCAGAGGACAGAGTGTTTGTCGGCTCAAGGTCCGATATCCTATTTCCGGATCAGCTGGCTGGGGTGGCCGTCGGCTGCCGTCACGGGGAGGGGGGCGGGTGGCGTGGCTGTCCCCTCACAGCGTCACGTGACGCTCCACTGTCATCCAGGAGTGACGTCACAGAGCGGGGTGACGCGTCAGCCCCGTCACCACCACCACCACCACCACCGGTCACCCCGCGGTCGCGAGCGCCTATACATTTTCCTCGCATCTATATGACGACTGATGTGGGCGACCCCTTGAAATTTTCAAGCGGACACCGACACGGGTCCGCACCCGGCCCCTGCACGCCCCGCCCCGCCCCGCCCCGCCCCGCCCCGCCCCGCCCGCGCAGTACGTCCGGCCCCGCCCCGCCCCGCCCCACCCCGCCCCGCAGCAGCAGCAGCTCTGGCCCACTCGCCAGTATAAATAACGGAGCGGCCTCCATTATCCCAGAAGCCTCGCCTATCGATTGACCGGGCGAATGCCCCGCTCCGCCCCGCCCCGCCCCGCCCCGCCCCGCCCCGCCCCGCCCACTCACCGCAGCCACAGCACCGCCAAAACCCACAGCCAGAACCTGCTCTCGCGCGCCGAATCCCACATGCAGACTCAGCCGTTTCGCGAGGCAGCCCCGCGCGCCCCGTCAGACCAACTCTAGCTCAGAGTGGAGGAATATCACAACGAAACCCCGCAGAGAGGGCGCGGCTGGCGCCGCAGCGCCCGGGTCGTCAACTAGGTCAGTAGGGAGAGCGCGGCCCCCGGGGCCCCCGGGCGGGGCGTCACTGCAACCCGAATATTGCGTTATATTCTTGATTCAAAAGGTTTAATGAAGATAGTATGGGCTTATTCTTTTAAGCGACGTGTCCTAAATTAAGGACAGTTTCCACTTTAAGAGCACTGAAACATTGAGAGTCCAGTTTTCTCGTGGTTTAAAATCGAGGGGAAAACGACACGAAGTTTCAATGTCATAGCCGGATTATTGAGATTCGGGGGTATCAGACGTACACGGTAAAAATTATGTCTGATATTTTGAGGAAAAGGGAAAAACTTTCAAGGCCTTGGATACTTTGAGGAAAACGCCTTAGATTTTGAGGGAGTCTCCTCAAAATTTGTGGAGATTTCCCTTATTTTTGAGGAGCCTTCCTCAAAATCTAAGGCGTTTTCCTCAAAGTATCCAAGCTCCTCAAAGTTTTCCCTTTTTCCTCAAAAAATCAGACATTATTTTTACCGTGTACGCACCCCACGGATGGCCGTTGATTTTCATTTGAAAATATTACGGGGACACTTATTCCATTCATCTCGTTCATTTGTTTTCAGTTTTTCGTTCATTTGTTCTCAATTTCACGGATTTTTCTGTTATTTTTTTCTCTTGAATTTAATTTTTTAAAAGTGTTTTTGATTTTTAAATGATTTTTTTGGGGGGCCGTATCTTTTGCAGTGATCCCCTCCTCGCATCAGTGCAGGCCAGCAGGGCCAGCAGGTCGGCACAGACAGTTCACAGCAGCGCGCCCCGCCCCGCCCCGCCCCAGGCCTACGCCACACCGCCGAGCCGCGGGGTTATAGATGAAGGAGGGCCACATCTAATGAGGGGGAGGGGAGGGGGCTAAAATTAGAACAGTGAGGAGCGGTGGGCGGGAGAGCGCTTGCGGGGGGACGGGAAGGTATAAGTGAAAGTTAACTACAGCTCCGGCGCCGCCTGACCTGCCCAGCCGGCCCGAGCCGAGAGGAGGAGGAGGAGGAGGAGGGGGGGCGGACTTACCTCGCGCACTTCATGGAGAGGAGGAAGTGCAGAGAGGAGAGAGGGGCGGGGGAGGGGGAAGAGGGGTGAGGGAGGGGGATGGGGGAGCACGCTACTCGGCACCGGCACACGCCAGATTCCATTGGCGGCTATATTGCCCCGTACCAGCGCACCACCACGGGTCCCCGCCCCGCCCCGCCCCGCCCCGCCCCGCCACTACACCCTACCACGCGCCGGCGACGCACTAAGCCAGCTAGCAGGCCAGTTCGCGCGGCTGAGCTGGGCCAGGGCGGCCGGTGGACTGGGCTGGGCTGGGATTGTTTGACGTGTTGAACTTAGTTTCAGGAGTGAAAAGGCGAGCGGGCGGAGCGAGTCGAGTCGAGTCGAGTCGTACCGAGTTCCTGCTCGGACCAGAAACTGGACTGGAAGTTACTCTGGGGTCACGCCGCGGGTGTCACTTCCGGCTCCGCCCCGCCCCGCCCCGCCCCGCCCCGCCCCGCCCCGCCCCGCCCCGCCCCGCCCCACCGCGCCGCTGTCCCGTCCCGCTACAGTCGCCGAAGCCCGAGGCTTGCTTGTCCAGCTCGGCAAGGCGCCGCTGTGCACACTGCAAATGAAAGGGCGCCTTGGCCTTGCCTTGCCACATGGAAAAGTAGACTACTCGAGGGGGAAACAACTCTGAAATTTTTGTCGTACACCTCGTTATTCAGAAAAATTCAGGAGAATTTTTTTTAAAAAAAAAAACAAAACAGAAACAATTCAGGAAAATTCACAAAAACTCGCTGCAATCCAAGAAAAATTCAAGCAAAAATTTAAAAAATCAATACAGATTCACAAAAAAATCAAGAAAATTTACGCCATTTGTACACCAAAATTCCGAGTTGTTTCTCCGTCGGGTCCACTTCATCTCTGCCAATCTTATAGTGTGATACTACATGTCAGTTTACTCTGCGGAACGAAAGTTTCGCAGTTTAAACTGACATGTTGTATCACACTTGGATTTGCAGAGATGATCCGTCACAAGATGCGTCATTTGTGTTTCGACAAATTTTTCATGTCGAACTGGCGGCACTGTGAGAAAAACTGTACCTCATACAACTAAACAACGGTTTTGAATTAACGGTTTATGGTTTTCGTTGCCGTACATCACTGATTTACCCTACACCGGGTACAATTTTAGAACAATATTTTATTGTACTTCTAAATAACGGTAAAAACTTGTAGTTAAATTGTAGTTTTTTCTCACAGTGGGCAGGAGGTGCGGCAGGCAGCTGATGAGACTAGTCTCTCCCGGTCGCGCGCAGCGGTGGGTTTGGAGTGCTCTCCCTGACCAGACCGGACATTTTGGAAGGTCACGAGCCGGTGCCGGGGCCGGGGTCAGGCTGGGTGGGGCCCTCACGGCGCGGGGTCACCTCGAGCGGGGTTACAGGTGCCGCAGGAGTTTGGATCCCGGGAGCCTCCTCCCGCGCCACGCCCCCCACCCTACCCCGCCTCGCCGTACCCCACCCAGCCGCTGGGCGGGGGACGGGGTCAGAGGTAGAGCCGTCTGGGGGGATATATTTGCCACCAACTGCAACTCTGGCGGAGGCCCGACACTCGCCCGGCGCGGCGGAGCGGTGCACTGTTAAAATATTACGTTGAATTCCACTTTACAGGGTACCAATGAACCCAGCAGCACAGTACAGCTTACGCGACCACCAAGCAATCAATCTCTTTTCCTCCCACATTTAGTTGAGCTGTCTGGCACTGCACTCGATCATGCAGTACTCCACGGAAAGTTCTCGCAGAACCCTCAAAAAAAATAAAAATAAAGGTTAACTTTGATGCTTAGACGTATATCTGTTCTCAGTTGCGCGGTTAGAGGGCAGAGGTCTTTGCTGCTGGCGCCGAGAGAAGGAATCGCGGGACTTCCCTACAGGCCCTACATCTACGCACCACAGTAAATATTCTTCTAGAGAGTTCTTAGATAAACTTAAAGCCGCTTAAAGCCATTTAGTACCGAGCTAAATATATGATGAAACTAGATTGATTGATTGATTGCTATGGTTGATTGGGATGGTTTAATTGCAGAAAAGGACTACAAGTCCGAAGAGAATGCAATGCAGTCAGCCTGTTATTCAGCAGCAAAAAACATCAGTGGTACATCTATAATGAAGAGAGAGGGAGAGAGGAGAGAGAGAAAGAGAAAAAAGGCTGAGTCACGCTCAACTGACCGCTTCGTCCAGTCTGCCGCCAGTTGACCAGCGGAGCACGAAGATGGGCCGGAGAGGAAGATTTACGACAAGCCGCGCAGTAAGGTAGTTAGGCTGTGACACGCAGGCGCACCAGTGCCGCTGCCTCCGTAAAATTACCAAGATGACGTCATACATAAAATTAAAATTTTTAAAAAATGTATAAATTTGAAAAAAAGATTCTGGGAAAATCTTTTGACTAAAAGCGACTGACAGAGACAGAAGCCTCTCCCTCTCCTCCTTTTACTTCTAAATCGATATGCAAAACAAACTGGCTGCTGAAAAATATCATACATTTTCCAAATTTTCCGTTATTTGTGATTTGCATGTAATGTTGTAAATTTACAGTTGGTATCACAAATTGAGGAAAGCCCATTTGTGCCAGTTTCAAAAATGTCGAGTTATAGATACGGAGTGTCGTTTAAATTTAATGTCATAAATTTACGGCCTTTCTCATGGAAAAATTTTCACGTAACTCCTACAACCATTCCAGCAGTGACATATATACACGTACCAGATTTTGTCCCCTCATCATTGTAAGGTTAATGGGTTAGTTGCAAAAGTCTTTCATGGAGCGCGCGGCGCGGGTTTTTCAGCGCGCCTGTGCAGCTGTGCGTGCGTGTGTGTGTGAGCGTGTGAGTGCCCGCAGCCACTCACATAATGGGAAACATATGAGCGTTTAGCGGGGCTGACGCGCGGAAGGATGGCCCTGCCACCCTCTACGGACGTGCTGCCCGCGCACGCGCACACACACACACACACATGCAACGCACTACATACAGACGTACATATAAACACACATGAACACACCGCCACGCGCGGCTCGAATGCTGGGCGTGCCTGCGTGTGTGTGTGTGTGTGTGTGTGTGTGCGCGCACGCGCGTGTTTGTGTGTGTAATAACAATGCCGCCCCTGGGGCTAGTTTGTGGCCGACGAAGCACGTTCCTCCGCTTTCCTCCCGTCCGGGAAGGAAATGTGAGGGGTGGTGATGGGGATGAGGGGGTGTACGGGGAAAGGGAGGATGCGGTCGGGGGGGGGTCGAGGGATAAGTGAGGGGAGGGGGGGAAGGGGGGTATCCGCGCCATACCAAAGATACATCAGAACAATTAACGAGCGCGCTGCGTTAGCGACCTCCTCGGCAGTAGGGTGGGGTCAAGGTGGGGTGGGGTAGGGTGCGGTGGGGTGCGATGGGGTGCGGTGGGGTGCGGTGGGGTGCGGTGGGGTGCGGTGGGGTGCGGCGTGTCTCATTAATGGTGGCCGCGGTGCAGTGCAGTTAGCGCGAGGTTGGGGTGGGGGGGCACTATAGCGCTCGCCAAAATTAGGAACGTAGACATATTGTGTCGGCGCGCTGCATCGCTTTATCAGCTTGTCGAGGTGGCCGCGCTGCAGATGGTGAGAGAGAGAGAGAGAGAGAGAGAGAGAGAGAGAGAGAGAGAGAGAGAGAGAGGAGAGAGAGAGAGAGAGAGAGAGAGAGAGAGAGAGAGAGGGGAGTAAGGGGGGGGGGGATTCCAGGGAGAGTATGGCAGCGCCCGAGCCCCGGCGAGATGATGACCTCACAAAAGAAACCGCAGACGTCGACACGGGGAGCGCGCGGAGAGAGTAAGCGAGATGGAGAAAGAGGAATGAGATGGGAAAGAGAGAGAATGCGCGTAAAGGGCGAAGGAGAGGAGTAGGGAGAGGGAAAGGGCGAGCAAGGCGGTAAGGAATTTTTAAAAAAAAAGAAAAAAATGAACATCATAGAGGAGGAGGCCTTCAGTGAGGGAGGGGGACAACGAGGGCGGACGTCGGCTCACGGCTCAGGGACACTGTTGCCAGATAAGTAGGCGATAAGTTCCCACACTTACTCCCGCACGAAGCAGACGGGTGTCTCCAGCTGACCATTTCGTCCAAAGGCAGTCTCATGCGCGAAGAGTTTTGCATGGCAGCCAGGCGGAGGCACCCTCCTGCCCTGCCTCCACACAGGTGTGTATTCGTAGGATTTTTTTGGGGGATACGCATCTGCGAGTACCGCGCGGAACAGTGCCGCCTACAAAAGGTTTTAAAATCTCTGCTGGAGGTGGGGGGGGGGGGGGAGGAAGAGGCCTCAGGAGGAACGCAGGAGACGACTGGACGTGAACTGAAAGATATCGCGTCCCGTCCGTGAGTAGAGACAGTGCACAGCAGGAGCAACGGGACTGGCAGGACAGGGGGCGAGGGGGGAGTATAAACGGCGGAGGTACAACGAGTTGCACCCGCCCCGCCCCGCCCCGCCCCTCGTAGGCGAGGCGGTCATAGACCTCACGAGGCGCGCTGCGCTGGCTGCGCTCGGTCCCGGACCCAGCCTGCTGGTGGTGGGGAACGAAGAGAGGGGAACGCTATAGGAACGTGACGAGGGTGCAACTTTATGCCTTGTCAGAAGGGACAAAAGGAGAAAAAAAACCTTGCTGGGAATGCGTCCTCGTCGTCTGCACTGTGAAACGCTTGAGGGAGGGACTCACACAAGGTGCAAGGAGTTCATGGTGCAATCAGTGCAATCAACCGTAAATAAAAAAAAGTAAATAATTTTAAAAAAAAAAAAAAAAGGAACGGCGAATGTCATGACTCTTAAGCGCCCTCCATCTAAACTGGAAAAACAAAGGTAGGAATTAATGGCTTTCTAGGGGCGTGTGAAATTTTAATGCCTTTGCAATGGCACGAAATTGTCCAAAGGAATTAAAATTTCGTTAAATTTAACACTTTTGGGCAGTTTTAACTCGGTTTTAATGCCTTTGCAGGGGCGCTAATTTTTAAAGCCTTTGTAAAGGCATTAAAACCCTTCGAGTCCTACCTTTTTTTTTTCCAGTGCAGGGCATAGGTAAACGTCAGCCATTTTAAAAGAAAGGGAGAGACAGAGAGAAACTAAAAGTCATGCTCTCCTCGATGCTCTGCACTAACTGTTGTACTACGTGACGTTTTCAACTGCAAAACTTTTTAGACCGCAAGACCCGAGTTTTGTAGTTGACTGCAACACTGAAAATTTGTGCAGTTAAAACTGCATTACTGAAAAGTTTTGAAAATTAAATTGCAAGACTATAGAGTTTTGCATTTTAAACCGTCATGTAGTATACCGGGTGTCCCAGAGAGCACACGGCAGTGTTGCAGGTTGCGGGTCTACCTACCCACTCAGGCCGTAAAGGCGCTATAGCCCCTGCAGCTCTGGCGAGTATGCAATCCCGCAACACTGCCGAGCACTGTAAACACAAGCGTCGAATTTCGACGCCTGGTAGGTTCGTTTTTGTTCAAAAGCTGATTTTTAAACATCATTTTGAATAGGAATTCGATTGATCTGAATTTTGACCTTGGTAAACCTGTACCCTATGGGCACCCCTCAAACCGAAAACGTCGACTACGCTTCGTTTGCTTGTGTTTTTAAAGGAGATGGTGAACAAAATCGAACCCTTCAAGCGTCGAAAAACGACGCTCGTGATTACAGTGAGTGTTCTCTGGGACACCCAGTACAACAGTTAGATTTGCAGAGAGGGAGAGGAGATGGGTGGCCTAGGGATAGGGGTGCGGGTGGGAGGGAGACCGCGCTCGCCCTGCTTCCCCCTCTCTCTTCTCCTCTTCCCACTCCTCCTTTGCGTATCTCGCCGCAATCCATGCATTTCCTATAAATACGAACTGCGGTGGAAACAATATTTTGATTGCTTCCTAATGATACGATCGCTCGCCCCACGCTGCGTCGTGACTAGCCAAATGGAAAACACACACACACAAAAAAAATGCAGCAAACGCATTTCCTATAACTTTTTATTCTCTTTCTCTCTCTCTTTTTTTTTCTAAGTAAAGTGAAAGCTGTATACATCTATAAGGCCTTTGCTATCGCTCAACTCATCAACAGAACGAGCACCTGATCCCAGCGCCGCGATACGCGGCACTCGCTTTGCGTGCGCAGCGGCATGATGGAGATGGAATGATTTATTTATTATTATATCTATCATTATAGTTCCCCGCTGTTGTCGAAGGTCCTCTGTTCGCTCCGCCCCGGCCCGGCCCGGCCCGGCCCGCTGCGACCCGCGGCGCCCCCACTCCACTCCACCAGGGCAAATACATCATGCCGCACGCCGATAGGTGCAGAGAATCGATTGTGCATCGCCTCGCCGGCTCGAGTTCTCCCCCAACCCCTATCCCCAGGCAGCTCCGCCCCTCCACACCCCATAGTGGGAAATGTTTTCAAATGCAAGGGAGTGAAAATTTTCGAAAAGAAATATGTCATTGAGTTACAATAAGAGATTGAAAAGTTAAAAAAAAAATCTAGTTGCATTTTTATCGAATTGTATTGTAATCCGTAATCGAGCACACACTGACTTGCGAAAATTTACCATGTTGTCATCGGTAATTTACAACATCATGTAACGGTCACAAATCACAAAGGATCTTGTAAATTTGTGAATATGGTTTCTTTGACAGTGCCTCTTCTTCCCCAGGGTAGTCAGTCAGGCTGCTCCACAACGCCAGGCCTCGAGGCACACAAACCTCTGCCTCTACAGGGGTGGGTGTAGAGCCACCCCTCGGTGGACAAAGGTCCTCAGATCTACCCCTACCGCTAGCCTGCAGCCCACTCCCCTTCTCCCGAGCGCCCCGGGGGACGAGGCGGGGCGGGGCGGGGCAGGGCGGCGCGGACCCCCCGGGCACTACCCCCTCCTCCTTCCCCCCCGACCCCCCAACCATCTACCTCCTCGAAGAGGCCGCAAGGTAAACTGCTGCCATCAGGTGGTGCACGGCCTCCATGAGGGGCCGCCTCGCCCCGTGTCCCGCCCCGCCCCGCCCCGCGCCCCGCCCCACCCCACCCCACTCCAAGCAGCCCCGGGCCGACCCGAAGGGCTGCAGTCAATACATTGCCGAGGGCAGGGCCAGGAAGGACGGAGTGCGAGGGAGGGAAAGGGTGGGGCAGCCACGGGGAGGGGTAGCGCGGGGAGGGGAAGAGCGGGGCGCGGTAAAGAGAGCGCAGAGCCCCCGATGCAGTTGGAACTACTGACACACGGCGCGGGCCGACAAACTCTCCCGGGTGTCTCCCGAGGCGAAAAGATCAGCAACCAAGATCATAGGGACGTAACCAAGATGAGCTGCAAGAAGAAGAAGAAGAAGAAGAAGAAGAAGAAGAAGAAGAAGAAGAAGAAGAAGAAGAAGAAGAAGAAGAAGAAGAGAGAGAAAGAGAGGGGGAGGGACAGATGAGAGGGATGAGAAAGGTGATGTGTGAGCGTGTGTGTGTTCGCAGACCGATGATAAAAAAAATAAACACGCTACAGGCCATATAACACTTAGCTCGCGCTCTGCTCTCCCGTCACTCCGCTCTCTTCTCTCCGCGCAGCTTTTTTTCTTCTTTCTCTCTCTCTCTCTCTCTCTCTCTCTCTCTCTCTCTCTCTCTCTCTCTCTCTCTCTCTCTCTCTCCTTTCTGTAACCCGGAGATTATCCCTGCCGGTGCAAAAGGTTGATGATTGTGTGCGCGGGCGTGGGAGGGGGGAGGGAGGAAGGAGGGAGGTAGGGAGGCGTGGCGAAGCTGAGCCCTAAACGAGCTAAGCGGCCAGCCACCGACAAGAAACATTTTCTGCCCGCTGCGCGCTGCGGCCGCCTGCGCGAGCGCCTTATCTGCCCTCCAAACCAGCAGCGCCAGGGCCAGGAGGGGCGGGGAGCGCCGGCAAACAAGTCACCGCGGGAGAGCACTAAGCACAAAGCTTACGGTGTGAAGCCTCTGGAGCATTGTAGCTTACGGCGAATTTTCACCGCTATATAGCGTTCGCCTTCCCGTTTATATTTGAGTGAGATGGGCAGGATGTCGAGAGTTATTGCAGCCACCGCCGCGCACGCCTGCTCCGAGAAACAACAATAACCAGCGCAGCGAGGAGGGGAGAAATGTTGGGATTTCTATAACAAATACCGCATCTCCAGTTCTATGAAGTAAAAAAAAAAATAAAATAAACAAATGAAACTCCCACCATGAGTACAGCCGACATACCCACACGAGTCGGTCTGCTCACTTGGTACTTAAAAAAGTTTTCATGGCCGTTTTTCCTTTAAAAAAAAAATATATATGCCCTTCTGGTTTGTCGTCATTATCGAGTTTACTCGCGCGGATAAAGACAACAAACGTGTGGGGCGCGTCCGTGTAACAGGCTGAGCTAAGCCTGGCGCGTCGCTAACCACCGACAAATACCGCCAACGACCCTCGGCCGGGCCCGGCCGGCCCTGCCCTGCGAGCGTGCGTGTCAGAAGACTTACCCCCATCACGCTGCCCCCCTCCCCCCTCCCCTCCCCCTCCTCCTGGCTGCAATGTGCCTTTCTCATTCCATTTTCTTTCCCCCGCCCGTGAAAGGGACGCATTTAAAGTGAATGTGACGTGACGGCGCGGCGGACCGGCAAAAATATGCCTCTTTTATCAAGCCTTTCTCTCTCTTTTGCTCTCTCTCTCTCTCTCTCTCTCTCTCTCTCTCTCTCTCTCTCTCTCCCTCCTTTCTCTTTAGCTCTTCTTCTCTCTCTCTCTTTCCCCTTCTTTCTCTTTGGCTCTTCTTCTCTCTCACTCTCTCTCTCGCTCTACCCCTCCCCATCCCTTTCTCCTCGCACAAGACTCTTTTCAAACATCATCACCCCGCCTTAGCTCTTCGCATCTTTACATCGCGCTGCCACGCACTCCCACTTCATCCCTTGCGTTCCTTTTTATTTTTCCCTCCATGGCTCCAAAAGGTTCAGGCATCTATTCATGACCTAATGAAAAGCAACGTAATTGCTCCCGACCTCTATTCCGCAACTCGTCCCACATCAACCGACCAGACGGATAAACAAAATATATAGAGAAACATTTAAGTAGAACAAAAAAAAAGATCAAAATATTGTCGCGGCGAAACTGAGCACAGCGACACTAAAACTGAAAAAGGCGTGAACTTTTAGTTTCTTTACGGCTCAATAGAGCCTTTGAAATTGGAAATGTCTTCAGCGCCCAGAGAGACGACGCAGCACCGTTGTTTTTCCAGTTAATGTAAAGCACTTTTTCTAACGTGAAGGGGTCGAAAACTTTACTTAACGGAACATAAACATGTGACGCAAATCTTAAAATTTTTGTTGATCGCTGAACATTATGAAGGCTAGAAGTTAGGGTGCGGGGTAGAAGCGGATAAAAGTAGGGTACACCGGCCGGAGGGGAGAAATGGGGAGGGGAGGGGGGGGGGCTCTGCGAGGTGTTCGTGCCTCAATTCCAAGAAGTATCGCTTTGCCTGCGGCGATCGCCTGGCTGGCTGGGCTGGGCTTGGCTGTTCGTTTCCCCGCAAACGACTTGGCCGTCGCTAACGCCCCCACCTTTCTCTCCCTCCTTCTCTCTCTCTCTCTCTCTCTCTCTCTCTCTCTCTCTCTCTCTCTCTCTCTCTCTCTCTCTCTCTCTCTCTCTCCCCCTCTCTCCCCCCCCCTCTGAAAAACTGAAAAACTCACTCTCTCACACTAAGGCACCGCAGAGGGAAGCGGTCCACGCGATGGGTTCACGGTCACTCACAAAGCAGCTAGTGGCCAACACAAACGATCCTATAGAACCTCATGAAAGGACATACTTGTTCGACCCGCGCGATGTGAACTTCTGTGAAAGTCACCTTCAGGTGGGTCCTCGCCTTGTAACTGTATAAAGATCCACTTGTTCCCTCCAAAAAGTTAAGCGCATTTTCATTTTTAAAAAATATTAAAAATACATGAATGAAAGTGGAGTATGTGACATTCCAAAATTTTGATTTACAGTGTGAGTCGAGGGCTCATTTCCCATAATACCGGCCGACAGACGGTACAGTACACGAGGCGGGGCCCGCGGTCCACATTGTAGCCACGTGGCCACGCCCACCTGCTCGTGTCCATCCAAAGGCACGACGGTGTACAAGTAGCTCTTTCCGCAGTCTATTTCCAACCAGCAGAGCCTTCGACCGAGGAGCCTCTAGGCTGGAATGGAACACTTTCCAGTCGTCTAGTGCTGAAGTATGCATGGTCCCGCCCCCACTTAAGTCCTCCTCATTTCCACATGCAGTCGACCCAGGTTGGAAAAGGAGAGAGAGAGAGGGGGAGGACTCGACAAGATGTGAACACGTAAATACAACGAGATAATAATAATAATAATAATAATAATAATAATAATAATAATAATAATAATAATAATAATAATAATAATAATAATAATAATAATAATGCCAGACTTCATATCTCTCCCGTTTAAAAGCTAGCCAGCTCAAACGATTCACCTCGCTGTAAGGGCGAGCTCGCCTGCCCGCTGTCCCCATCATAACCGCCCTGCCTCGCAGTGCAGTCTGACGACCAGAAGAACGCGCACTCACGCACCGCCGACCGCCGCTTTCGACTTATTTGCCGAGTGTATGGCAGACGGAAAAAGAGTGGGGGGGGGGGGATGGGACAGGGTCGCGTCAAAGTGCGCTCGCAAAGTGGATCTGACCGCACTTTGGGCACAGGGGCGAGGTGCACGGGGGGAGGGGGGGGGGACGTCGCCCCGTAACAGGCGCTGCCAGCGCGGCTTGATAGAGGCTGGCTGCTGTCCAACCCCCTTAAACACAGTACGCTCCCTGTCATTACGATCCTCTCCCCATCAGCCCCACGCCGCCCCCGCGCCGCCACCGCGCCGCCCCCGGGCCGTCCCCGGGCCGCCCCCGCCGCCTCCGGACCTGCTCGAGTCACCCCGGCACGCCCCCGTCCCGCCCCAGGCAGTGAAGGTCTTCGCAGTACTTCCGTTGCGCTCCCTCCTCCTCCTCCTCCTCACCTCGTCCGCGCCGGCCAGCCCCAAGGAAGAGATAAAAAGTGCTTCAAAACGCGAGAATTTGTTTGCGTGGGAGACGGTAAAAGTATACGACAAGAGGCGAGAGATGCTCGCCGCGCAGGAGGTCGTGAAGGACACGCAGAAGCAATTTTAAAGAAACAACTTTTTTTTCTTTTTTTAGAAATTTGATACCTAACAATTATTTTAATTTTATACAGCAAGATCGATTCAACGTACTGAAAGTAAATAATTACGACGTGCACTGGTAAAACTAAGGCGTAACTGTACGCTTGAAAAAGGCGTACAGTTACGCTTGAAGAGGTTACGCTTGAAATAAGGCGTAGGACAGAATTTCTCCCATACATTTAGATAGGGCAAATTGGAGCGGATAGACCTATTACGAATCACAGTACGCTTGAGAAAGGGCGTAAGGTTACGCCTTAGTTTTACCAGTGTGGAAACAATTTTCACCCACATTTGTTTCTCCTGTTGTTTGTTCCGACACATCGTTCAAACCTTGTGTTGAATTTTACCGAAAGCTATATACAGTGAACCCTGAAGCAGTAGTTAATTGTCATCGAAGGTTACAGTGAATCAGGGTGGCTTACGGTTACGGTAACTCACAGTGACAGTCACGGTGAAAATTCACCGTTAGGCAGCCATGCCGCAGAATTCACTTCTGTAGCCAACAGCGCAATTATCGCCATCAGCTTTTATTCGATCAGGGCGATTTTCAGACGGGTGCGGCCTTGTGCTGCTCGTCCGACTGGGCTGCACCGTAACCACAGCGGAGCTGCCGGCCAAGCCGATAATAAAAACAATAACTGTACTAATCCAAGTCGTGGTAGCGCGGCGTGGCGTGGCGGGGCGGGGCGGGGCGGGGCGGGGCGGGGCGAGGCGGGGCACACTCTCTCACCTGGGCACCAGCCAGCCAGCCCCCGCCGGCGCGGCAGCCAGTGGCGCCGGCAAACACCAATCAGCCAATCAGACCGAGCCGATCCGAGCCGAGCAGAGCAGCGCGCCGGGCGGAGCGCTGCCTGATTGGTTCAACTCCACGGTCGGCAACTCTTATGGAGCGCTGTGTGCGGGACGCTGTGTGCGCGAGATTGAGACTGGAATATAGCAGGTGATCCTGTAGTGCCAACCTCTCGCCGTCATAAAGAACGAAACAGAATGGGATGAAAAGAAAAAAACAAAAAAAAAACACAAAAATCCTACGATTTTACTGAGAAAAATAACCTAAGATTTACGATATATTTTGCAAACTACTATTCACGAAAAATAGTTATAAATTTTCGACAACCCATTCTCGCTCGTGGTTGAATTTTAGGTCGATTGGACGATTTGGGATTGTAATTTTATAACGCCAATTGTGGAAAATTTTTCCGTGAACGTATGACTATTGCGCTGGACCGGAAATTTGTCGCCTTGTCCGGATCGCAATGCTTATTTATTAAATACGGTCTTCACCTTACGGAACACGCTGTTCTTTTGCAAGGGTGGCACTACAAGATCGTATGGGATACACGTAAATACATACACATATATATCTCTCGCACAAAACCGTCCCGCTCTTAAATAGCACTGAGTACCCCACCTCGTTACACTATGGCTGCTTATAATACACAAAGCGAGACGCACGGAAAAGAAAAGAGGGAGAGAGGAAGAAAGATGGAAGGGAGAGAGAGAGAGAGAGAGAGAGAGAGAGAGAGAGAGAGAGAGAGAGAGAGAGAGAGAGAGAGAGAGAGAGAGAGAGAGAGAGAAATAAGGAGTGTTAGAGGAGAGTTATACGCGAGAAGGGAGTTAGCGTTGGGCATTTTGATTCCTGCAATAAAGTAGTGTAAGGTTCTGCAGGTCTCCAAACGAGTGGGGGGGGGGGGAGTGAAAGGGCACGGGGGACGGGGGTTGAGGGAAATGCAGGTGGAGAGCGTGGCGGGGGCAGCAGCGCGGAGAAGGTGTCCGGGTCCCGCCGGGAATCGAACGGGTCGAAATGCAACGTCCGTAGCAGCGCGCCACACCCCCTATCCCCTATCCCCTACCCCTACCCCCCCTACCCCCCCTACCCCTACCCCCTACCCGTCCCCCCCCCCCACCTGAGCCCTATCCATGGACACGGCGCCGCTCTCCCCACCCGCACTCGTGGAGCCGGAGCCGGACCTCCAGTGCCTGATTGCGGAGAGGGAGAGGAAGGGGGCTATAGGGACAGGGAAAGAGAGAGAGAGAGAGATAGAAGGAAAAGGAGGGATGGGAAGAGAAGAGAGGGACGCGAGAGCAGACCAAACGGGGAGTGTAGTGGCGTCCAACCGGCATCCCGAGTTTGTTTTCCCTGTCGGTGAGTAGGGGAGGGGGTGCTGTCCAGACAGACGCAGACAGGGTAGGCTCGCTGCAAACAGCCGCTAAAGTAGTACGGTCGGCTGGTGCCGTAGTGGGGACCCGCCCCACCACACCCCATACCCCGCTCCGCCCCAGAGGAAGCACCAAACATCCCGCCCCGACAGAGTATCAAGTAGCCCACCCGCTCCGCCACGTCCCGCTCCGAGGTGGTATCGAGAACCCCTCCCCGCCCCGCACTCTACTTGAAATTGACTATTTTCATTATAAAGTAGGATATCCATAGGTGTACGGTGAAATTTGTCTTGAAAGTAAATTTTTTTGTTGACAGAGCTCATTTATTAGTGAGAAAAAAGTCGGAGTTATATATAAAAATGCATCTTAATGGCAAAAAATGTTTATTCTATGGTAGAACAGTTTTCTTGTTTTAAAATAAACATTTAAGTCCATACATTCTGCCATTTTAATTTCTAGATCTGGACGTTTTTGTCTCTAGCTAAATGTGTCTGCAAACGAATATCTATGATCTGTAGACAAATTTCATTGTCCTCACACATTACAGTGAAAAAAATTCAGTTAGAGATTTGAGCGTGCGCGCCCCGCCACGCCCCGTCCCGCCCCGTCCCGCCCCGCCCCGCGTCCAGCCCGGCCAATCACAGCCACACCGCGGGCAATCACAGGCACGGCCGGGACGCGGGCTGCCCGGGAGAAAGAACCAAATGATTCGGTTTGACGTCAGGCACGCCGGGGCCGGGGGACCGGACTGGACCGGACCGGACCGGCGGTCGGGCTGGCCGAGCCCGGTGCGCCCGGCATTTTCCAATGGGAGTGTTGGCGCAGGAGGGAGGAGCGGAGGGTGCGGGGGTTTGTAATTCGTGGCGGGGCGTGGCGGGGCGTGGCGGGGCGTGGCGGGGAGTGGCGGGGCGTGGCGGGGCGGGGCGTGGCGGGGCGGGGCGGGGCGTGGTGGGACAGGGCTTGGTGGGCTGGGGATGGCGGGGCGCATGGCAGGGAAGATAATCAAATCAGAGTTCGTGTGTGTTTACAGATCGCGGACCGCGCGTCGCTGCAGTAGTAGCATCCCCCTACCCTACTCCTTTTCGTACTCTACCCCGGGATACACTGCAAACCGAAGTGTGTACTTGGTACACACATATTTCTGTGTACTTGCAAGCACACACGTATAGGTGTGTACTTGTCATAGTACACACTTATTTGCCGTGTACTTGCCATAGTACACACCTACAGGTGTGTACTTAGTACACACCTATACGTGTGTACTATGGCAACACTGTGAGAAAAACCGTACCTCATACAACTAAACAACGGTTTTGAATTAACGGTTTACGGTTTTCGTTGCCGTGCATCACTAATTTTCCCTATACCGGGTACAATTTTAGTACAATATTTTATTGTACTTCGAAATAACGGTAAAAAAATTGTAGTTAAATTGTAGTTTTTTCTCACAGTGAAGTACACACACATATGTGTGTACTATGGCAAGTACACACGCATGTGTGTGAACTAAGTACACACTTCGGCTTGCAGTGTAGAGACAGAAAGGCCTTTCTGTCCTCCTCCTCACACACCTTTATCCCTTCCTCGCAATCCCTCCCCTCTCCTCCCGCCGCCGAGGATAAAGCAGATGAGCGAGAAGGGTGCAGGGTGGGGAGGGACAACCAGGTTCGTTGTGATATCTTGTCTTGGAGACGAGACACGTCTATTGGACGTTGGGCTCAGCTCTCTACCATAAATCACCGAGCCGTATCGCCTGGCTGATACCACGGTTCAACCCTCCCCTACCCCCTCTCGCTTTATCCCCCCTCCCCCCCACCCCCGCCTCTCCCTCTCTCCATTCGCGTTGCTAGAATCCAAATCCAGACGCGCGATATGAAACAGATTCCTTCCGCGCTCCTTTCGCGCCGAGAAACACAGGCCACGTATGTACATATCCATACATATACACGTACACAAACATCGCCACCACCCACACACACACACACACACACGCACACATACGATCTGAATGGAAACGTCGTGTATGTCCCGCCTCTCTGGACGCGGCGCTGTATGCTCGCTGCTTGTTCGTACGAAACGAGAAAGACAGGAAGCCTTGACGCTCTCGATAATACAAGCGAAATCGAATCACACATCGCGAAGAGAGAGGGAAAGAGATGGGAAAGGGGACATTTTGACAAGGGGAAAAAAATGAAATTCCAGCCCGCAGTAGCGAATTACAGAAATGTGTTCTGAGTCTAAGTCCAAGGAGTTCAAGCATTGATGCTTTGATATCGAAGCATTAAGTCAAGTACAAAATAACACGCAATTTTAACACATTTCGGCAGATAAAATGGAGGCACTACACGTAAACTTTCTCTGTAGCAGGTTTGCGACTTTGTTGTCCCACCTTTACCTTAGAGAATTCTGCCTTTAGAGCACCTCGCAGAGGCTCAAATGCTTGTTAACACCAGAGCTCTGCAAAAACGCCTCTGGCGACCGACTGCGCCGACCGGAGCGCGGTCGGCGAGCTGGGCACGCCGACCGCTTGGTCCGGTCGGTCGACGTCGCCGCCGACCGAGAGGCGAGGCGGTCTCTGATGGCTTGCCAGCTTCCAGCTAGTCACCTGTGGCCGAGAGCCGAAGGCACGGCTGAATCTCCGGCGGACAACCCCGAAATGCGCTCGGGCTACATTGTCGCTCTCTCTCGCACACGCGCACGCGGTCGGCGCCGACCGAACCCCGGTCGGTGCGGTCGGTCGCCAGAGGCGTTTTGGCAGAGCTCTGGTTAACACCCCTGCACCACCTTTGGTTTTCCGGTGCGGCCCGATGCAGGCTGTGTGCGCAAATATACCCACCTCCTCACCAAACAGTGTAGCTAAAAATGTTGTCATGCACCCACCTGTGCTTATAGGTGTTGCCAGTGTTTGCGCTACGCTAACTGCCTTCTTCCCTGGCAACACAACACGGTGGGCACCATACCAAACGGCGCAACCCTTCTGCCGCCGCCCCCCTCAGCCCGGAGCGCCCGCGCACAGCGCGATAGGCAGGCCCGGCTCACAGGGGCGGCGAGCGGGCCGGCCCACCTCGCAGGGGCGCTCTGTCCGGCGGCGGACGGGACAGCAGGCCGGGGCGGGGCGGGGCGGGGCGGGGCGGGGCGGGGCGGGGCGGGGCGAGCCGCACAAATTACTCACGTCCATTCCAGAGGGAACCTAAGGATCTGACTGAGCCAGTAGGGATGGGCGGGCCGAGGGAGCGGGGAGGGGCGGGGAGGGGGGGGGGGGAGCGGGCGACATTGACTTTGAAACAACCTTATCCAAGTCTCTGCCCGTCCCTTTACTTTTCTTGCACCTTCGGGGACTGCTCTGCAAATAACATTCAAATCACTCGGTACGCTGCACACTTCTATTTTCTCTTGCCTTATCTTCCTCCCTCACTCACTCCCTCTCCCCCTCTCTCTCTCTCTCTTTCTCTCGCTCTCTCTCCCTCCCTCCCCCTCTCCCTCTCTCCGTCTCCTCCTCCCACTCCAACACATACGCATATATATGACACACCTGCGCGCCACTACTCCACCGGACACCCACCCAGTTCGCGTTCCCGTTTTGTATGTTATGATCACTTATACTCGCAACGAGCGAAAAGGCTGTTTGTGTTTGCTCGAGGCACGCCGCGCCACGCCACGCCGCGCCGCGCACACCACACCATGTGTACACATATCCTTTGATCCTGCCCCGCGGCCGCACAAAGTATGTGAGCTGCAGGGAGGATGGGAGCAGGCGGAGGACCAGGGCGAGGCTGAGTGAATAGCAGGAGGGCGGAGGAGGAGGAGGAGGAGGAGGTGAAGCGAAAGGGGGAAAAGGAGCGGGATAAAGATGAGAAGGAAGGAGAAATAAGGAATGCAGAAGGCTCTTCGTCTGGATAGGGGGAGGCGGGGGAGGAGTAGGAGAGAAAGGGAGACGCGTGGAAGAGGAGGAGGGTAGAGGAAGAACGAGGGAAAAGGAGGAGGAATATGTGGAATGCAGGTGCCTCTTCGTCTGGCTTTTGCCCTCAAACAATCGGGGGGAAAAAAACAAGCGAGGAAAGGACAACTTCAACAGACTATACTATACGGCAGCTGGCGAGCAAATATACATGCAGCTGGGCGGAGTTATTGTGGTCGGTCAGGGGTGGCATTCAAGAGGGCGCTTGTGACTGTGTGGGGGAAGCGCCAAGGGCTGCGACGACGCCGAGGACTGAGCCGGCGGGGGGAGCGCTCGCACGGCGTACGCCGCGCCGGCCCGGCCGCGGCATTATTTGGTTATTATTGAGCGCGGCCGTGCTCCCCGCCCCGCTCCACACCGACCTCCCCCCCCCCTCCTCCCCTCCCCCGCTACCGACCAACTTCTCACAGAAACTTAAGACTCAAACTTAGAATCTCGCGTGACGACTGGGACACCTCGGGGCTAAGCGAAAACGGGTCGGCGGGGTAAGAGGAGGGGGTGGGGGGAAGGGGGGGGGGAGCGACAGCGGCGCGGGGGGCATTGTCCTGAAAAGGGCTGACGGACGGACTGTCGCCAAGTCCGTGGGGGCGAGCGACCCGCTATGCTCAACGGATAAAACGAATAAAAATAATCCGAAAAAGAACCACAGCTGCAGTTCTCTTTACAGAATAGTAAAATTATAGTATGTTAATTAGTCCCAGACACTGCAGACATTGCAGACGCTAGTCGCACAACTTTAAAACTAAATCGTTGTTGTGCTCCTATTTTGAAGAGTACGAGGAGGTACGGCCCTTGTTCTGTTCAAGCGTCCAAGAGCTCATGCGCTCCTTTTCTCCTATCTAAATGCATGTGGGGAATAGCCTTGGAGCGAAGTTGTACGCTTCGAGAAGGGCGTAAGGTCTTGTACGCTTGTAAAAGGCGTACTACAACTACGCTTCAGTTTTACCAGTGCATCAAAACATTTTTTTCCGTGAACAGACGTTTCTTTTATTATGACTTAACTATTTCTACTTTATGCTTAAAATAATTTGCGCACACAGCAAGAACATTACTTGTGTCAAGAACAGGCATTTTTGGGTGTAGAGAAAGAGCTTGAATTTTCCCATAAAGAGAGTTAATACGATAGTGACTATAATCGTAATTAAATTATAATATAAAATTTATCAGATAATTTATCCAAGAGCCCCCGGCCCACTCTGTCTTATTAAAGCACAAATTGAAGTCAATATAACTTCTATATTAATTCCAAAATTAAACCTTATTACGAACCGCCCTACTTTGCTTACCATTACGCTTATTTGAGACATATTCCGCTTTACATAAAACCGCGCCAAAAACTTTTTTTCGCGGGTCTAGCCTGTTTTCTAGCAAGGTGTTCGTGGCCCCGCGTGGCGCGCATGCCACTTCCCAAGGCCCGGTTCAGTTCGGTTCGGTTATCGCTGCCGCGAGTCAAATCAGTGTCGGCGGGGCAGGGAGGGGCAGGGCGGGGCAGGGCGGGGCGGGGCATGGCGGGGCGGGGTGGGGAGGGTCGAGGCAGCTCGGTAGGCGCACAGGCATGCCGGATCTGAAATCGATACCACTGCGAATCGCTGTCCTGCAGCCCCGCGGGCCGCGCCGGGCCGGGCTGGGTAGCGCTGGGAACCCGGCCCGGCCCGGCCCGCCCCACCACACCACCCCCACCCCGCCCCGCCCCGCCACGCAATGAGGGACGCGGAGCGCGCGTGTGAGTTAGTGAACCTGTTGCTGACTCACCGCGTGGTCATCACGGCCCATCAGGACTACTGAATCGGCAACAACAAAAGCGGAAGCAGCAGCAACAGCGGCAGCAGCAGCAGCAACAACAGGCCATCAGGAAGCATCTCTCTGCCCGCAGCAGAACATTTGTCTTCGCCGAATGACTATTCCCTATTTTGAATCCAGATAGCGGCTAAACGTTATTTCTTTTATATTTTAAAAAAAATACACTAAAAATGCACCAAGTGAATTTGTTATGCGAGTTACAACGAATAAAATTAAGAGTTTTGTTTTAAAAATTAACAATTTAAAAAAAAAAACGAACAACATCGTACATCTGAACAGCAGTGCACTTATAAGGGTAGCCTAGGCCAGCCTAGGCTGCCGGCCCGTGACACGAAGTGGGGAGTATGAGAAATCACGCGTATATATGAATTTTGCCGGTCGCAGTACCCTTTCCCCTCTGAACTCTACTCAGTGCCGGCGCGCCGGGGCGTGGCGGGGCGTGGCGGGGCGTGGCGGGGCGTGGCGGGGCGTGGCGGGGCGGGGCAGCCGCAGCACCGCTCCGGCCGTGCCGAGGATAGGCGCGCCCCGCCCCGCCCCGCCTCGCCCCGCCCCGCCCCGCCACACCACGCCACGCCCGGCCGCATTTCGCCATTTTCCGCGTGTTTTCGAGCCGCGATTCCTTGCCGCGTATGAATATGCAAACCTTACTCACTCGGAGGAGCATTAGTGGCCGCGAGGGGAAGGGTAAGGGGAGGAGGGGAGGGACACCGAGCAGCAGGGGGGAGAGAGACGGCAGGCAGCAGGCAGGTGAGGGAAAGGGACACGTGGGAGGGAATGGAGTAAATACATACATAGTTGTAGAGGGAAGAAGAGCAGATGGCCTTTGGAGCTTTGGAGGTGCCCGGGCCGGCCGGCCGGCGGGGCGGGGCGGGGCGGGGCGGGGCGGGGCGACCCTACGGGCGCTGCTGCGGCGCCCTGCTGGGGCTCACCGCTATGAGTAATGACCCTGGGCGGTAATTGTGCGCCGAGGGGAACAGGCAGACAGGGAGGGCGGACGGCGCGGCAGCGTGGGGCCAAGACACACACACACACACACACACACACACACACACCACAACACACACACACCACAACACACACACACCACAACACACCACAACACACACACACACTACAGAGAGTGACGGCTTCACATACAGACACGTGGGAACAGGTGTGACAATCATCATTCGGCGCGGTGTCTCATTTCCCCTCCACCTTATTACTCTCTCTATCTCTTTTCGTCACTCACTCACTCACTCACTCACTCACTCACTCACTCACTCACTCACTCACTCACTCACTCACTCGCTCACTCGCTCACTCACTCACTCACTCACACACGCACGCACGCACGAACACACGCGGGTGCCGACTGCAGCGCGACTCCATAAACCTTTTACACAGTAATCACCCTCGGTGTCGTGCGCAGCACTCTCCCTGCTACTCTACAGATTAATGACGGCCCGAGATAGCGCTGCGCTGCCCCGTGCGCCGCCCGCAGTGAATAGTGAATGATACGCCACGTGGTTCTGTGTTGCCGGCCCGGGCCGGCCCGGCCGGCACTGACGTGACCACAGCCATTGAATCAACTCACTCACCTACGCCACGGTACTACTCGAGTGGCCGAGCAGGGGTGGGGAGGAAAGGAGATAGCGGCATGCATTCGCACAGGAACCCCGTTAACCATACAACACTGACACTCACAGACAAACACAGCACGTAGCACGTGCGTAAGCATGACACCACTCACGCCCCCGCCTCGAGTCCTGCCACGGCGGTGGACGACAGTCGCATATCTATGCCTGCTCAGCGCGTTCACTTGAAAGTTGAAGCACGCCGCGTGATCTTTTGAGTGGCAAACGATTGCACTTTTTACAAATCTACTCCGAGAACATTGCGTTATTACTCCCGCGAGGCTGACGCCCCCTAAAGCTCCAAACGCAAATCAGCTAAGACTTGGAGCATTCAGGTCCTGCTCTTGGATCGACGGCGCGCACTCACCGTATCCGTCGGCCGTGGTGGCGTCGTAGTACGGCGACACCGAGGCCGTGGCCGACATGGGATCGCAGCACTCCCGCTCGGGGAACTCGCTGGCGCCAACGCGTCCGCCGCACAGCACGGCGCACCACACACACACAAGCACAAGCACTGCTGCCGCCGGGCTGCCGAGGCCGACCGCATGCCGGGGCCGGGGCCGAGGCCGGGGCCGGCGGCGGTCAGCTGACGCTGACGAAGAGGACGGTGATGATGATGATGAGGACGAGGAGGTGGAGGTGGTGGTGTCACGGCGGGCATCCCGCGTCCCCGTGCTGCTGCTGCTGCTGCTGCACCGCGTCCGCTGCAGCGGCGGCGGCGGGCGTGCTGCGCGCGGCGTGCGCATGGCGTGCGCCTCATACCATGGTCGTGGCTGGCCTCACGGCTGGCCCCGCCGGCCCCGCCCCGCGACCGGCGCCGGCGCCCGCGGCGGGCCCCGCATCCGGCGTCCGCGTCGACCTGCTCCTCGCGTCTTCCCTCTCCCTCCCACCCCCTCCTCCTCCACTACTCCAACACGTTGCGGCGGCGCGTCGCCTACACACGCGTCCGGTTACGGCGGCGGCGGCGGGGCCCGCGCGGTGTGTGGCTCACGGCGCGGCGGCGTGAGTCTGACTGAAGCGCGCGCGGGGGCCGGGCCGGGGCCGGGCCGGGGCCGGGCCAAGCAGGCCAGCCTGGTGGCCACCCGCCCTTCCCTCCCCCCCCTCCCCCGGCCACACCGCCAGCCCTCACCGGCACATGCGCGCATCGACCCACCGGCCCAACGCGGGGGCCCAGCTAGCGGCGGGGTGGGCGGCGGAGGTGGAGGAGGAGGGGGCGGCCCGTAGCGCCGCGTAGCATGGCGTGGCGTGGCGTGGCGTGGCGTGGCGCGGCGTGGCGCGGCGGGGACCGCTGCTGTAGTAGCGCGCCGTGTCGCACCGCCGCCGCGGCCCGCGGGGTTGGCCTAGGGTCTGAGGGGGCGGCAGCAGGGGAGAACGAGTGCGCGCCAGCAAGGCCGGCAATGAATGCAATGGGTTATGGACAGGCGGTGGACAGGAGTGGCGCCGCGGGCGGGCGGCGCGGGGAGAGGAAGGGAACACGGCACGACGAATTTTATTTTCCCAGGGCCCGGTCGGCGGCCGCTGCGCTGTGCCCAGAGCAGCACACGCCTCGTGTTCAACGCCCACCGTCACTATAAACGCGGTGGCTAACTTCTAGTACCAGAAACTTGGTTACATTTTTTTTTCCCGACAAGAGCTGATTTATACAGCTGCGGAAGTGTAGCGTTCAGCCTTCCACTGTGCAAAATATGTTCGTAGATTTACGATTTATTTTTAAAATTACGACTTACGAAAAGCGCGAAAAGTGCTGTAAATTTACGACAGCCCATTTTTGCTTGTAATTGAATTTAAAGTCGATCGGTACTGCTTGTAATTTTACGATAAGTGATCGTAATTTTACAACTCCACTATCGTGGAAAATTTTCCCGTAAACCTACGACAATTTTTCACAGTGTCGCGGGATGTTTAAATTATTTTAAAACGCGCATAATCTGTCGCTGTTGTCTCGTACGAGTGGCCACGAGACCGCAGACGAGACACACGTGGCAGTGCAAAAGCGCTGAGAATAACTTGCAAAATGTCAGCGGGCCGCTGTGAGGCAGGTGTCGCGGCGGCCTCGTCCCGCCCGCGCGCGGCGCGGCTGATCCAACCTATCCTAACCTGACCTAATTCCACAGCCACATAATCGCACGGGGGTGGCTTGGCGGAACGGTGCGGGGCGGGGCGGGGCGGGGCAGGGCGGGGCGGGGTGCGCACGCGGCCGTCAGGTGCGGGGGGAGGGAAGGGGGCGGGAGTGGATACGATACCGCTTCACACATTGATTTTTTTTTTTTTTTTTTCAGTTTTAGTGCGCCCTCTGATTACACCAGTTGAAAAATAATTTACGTTAACGAACCGACCGAGTGAAAGCAGAGCGCGGGACTTAAAAAAAATTAAACACTCACACACTCACGTGGCATGCACTGTAAATCAAGGAGTGAGCATTCTCGCTCCCAGGAGAGCAATATTATTGATGACCCAAATTTTATCGCTCCTGGGAGAGTTAAATTATTAATATCACTCCTTTTGAGTCGTTTCATTGGTATCACTGTTATTCAATTACTGTGACGTCACACTCTTTTTCATGTGAAAACTGTCACATTCCTTTTAATATTAATGTCACATTCTTTTGAATGTGACAATAAAATTTAGCCCGCATACTTTTGCCGATTCACATTGAAAAGAATGTGACACTGCATTTTAAACAATGTGACACTTTTCACATGAAAAAGAACGTGACGTCACAGGAATTGAATAACAGTGATGACACTGTAAATACTAGAGCGAGGATTCTCGCCCTCAGGAGAGCGAGAAATTTCCTCTCACTCTTTGAGAGCGAGGTTTGGTTTTCTCGCACAATTAGAGAAATAGTCTCAAAAATCTCGCCCTATTTGAGCGAGGATTGAGAAACCTCGCCCTTTATGAGTGAGGATTTTTATCCTTTATCTCACTTAATTTGAGTTATGTTGTAAATTCTTTCTCAGGAAGAGCGAAGTTCCTAAACTCGCACTTAAATGGGGCAAAGAGGAAAAATCTCACTCCTTTATGATGAGACATCTCACTCTTGCATTTGCAGTGGAGCCGTAACGGAGGGGTAAATAACCGCTGAATTTAATATTCAAATGTCGTGAATTGGATGTGGGATGTGAATTGGCTTGAATTCGGGGAGGAAACGACTAAGGTAGTCCGGCTGACAACCATTGGGTAATCCGGCAGGGTGTAATCCGAGAAAATTCGAAGTAATCCGGTGTAATCCGGAATCCGGGGAAATTTTAGGGTAATCCGGGGTACTCCGAGGGAAAAGGCACCGTTATCCGGAGGACGAGGACACTCCAGAGCTATTCCGAGGTAATCCGGGGTAATCCGTAATCCAGCTGACACGAAAATTGACAGTCGTTTCCCCCTCGCTTGAATTGCCTTTGAATTGGACTGAATTTAGTGTGTGAATTACCTTGAATTGGCTTTGGATTGTCTTGAATTGTCTTGAATTAAATTTAATTTGAAAAAGGTTGAATTGGGTTGAATTTATTTGAATTGGACTAAATTTGTTTGAATTGGACTAAATTTGTTGAATTAGGGGTGTACACCAAAGGCCGAGGTTATTTCCCCCTCGGCCGTAACCGAGATGACTTAAAACGAGCGCTATCAATCAAGCCGTCTCGCTCTATTTGAGTGACGTCCGTGCCAATGCCCATCACCCTAAATGAGCGATATAGAATTTCCTCTCTCCTTTTTGGGCGACGTAAAACATAAAATTTCAGTCAAAAACATGACTCCTCGCAGATTTACAGTGTGGTAATTATTTTCAATGTGTAATACTTCTCCGCAACGAGTTTGGCGACGCTGCGGGTCACGGAGCTCCCTGCGGGGCCTCAGGAGCGAGCGGGGGCGGGGCGGGGCGGGGCGGGGCGGGGCGGGGCGGGACCAGGGCTGGTCTGTTCTTAAGCACCAAACGGCTTGCAAGACACGACGTACTTCTTGGCCACACTGACGAGAGGCTCAACAGCGTCTCTCTGAGGGACTCTCCCCCGCCGTCGCACTGCTCTTAGAAACGCGGGCGGGAGAAAAAGAATTACGGAGAGAAAGGGGGAGCGGTGGGAGGAATGAGATGGCGGTGGAGATGGAGCGAGAGAGAGAGAGAGAGAGAGAGAGAGAGAGAGAGAGAGAGAGGAGGAGGAGGAGTAGAAGGAAGAGCAGGGGGAGGGGAGGATCACTTCTCTCAGCCTGTTGTCGTCCCGTGCCATACCCCACCCCACCCCGCCCCGCCCCACCCCACCCGGACCGGCGCTCATTCGCCGGCTTGCCGATGGATTTGGTCCCGTTGATCCCATCAGGGCTTAACCCATCAGGGGGTTGGTCAGGGAGCGCCCCGGGCGACGCCCCCAACGACTGTCCTCCGCCCCGCCCCGCCCCGCCCCCGGATCCCCATCGGGATGCGTTTATCGAGGGTCACGGCCCGTAACGCGGTTACAATTGGCGCGCTCTGTTCCGGCGCGGGTAACGTTCCGGGTAACGGTAATTCGGATCGAGAGCGCGCGGGGCTGAGCGGGCGAGGAGAAGGAGGAGGAGGAGGGCTGCGCATTGCGGAGCACAACGGGTTATGTCAACCGCGCGCGAGAACCGTGCAATATTTCATTCCGGAACAGAAACAAACAAACAACAAAAAACACAGATCTGTATTGGAATTACTTTTGCCGACATATTGTGTCCCGCCACTCACACAGCGCGAACAAACGCGCGTGCGGGGGGAGGAGAGCAGAGGAGAGCCACGCGTCCGATTTTAACTTCCCGGAAGAGGGAGAGAGAGCGCGTCTCTCCATCATGCAGAGTTTGCGGGCGTACCCAAACAGATGACACGCTACCGCTCCTCTGTGGTACCCGGCCCGCACTGTTAAAAATAACTGTCACGAGATGACAAAGAGATTCTCGGTGCGCACCTCGCTATCCGGCTGCCCCAGGCTTAGCCCGGCCCGGCCCGGCTCGGCCCGCGGCACCCTGCACTCAGAGAATAACCATGTTATACTGTGGGAATAAAACTGAAACATGTAAAATTTTCGATGAAACAAATCAAAAATTGTCTTTGACTCAATCAAAAACAAACTTTTTCCCCCCATGAAATAGACAAAATTTTGCGAAGGGTCAAAAAATTATTTTGCGAACGGAAAGAAATACATGACCTAGTTGGGTGAAATAAAATCTCTGTGCATCAAATCAGAGGGTTGCTGGGTCCACCCTGCGTCTCCTCACGCCCTCCCCCGCGCCGCCCGCCCAACCGGCACAGACTGCGTCCGCACGGTAAACAAAAATCTCTGATTCCGAGAGCACATCTCGATTTTATATAGCACTGTCTTTTTCTCTCTCATCTAGGTAAAAAAGAACAGCGCATCCATAACCGAGGTGTGCTCTCGGATTCCGAGATTTTCGTTTATACTGTGCGACAATGTAAAGCAGAGCTCAGATTCCCCGAAAGGTACAAGAAGAAAGGAGAGGAGAGGGGGTAAATGGGGTGCAAACAAAAAGGGGCACTTACATACCACACCACCGGAAAAACAGGGGTATAACGGGGACGGGGTTAGCGGCCGGCGCCGGGGTGGGGTGGGGCGGGGCGGGGCGGGGTGCGGCGGGGAAGGGTGGCGCTTGATAATTTCGTGCTGCCACGTGACGCATGCGTTGTAGCTGCGGTCATGCAGCCGTCCCCTCTCGCTAAAACGTCCGCAGCATAACCGTCTTTGTCGGATACAGTTCATTCATTTTTGTGAAATAAGAGGTGTACAAAAATTTCAGAGTTGTTATACCCCTCGGCACAGCAACACGTACTGCAAAGGTTTTTTCGTCAGATTTGATTTGGCTGCTACTCATCTGGCAGCAATGCGAGCAGGAGCGAGCAGACAAGTGTGCACGGTAAAAATAGTTTCTTGTATTTCAAGATCTGTCCTGGATGTCCATTGATATTCTCCATAAGATCCAAGAAAGATCTTGAAATACAAGAAACTATTTTTACCGTGTGGTGAGCGCGACGGCCGGCTGCAGGCGGAGAGTTCGAGCCGAGCGCCTGTCAATGGGTGGGTAGGCAAACCCGCCGGGCTCCTTTGTCAGGCGGGTAGTCTATGCGGCACTTTGCAGGGGCTACAGCAGGGCGGGGCTCAGGGAGACGAGGCAGCGTAGCGTAGTGCGGGGGAAAGAGAGGGAGAATAAAGGGGGGAGGGGGAGGGAGGGAGAGAGAGAGAGAGAGAGAGAGAGAGAGAGAGAGAGAGAGAGAGAAGCCGTGCGATTCAAACAAGAGAGGCACGCTGCGCTCAGCTGCGCTCCGCTCGGCTCTGGCGCGGTTCGGTCTGTATCTTCGAGCAGACCCCCTCCCTCACCCACTCGGCCCGGCCCGGCCGCGCCCCGCCCCGCCCCGCCCCGCCCCGCCCCGCCCCGCCCCGCCCCGCCCCGCCCCGCCCAGCCCCGCCTCGCCCCGCCCCGCCCCGCCCCGCCCCGCCCCGCCCCGCCCCGCCCCGGCCCCGGCCCACCCGGGGCACGACAAAGGCTTGCCTTTACCAAATGCAGATGAAGCCCCTTCCTTAAGAGGCCCTCCCTTGCACCGAGGAAGTGGCTGCACAGACTCAGACTACTACGAGACGGCCGCCCCACGCGCAAAGTCTGGTTTGAGGACCACAGGGGACACGCGCAAGGGCCTCGCAGGGAAAATGTGCGGACAGCGAATCGGGGCCGAGCCGAGACCGAGAGGGAATTCACATCCGTAATACACTGAACATCTGATATGTGTGTGTATTGCGCGCTAATACCCGATAAGTAATGCTGGAAAACACAAAAAATATTCCATAGTGAATGAATCCTGTGAGTAGTACACTGTTAAACCAAAGTGTAGGTACAACTGCTCAGCACTCGTAAGTATGCAACTTCCAGTCTAACACGTACAGGTGTAACACTCGGCTGTTGTGCCATTGCAAGTTTCAAACTCACCGGTTGTGCATTTGCAAGTGTTCAACAAGGGAAGGGTTGCACGCGGCAGTTGAACACTCGCAAGTGCACAACTGTCGAGTTGAACACTTACAAGAGCGCAAGCGGCGAGTTTGACACTTGCAATTGCATGACTATGGCGAGTTTTATTCTTTCACGTATTAGACTGGAAAGTGCAAACTACAAGTATTGAGCAGTTGCTTACTTGGTTTATCAGTGTACCGGTGTAATACCGAGGAATGCCGAGTATAGCGTATACAAGATTTTCCCGCGTAAAGAGTTCCAGCTCGGCAGAGACGGGCGGGCATTCACGTGTCCGACCCCGTGCTAGCGTGGCAGGCCGCGCGGGCCGCGCGGGCACTGCTGAGCGTACGTCACACGGCGAGGCGGAAATAACCGCTGAATTTGGTGTATAAATCTCGTGAATTGGATGTGAAGTGCCTTTGAATTGGCTGTGAATTTGCTTCAATCGCCTATGAATTGAACTGAATTAGTGTGTGATTTGTCTTGAATTGGGTTTGGATTGGCTTGAATTAAATTTGAATTAGATTTGAATTTAGTTGAATTGGCTTGAATTTGTTTGAATTGGACTAAATTTGTTGAATTAGTGGTGTACACTCTAAATTGCCATGGACTTATATTGTTACCAGCCCCTGGACTTTTTTGAGCATGCCTAAACCGGATACAATATTATCTATGGTTAGTTACATTTTTGATAATTTTGTAACTAGCTAGTAACAAAATTTTCAAAATGTAACTAACTATACACAAAATTGTATACGGCTTAGGCATGCTCAAAAAAGTCCAGGGGCTGGTAACAATAAAAGTCCATGGTCATTTAGAGTGTACATCAAAGTACGAGGTTATTCCCCCTCGTCACACGGGCAGGATCCGCGGGGCGAATCATGAAAGGAGAGCGACCTGGATGAGGAGCTCAAACGGCCCAAAAGGACATTGCACACTGTCTCGGCGTCTTACGCGCTTAAGGGCGGTGGCGTTGGGCTAACCGTAACGGACCGGGAAGTTAAGCTGTTTTGCAGCTCGGCTAGGTGCTGAAATCGGTTCGATTTTAGCGAGGCTCAGCGGGCGGGGCGGGGCGGGGCGGGGCGGCTCGAGCGCGCCTCTGATAATGAAACGTGCCAACGTAGTTTCCGCACTGCTATTTTCTCATGCGGCTGTCACGTCTGCCTTGACGCTTCCCCCACGACACGACGAGCGCTCGCGTCAGCGTCAGCGAGGCTCGGGTAGAAGTGAGAGGGGGGTTGAGGAGGGGGCACGTGGTGGAGCGCGGCGGGGCGGGGCGGGGCGGGACGCGCTGAGGGGTACAGCCATTGTTATCTTTTGTCTAGACGCCCTCCTCCCCCTCCCCCCTTTTTACCCCCCCCCCCCCCAGCCCAGCCGCGCTAGACGGGCTAGACGCAGTTATCGGTCCAGTTTGTTGCAGAGCTCTCTGCCTGCCCGGCGGCCTGGCTCCGCCTGGCTCCGACGCGCCGGGCTGCTGGGCCGCGCTGAGCCGCGCTGAGCCGGCAGGAGGTACAACCGTGTGCCGTCGTGACGTAGGCGCGGTGGGGCGAGGCGGGGTGGGGTGGGGCGGGGTTGGGTCGAGGAGGAAACAACTTTGAAATTTTGGTACATTCCGTAATTCAAGACAAATCAGAAAAAATAGAAGAAAAAAAAACACGCAAAACTTCCGGAAAATTCACAAAAAATAGGTAAAATTCAAGTAAAATTTCCAAGAAAATTCTATTTAACTTCGAAAAAACAATGTGATACATCGATAGTGTTCACATTTTTAGAGTCCTAGACAGTTACGGAAATCGTTTACTGAAACATCGGTGGGGCCTGCCAAAATCACCTAGAAATTAGCAGGACCCACTCCTATTTCAAATGTCGGTACCATCGAAAGATGGATACCGGGTCGGATTGCTTCTTTCCGTTAGTAGATGAAAGTCGACACGAAATATAAAAGAAAACGAGAACGTACAAGCGAGGGGTCCGGTTTCGTTTTACAGGGGTAGCGCTGGGCAAACGAGGCCTCTGCGTCTCGCGGCCGGAACGTTATTGAGTCTTAACGCGCTCCTGCCGGCCAAGCCTTTCTCAGCACCCTCCGCGCGACCAAGTCTTTGTTAGCACCCTCCCGCCGGTCAAGTCTTTCATAGCACCCGACGCGCGGCCAAGACTTTCTCATTGGAAGGTATCGATAAAAACATAAAACATCTAAGAGGACGAAAAGAAAGAGTATTAACATACAGCGAAGGAAAAAAAAGACAGGAGAAAAACAGCAACAAAGAAATGTACAAAATTATGACAAGACGAAAAAAATCAGTGTTTCACTGATGGCTTTAGGGGACTGATAATGTGTTTTCCTTTTGTTCTGATGATAACTATCCACTACGTATTTTGTGTGCTCCCATCTTCTTAGTTTATTAAAACAATTTTCAGATCGAAGAATCTTCTCACACTCTTCTTTACCTGGTGTGGTGCCACGTAAGAAGTGCTGAATGCAGTGTTTTTTTACTGTTTCGCACTCCTCCCTGCTCTAGGATATCTTCGTGTTCTTCTTCTTCTCGTCTTTGTTTTTCTTCGGGGTGTAAAATTCATCCGGGTCTGAATCGCTTGAAGATCTTCTTTTCTTCGGAGTGGCTGCTTATTTTCCTTAGTCTTCTTGTTCGTCCTCGTCTGACTCTTCACCCTCTACCAACTCATCCGGTGCGAAGACTATTTCAATTTTTTACCCTGATCTTTTGTCAGCTCACCGCGGTCTATTAGCTTGAACAATTTTGAAGCGCGGGCGAGCGGCTGCGGCTGCAGGGCTTCGTCAGGAAGACGAAAGAACTTCCTGTGTACGGTCGGATCATGGCCCATGAAATTCGACAAGGTGTCCACATCATTCTCACCTAAATTGAGAAGGTGGCAGGACGTCGCCACGTGTTAGCACGGCTTCGTGCTCTTGAGTGACGTGGCGTCTTCTGCGCCAAAATGTTCAGCCGCGTCGCGGGGCGTCACTGGGTCTAACGTTTGATGTGGCCTTTCCAGGGATGGCAAATACGAAGGGATTTTCCTACATGACTCCGCCTCCGCATTTCCGCCTTAGCTAATTTGGAAATTGTGGAGTAAATCAGGGGATTGAATAAAATTGGCACTTTCCTGCCCCTCTTCCCTCGTATTTAAACGATCTTCAATGACTTTGCCAACGCCTGCTCAGAAGTTGAAAAGCAGGCCATCACGTCCTGATCAAGCTCTGCTGCTGTCTTTGCCCTCCGAAAAATCTTAATGGTAAGACCTCCAGCCTCCCCCGGACGCCAACGGTTAAAAATAACTAGGTATGCGACGCAAAGTTTAGCGAAGCGATACCAGACGTCCGGGTTCGTTTTGTCTTCATTAGGTTGACAAAGCAAATAAGATGATAGGTTGTCCTTGAGGTATTTGCACAGCCGTATAATACACTGCTCAACAAAATTAGCGGGTCACTTTTTTGATTCGCTATAATTTCTTTGTTTTCCGAGCTAGGGTGGTACGATTTGGCAGGGAGGAGCAACCATCATTCGTCTCAAGGCTCACGAAGTCCGCGATCCATGCTCCACCCCATGCCCTACTTCGTTAGTTTACGTTAGTAGACGCAAAAAGTCTCATGAAAAATATCCAAGTATCCAGTAGCTTGTGTTAGCTGTGCGGGCCCTGCCAAAATCTCGCGAAATCATGTGAGGTACCGGGTGTTTCAGAGAACCCACTTGCCTACCCATTTCAGTCGTAAGACGCTGTGGCTCCTTAGGTAGCCAGGGCCCTCTCCCCCCAATACTGTTACATATTACCGTAACGCGCTGTGCTTATTGGTGCCAAAGTACGCGGTTTCGTAGAACATAGGCCACTGTCCGCGTTCTTCAAAGGGAACGGTACAAGGTCACAGCACAACTGAAAAAAACTTATATATATATATATATGTGTGTGTGTGTGTGTGTGTGTGTGTGTGTGTGTGTGTGTGTACCCCACCAAAATTAATCCTCCGACCGAAACCTCACATGCGGGGCGGGGGCGCGCGGCACTTGTGACAGCGGCGGCGTGTTGCGGTGGTGGTGGTGGTGGGGGGGGGGGGAGGGGTTGGCGCCCCGGCGGGACGGAGGAGGGGACGGCGGGGGCGCCGCTGATGATAGCTTTTCTTGCGGAGGGGGTTTAATAACGCTGCCAAAAATTATTACCCCCCTCCCCCCTTCCGCTCCATCGAGGACTAGCGAGGAGCACGGGTCGATTTGGGACGTAACGACGCGAAGGCATCCAATATCTTACGGCAGTTCGACAATTACGAGAGGGTAAGGTTGGGGGGGGGGAGAGAAAGGAGGCGGGGAGGAGGGGGCGTTTTAAGGGCCGCGAAGGGGGAGAAAATGAAGTTGAGGAGGGCGCTATCAACAGCCAGGTCATCCCCCCCACCCACCCACCCCACCCCGCCTCAGCTCCCGTCAGGGAGCGGCGAGGTGCGATGACAACCCCGCCGCAACAAGGAGAAGGGTTGTGTCCGCGGGTATCTTAGGGTCGTCATTAGGCGTAGCTTATTGGCATTATTTGGAGTGGGGCGGGGTGGGGCGGGGTGGGGTGGGGAGGCGATGCAAGGGGTGCATTGCTGTTGTTTCCCAAGGAAGAGTTCAACCGGCGAGCACTGTGATACATGCCTGCATGTTTGACACAACATTGGAGTATTGAAAAGAGTTCAGATTGAATGCTACACACTTCATTGTGTTTCAACTCGAACGTTGAGCCGGCACGTTCAAATTATTTTGCAATTGCAAGAAGAAGAAAAATAAAAACAATGCTTAATTATTTATAAAAAGTATGAGGATTTTGAACGATTTTAAAAGACTCGAGAAAAGACTTCCCACGCATGAAACTCGGAGAGCGCGAGCCAGGGCCAGGACCCAACTTTATAGTAATTCACATGACGCGTCCAGTACATAAAAAAAGAAATCTTTAAAGCGTTTTGAAGTCCGCTTCAAACTTCGCACATACTTTTCGATCCTTCCGGTTTTTCTTTGACGGATGCGGCGCGGTCCGGTGACTCTTCCTGCTCGCTTTCTTTCACCTACCACCCCACCCCCCCCTCCGCACTTCTCATTCTCGCTCTCTCCCTCTCTTTCCCAACCACGTCTCGTTAGGGACCCCCCGGGAGCCGAGCCCCGCTCGCACTCCCGAGCCGAGCGCGGAGAAGAGCGGCAGAACTGAGAGCCGAGGGATCGCATCGGAACCGATAGGGAGAGCTTTCGAAATGCGGCGGGAGCTGCACAGGCAAAGAATGCTGGGTAAATTGCTTCAAAATTTATAAAATACAAAGTTAGTTGAGAATAATAATAAATACATCAAAGCGATAAATTAAAATTTTCTGACTAAATAATGTGAAGTGAGGGTGAATAATTAATTTTCGTCAATTCACAGCACTTCTTGAACTTTGAGATTTACTTCTGATGTAAATTTACGACCGTAATCGTAGATTAACGAAAGGCCCAATTTCCGCTCGCGTGTAATTAAGACCTACAGAACGATACGAAAAATAACATAGCAATGTTGTGATTTTGCAACAAACACTGTGAAACCAAATGTGCAGCTGCTAAACACTTGTAAATGTGCAACTCCCAGTTTTACATGTACAAGTGTTCAACCTAGAGTTGAGCAAATGCGAGAGTTAAACTCGCCAACTGGCCACTTGTAAGTGTTCAACTCAAGTTCAACTCGACAGTTGCACACTTGGAAGTGTTCAACGAGGAAGTTGTCCGGGTGCGGCGCAGATAAACACTTGCAAGAGCACAACTGCCGTGTCGAACACTAATAATAAGAAAAGACGAGGAGTTAAGCAGTTGCAATCGCACGGCTTTTGAGTTGAACACTGTCACGTGAAAAACATGGGGTTATTGCACACTTACAAGTGTCGAACAGTTGCACACTTGGTTTTACAGTGTAATATCGTAACTTTACGGTATTCCTCATTAAAAAAAAAAATCTGTCACGCCGTCACGCCAGCAAACATTTATCGCAAAGAGTTTTGGAAGAGAAGGCGGGGATGTGATGAGGTCAGGCGGAGGTAGTACACGCACTATGGAGGCTGTGGAGCTCTGTTGGGGTCTCGTTGGACCGTTCGCTCCCACCTCAAGCGGCCCACCCCAACCCACCCCACCTCACCCCACCCCACCCCACCCCACCACACCCCGCCCCGCCCCGAACAGACACTCAGGAAGGGAAAACATTTTCAGGGGCAAACAGGCGGCAGGGGGCCCGAGCCTGAGCGCCGCTAAGTCGAGCGCGGCCCGGGCCTCTGGCATGGCCTGGCCTGTTCGGGAAAGGAAAAAGTCCCGGCCGTGGTCTTTGATCGGCTGACTAAACTGCACAACAGGTGTTCGTCTCCCAGGTGACGGGAAAGAAACTTTGGTTTCGATATTAAAAAGACATTGCAAAAGCAAGGACACTGGGAAAAAAATTGCCTCCGTTAAGGAGTCTGTTGTGGAGACCGCAAGCCCTGAAACTCTTTTCCTTGTTGAAGGTCCTATTTTTTTTCCCCGCTTTTTGTTTAATACGATACCTTGTACGGCCTGGTAAGGGAAAAAAAGGACCGGAATGGATTCGTACCGAAAACGGTGACAAGAAAAAAATAAAAATGAATAGCGGAAAACTTTGTTAACCTTCCGCACTCACGATCTTATTAACGCGGGCTCTAGCGGGAGAGAGGCAGAGAGGCTGGGTGGCGACCGTACGTAGTCCGCACTAACGGTGTTTTCCAATCAGACCGTGATATATTTTTTCCACGACAGATGTTTTTTTTCCTCTTTTTGTTATTATAATAATGATAATAATTTTTTTTTGTTCGTGCATTGCTTGGTTGGGCTGATTATTTTTTCTATTTTTTTGCCGTGTGCTAGTGCGCGGTAGGTGATGGCGGGTGGGGGTCGCGGGCCGCCGCCACCAGGGCGCGCCGCGCGGCGTAAGGCGTAAGTTCACGTTTGTGCAGCACCGCCTCACCGCGCCGCGCCGCGCCACGCCGCGCCGCACCGCGAGTGGTGTAATGAGAAATGAGTGCTCCCCGCCTCCTGGGCCCGAGCCCCGCCCCGCCCCGCCCCGCCCCGCCCCGCCCCGCCCCGCCCCGCCCCGCCCCGCGGCCCTGGCACTACCCTGCTAACCCACACAGATCCCTCTCCGTCTCCTCCACCTACCCCCTCACTCCATTCCCTACACTGTGCAAGCATGAAAGTGTAGAGTCATCAAAGACGCTTTATACCTGGAGACACTGCGCGCTTTAAAAGTTATTCCGCTAATACGGAAAACCACGGGAAGGATATCCAGCAATGAACTATTTTCCGAAGAAAAATATCAATGGCATTGGCCTCTTTTCCGCTCCCGCCCTTCTAAGGAATTTAAGGAATTCCTAAAAGAAAGCCAATAGAAGTGGTAGGAAAATATTCTATTAATCGCCAAGCAACGCAAAATATCCAAAGAAGGCTATAAAACATCGCCACACATTATCCCGAAAATTCCGGATTTCTTAACAAAACCGTCATCTATAGCTAGCTACCCCGCGTACACTTTCTATTTTATTATCAAATAAAATATCCTCCGTTTCCCTTCCTGGTCGAGGCTGTGGGAAGGGTGAGTTGATGGAGGGTGGAGGAAAGGTACTCTGGAGAGGCCGGCCCGAGGGGGACGTGGCTTGGCGTGGCGGGGGTGAGGGAGCGGGGCTGGTGTGGAGGGGGCAAGATCGGGCAAGATTTTGGCCGCGCGAGGCAGCAGCGCAGGGGTTGTGAGGGGGGGGGGTGCAGGTGGAGCGGGGAGGGAGGGGCAAGCGGCTGCAAGAAGGCGGATATGGGGCAGGTCGCCCAGGGCCTTTTAGGGGTTGCGGGAGGTAAGAGGGTGGGGGGACCCCCGCCCGGCCCCGCCCCACCACAACAAGAGCAATTGACCCACAAATGGGATGAGAGGGGGGCGGGCGGGAGGCGGGGAGTAAACAAAGCGAGACCATTGCAAACGGCTGACGTTTCTTTCCGAAGTAATCGGCGGATGGTTACACGCGTCCGGTCCAGTGTTGCCCAGGGGTACGCCTGAGTGACGCTGACGCGGGTATCTCCAGCTCTACCTGCCCAGCAAGGCCATACCCGCCGCCGCGCCGCGCACGATACTTCTTGTTGCCCACCTGGCGGGCGGAGATACCCGTACTGCACAAGTACTGTACATGTTTGTTTTTTTTTGTTTGTTTTTTTTTGCTAGTTATCTGGCGGCACTGCAGCCCGGACCGCGGCATCCGGTCCTTCCCCCTGTCTATCGTCAGGCCTCTCCTCTCCCTCCTCCCCCATCGAGACTTTCTCCCCCCCCCCCCCCCCTCTCTCTCTCTCTTCCACTGCAGTCAACACGGCCACCCCCACCGTCCCGCGCAGGGGTAGCTTGTTCCTCCCCCCCCCTTTTTTTTTTGTACCGGTGCTATTGAGTGCTTATCAGAGTGGCACTAGCGGGAGGTTCCCACACCGGCCGCGGCGCGCGGCAACCGCACAGGCGGAGGGACGAGACGAGGAGGCGAGGCCAGTGTTGCCAGATAAGTCAGCAAAAATTCCCACACAGACACCTGTGCGAGGCATAGGAGGCATAGACGGGTATCTCTACCCACTATGCAAAAAGTTGTGTCATGTGGGGAGAGCTCGCCGAGTTGGCAGGCGGGTTGTAAAGTCTATCTCAGACAGGTGTATCAGTGGGAAATTTCGCTCACTTATGTGTCAGCTGAGGCCGCCAGCGCTAACTAGGGGCCCTAGCGCTAACGGCTCATAGCACTACGAGTGCAAGAGTGGAGGTCCACGAGTCAATTATTCCATGTGCAGACTTACGGCCACGCTGACGTTGGCTGGCGATGGCTGCAACCCTACGGCCTACGTTGAGGGGCTGGGCGGCAGAGCTGGGCTAGGCTGGGGGCGAGGGTAGGTAATGGTTATCCCGGGTTACATGATAAAGAGTCTCCATCCCACAGTCTTTTCTCACATCTGAAAGACCATAGAAAAACACACACATTTTCTTAAAACGGGTCAAACTAATGATTTAGTGCCTCGCTGTTAACAGGTATAAAATTTAATAGATTTAAAAACAGAGAGAAAATAAAAATGTGTACAAAATGAGATTTAACACTGTGACAATAAGTACTAATGGAAACATGTGTATCACATTTATGAACTGCAGTACTTTACTACAAACATCCCAGAGTTACATTTTTCTCTCCCAGATTCCATTACTATTTACTTCATGATACAATACTTGAGAATGTTCAAATCTATTAATTATGCAGTCACACAAATTGACAAGGTTTGCCACAAAGTATTAAATATCACATCATATACTCTAATAAAAACAGGATAAAACGCCCAAAACACCATGTGTTTGGGAAGAACTTTACTTGTTTGTCATCTAAACACCATGAATTATCAGTCTCCAAAATAATGTATTTACCAAGTCAATCATCAGTGACTGTGAACAGCGTTTATAAAAACTTCGGCATGCTCTGGTTTCATGTCGGGATAAATTCCATGGCCCAAATTAGCAATATACCTAGTCTTCCCAAACTTTTCAACCATAATTTTTACCCGTGCCTGAATTTCTTCCTGTAAAAGTATTATTGAAATATTTAAAAATAATTTTCAACATTCTGAGTAAAATTTCAGATAGATCTCAAAATTTAGTATACTTACAGGTGGAGCATACAGCCCGCAGGGATCAAAATTTCCTTGTAACGTAATGCTTTTTCCATTCACTGCCTCACGTGCCTTTAGAGGATCAACAGTCCAGTCAATACCCATGACGTCATAACCACTGTCTGCTATTTCTTTAAGAGCATAATGGGCTCCTTTGGCAAATATGGTCTAAAAAAAAAAAAGAAATAACATCAGAATTCTCCTATCTGTTGGTTAATGATGCCAAAAAACAGTAATGTGTTTATTTTGTTTCTTTACCATTGGAATATCACCCAAATTTCTTGCTTTCACTCCTGCCTTCACTCTAGAGCAAATTTCACGTATGTATGGGAGTGCAAACTCAAGAAACAGATCAGGCCCCAAGTATTCTGCATTTGATTCAAAAACTTGTAACAACTGTAACAGTTTAAAAATTGAAATTGTTGATATTTTTAAGTTAATTCAAGTCTTATAATGCTAAAAAATGGCACATGTACCTGAGCACCAGCAGCAGCTTGTTCTATCAGGTAATCAACAACCACATCAGTAATTATTTTCAGTAGATCCTTACTGCTTTGCGGATGCTGATACAACCATGCTTTTGCTTTTGACATTGTTTTAGAGCCTCCGCCCTCAATCATGTAGCCCATCAGTGTCCACTGCAAAACCAAATAACATTCACTCCTTCGAAGAAAATACAACAGCTTACTTAAGCGCAGTTAAAAGCATAAGTGTTCAAACAATGGGCAAATGGGAATGTGTTACAATAGACATACCGGGGCTCCAGAAAATCCAATGAGGGGTACTTTTCCCGCCAGCTTTTGCCTAGTCAATGTTATTGCCTTGAACACATATCCAAGCTGTTCTTGAACATTTACAGGAGTTTGTAGTTTCTGAATATCTGAAGGACTCTCCAGAGGTTGGGGTAAGACTGGACCCTAGGAAGAAAATGTAAATGACTGATGAATCCTTAGTCACACGATTTGAGTCATTAAAATATACATGAGGAAAATTGCACTCAACACTAACCACACCAGGTCGCATTTCAACAGTCATGCCAAGTGCTTGGGGAATGACTAGGATATCAGAAAATATGATGGAAGCATCCAAATCAAATCTTCGAATGGGCTGAAGTGTGATTTCAGCTGCTAGTTCAGGTGTTTGACAAATTGTGAAGAAATCATGTTTTGACCGAAGCTCACGAAACTCTGAAACAAAAGATAAACTTTTGAGGAAAAGACACAAAATTCGAATGCAGACCTTGGGTATGTAAAATGACTTACCAGGTAAGTATCGCCCTGCTTGGCGCATGATCCATACTGGAACCCTGTCAACAGGCTCACCCCGAGCAGCTCTCAGAAGAAGATCATTTTTCAGAGGGGGAAATCCCTGTGCCTTGAAAATGGAACAAATGTTGATATAATTGAAAAATATATAACACAAGTTTAAATACTGAGAATTTGCCTTATGACACAACACTACAGAAAAATATCTCTCGGCAACTTTCATAAAAAGCTTAACCTATAAATATAGATATGTCAGAATTACCATTGTGAATATTATCGACGCCAGATGCTAAATACAAAACGCCTGTCACGATGTCTCAAGCCGGTATACCTACTGCAGACATGAAGTTTAGTTAGGTTACATAAGGGAGATGAACACAATTAACTAATCAAAACAGCTTTACCTCTCACGTTTCTTATACCGCAAGCGTTAGTTCAAATCTAATAAATCTTTACAGAACCTGAATATGGTTTCTACACCAGCAAAACAAGACGAAATTAATTCAAATGATTCGACACTTGCAGCTTTCACCCTATTGTCCGACCACCGTGAGTTTAGCACACCAAATGACTAGGAAGGATAGGCTAGCCCATGAGTGCGAGTGAAAGAGATAGGCTATTCTTCCGGTGGGACCACGATACCGCCGTGTATACAAGCTGCCAATAACGACGGTTTTGAACGGTTTGACTGCAAATAAGACTCGGATTGATCTCCTCCCCCCACCCTCCTCGCCCACATCCCCCCCCCCACCTGCCCCCTCCCGCCCCCACCCCTCTCTTGCCTTCTCAGTCCGTATTTCGCGCACATCTCCGAATCCATCCAGAACTAACTGCTCCAACAGTTTCCTAGTTGTGTCCTGCTACCCCTTGTTACCTTGGCAATTTTGGGGCCCTCTAGGCTCTAGCTCTTTTCGAAAATGTCGGTGGAATCTTCAGACTCGGTTGCAATGGGTCCTCCTGAAGTGCCTGCCAAGGAAAATGTATGTATCCACTTTGAAAATGTTGTTCCATCTGTGCTGGTCGCTTGGTCGAAGAAAGGCGCCAGACTTTTCTTTGTGTCCTGCCCCTGCGTGAATGGTCCCCATCGCTTTGATTTTGTCTCATGGTGAACTTGGCTTGTGATTTGAACCCACTCTCCTACCCTATCGCGTAATCTTTTCTGGGTTACGAGCCTAATCCCGCTCTTAGTTTAGACGTGACAGGTTATTGTTGGCTATTGACACAACTCGTGTTCAAGAAAATAACAATTTCTTAAGCGTTGAAACCATTCTCTCGCCATTTTTCCAATAGTTTTGTTTACGACCATCCAGTTTTACCTCAAGCTGAGAGACAAATTCCCCTTAATATTGCTGTTAAATCTCAAAAATAGTGAACATTCAATTTTCTGGTGAAGGCAAAGTTTTTAATCTTTTCTCAGGGCTCCTCTTTTTTTCACGTTTGTATATTGTAGGCTGTTGTGTTGCAGATGTCTACAAATGATATCGAGAAATTGGAAGAAGCTAAGCTGAAGGCCAAGTTTCCTATGGCAACTAATAGACCAGCTCACTCAGCATTCCTTCAAAAGCGATTGCTCAAAGGGGTCAGTACTCACCCTGGTTTGACATCTGTCTCATTCGTTATTACCTCCAGTAGTCCTCTAATGTAAAGCTCTCTTCTCACAGCAAAAGTACTTTGACTCTGGAGACTACCAAATGGCAAAGCAACAAACAGCACCTAGCAATCTTGCTAAGCCAAGACCACCAACTACGTTTATTCCTATTCAAACTGGAGAAGAAATACCTACCCCTGAATCTGTGCCAGCAAGGAAGACTTCTATCATCCAGCCTTCTCACAAATTCCCTCACCCATAGTTCTATTCTATCTATCATGACTATGGTTGTTATTTTTTATGTTTGAGCAGTGTTATCTGAATTTTTTAAATGGAGGGACAGAGTACTAATGGCTGTGTATAACTCAGTGTTTAATCAGCTTTTTTCCATGTGGCTCATGCCCAACTACCAATTTAGTAATTTATTTTTTTATTGTACAATGCCCATGCTTGTTGCCAAAAATTGTGGTGGTTAGTATGGTATATTGAGTTTGGTCCATTTCAAGTAATTGTTATTCCCTAAACTTTTCGCAAATTATCTCTAGACACTTCCTTACACCATCAATGTTATTCCTTTCTCCCCAGTTTATTTACATTTAGGTTAGAGTACAATGTATCATGGACCATAAGCCTTATTGTATCTTAAGAAATTAATTTAAGTTCTGGTATCCTTAATTTCTTTCCTCAAAATTTTTGTAAACTTTTTCATGAGCTTGTGTTGATTGAAATCCACCTAGCTTGTCGCATGATTTATCTGCTGTCCATGGGGTTTTTACTGTGACCCTCCAGCTATCTAATTTTAAATGACATAAGTCAAGTTGTGGGACCTTTCAGAAACATTCATTATCATGAAATGTTGGATAACATCTGTCTCATATAATTTATGTCATTGATGGATAGATTTAGAAGACTTGAGATAAAGTGGAATTTCTATGTATAAGCATGTTTGTGGTAGTGGAAGATCTTCTCCATGTATCTTTAGTATTGTTACTCACCAGAAATATGATATATGTAGCTGTTCCAAGTTAGATAATTGCATGTTTTCAATCTAAGTAGGGAGTGTAGGTTTAGTGAATGTCTTTGAGTTCAGACTCACCACATGCTATACTCTTGTACTCAGTTGCTTTTTATCACAACAGTACTTATAGTGCTATGTTTGTGTTATTCTTACCAGAATGAAGTTTGCATTCTTTAAGTGATAATTGCCCACACTAATCTGGCAGTACTTAAGTTGGGCTTTTATGAGTGTTTAGGTTGATTAATGTGGTCAGGTTACTGTTGGGATTTGGTTTATGAAATCTGATAGTAGCACCAAGTCTGTGATACAATTTTAAGTCTGACTTCCTCTAAATTTCTTTCGAGCTCAAAGCATTGTTCAGACGTAACTGTAACCATTTAAGACGAAATTTAGAATTCCCGCCACATTCCTCAAGTGGAATGATCATTATATCGCTATTTATTTTGAGATTGTGTGATGGCTGATGAATAAAACTTTTAATATCAAAATCCTGTCCATTATTATGTAGGAGCATTACAAAGCTATTTCAACCGTCCTCATTTGGCAGTAGCAAATTTCACTAAATTATGTTACATAAAACAAGAATTTTTTTTTAAAAAAAAACTACAATACCCTTGGAGGTTGAGGAATACTTTAATGCTGCTAAAAATAAAATCCGAAAACAAGTCAAGTCTAATCCTCAAATACTGACGACAATAATACATATTTTAGTCAAGGGTATTCAAAACTCCAGTTCTGTGTAAGTGACGGGGAGCAATCATTAATTTATGCCATCATCAGTAGTTTGCAGATCTTCGCATCAAAGAAATTTATGGGTAGAAGTATACAAATAGCATCATTATGTACAGTCAAGAGCATCAAATCTCTCTAGATTAACCAGAACTCCACACATGTATTCACTACAGTAGTGTCTCATCAGTGATCCTAAGCTAGTAGTAATAACAATTTTTTTTTTATACATTCATATACATAATACACAATCAGACATTCTTCTGATCCACTCCAAAACATTGAGACAAATTCTTCAATGTGGAATTCCATCATACCAAGATAAGACACGAACCATTTGGAATCAGTTGCACAATTCTTACCTCTAATTCAAAAAGAGAATTAAAATAAGCTATACCTCAAGTTAAGTGGCTGGTACAAATAAGTACCTTACAATGTCAACAGAAATTTTTGCGAGAATGGATCCCGGCAATACAAGAGAACAATAAAACTATATACAATACTTTTCCATTTCTATTTTCAACAAGTACGGATCAACAACAACAAAAGAGTTTGAAAGTGTGAAGAAGTCAATCTATTACTTGGAATCTGCAATCACGCTACACTTTTCTTAACCAGAGCCAAGACACAAAAGATTTTCCAAATAGATAAGAAAAATAATGGAATGCTGTCTACAAATAATCTTTCTATCAAAATTCACCATTCATGTCTCATATTCTTTTCTGTGTAGAAGCTGACGCAGATTGAATGTTTCAAGTTCTAAATAGGAACAGGTAATTACCGTAAGCATGTTGAGATGTGTTGGGGCATAATAAATAAATACTTACACCTTTAATAAAATCAGCTTTTTCTAGCCTTGACTCTCATACTAAACATTAAATTATCTTGATTTAGAACAGTAAAATGAAAGTATGAACAGGCTGGTTAGAATGAGAAATGTGAATGTGCCTTAGCCTGGTAAGTATGACAGGCAGTTGCAGTTTCGGTTTCAGAAAAAGCTAGACTGAACTTTTTCAACCTACATAGATACTTTAAGAAACACAATTAATAAATCCTAAAACAGTGGAAATTTATTTTTATCTTATTGTGTAATTTAAGCCCAAATTAGTGGTTTGATTTGAACAGGCTGATTGAACTTTTCTAGAGCAAAGTTCAAACATAGTTCTCAAAAATCTCAGTGTGCTGAAAAATACACCAAGCATTTATCACAGTTCAGTTTCAATGTTTCTCCTTTATATGTTTCAAATTTCTTCAGTAATTAAGAGGAATCCTGGAATGAATTTTAAGTAAAATAAAAAGATGCAAGCATCCTTCCCCCCCAAGATTACAAAAGAAAAGCAAGTGATTCAAGCCCAAATTACAACATTCATTCATACAAAAACAATTATTTTTATATGTTTTGTTTGTTTAATAAGAACTAAAATGTATAACCCCCTTATGACAAAACAGGCATCATGCAAACCACGAGTGTTCCCCATAAGAATGCTAATAATATTCAAATTTTTGACCACTGGAACCTTTTCTGATTGGAGACAAGTTACAATCATCCCAAGTTCAAACCAAACAAATAAGTTTATCACGATTGTCTCACCTGTGTGGCACTGCCACCAATGGCAATTAAAATGTTTTTCACTTAATGAAGGCAGCAAACACAGCCCAAATTAGCTCATTAGTGTTAGGTGTCATACTTTCTCTCTCAAAATTGAGTTCCAGTAGATCACGAACTCGTTTCATGGCAACTTCATAGTCATCATCATTAAGAGGAGCAAATGCATTTTCCAGAACATCTGATGCATGGGATAGGAACAAAAGTGAGAGCAATCGTTTATCCATGCGATGGGGGTCATTAACCCATCTGCTAAGAACTGAATCTTGCACCTGAAATACAAATTAAAGGGTGTTTAAGGCACACTAAAAGCTAAGAACTCACAATGAACGGTAAATAGAAATGGCATAGGAGTAACCTTTTTAACAAGCCTGGACTTCGCAGTATTATCCGTGACAGGATGAGTGGTCATATCAAACAGTAAGAAATTCTGTTTTTCTGTTGTAAGAACACCTTTCTCAACAAGATTTTTAGCAAGTCTCTCCCGCACATTCTTTAACTGAATTCTTAGCTTCAATGGGTTCCAAGTTTCTCCTGTGAAGTAACATAGAGGTAAAGGGTCAGAAAAGACAAGTATTGTTATGGAATACAAATGGTAATGTGGGAAACATTTTCTTTACAAGTAAAGGAGTATTTCTTTCACTTACCACTGAGATATTCTATCCAGCTTTGAACAGTTTCTGGAGGATCCATTTCCTTAACATGCTTTAGAGCCTCATCGAGCAAAACATCTCCTGTTGGAGTATCACTTTTCAAGATAACTTTACGGTTCAGTAAACCTTTATGTCGCATGCCTGCCTTCTCCAGTTCAATGCGTCCTCGCAGGGCAAGTTCAATAAGAATGCAACCCCGAAGACCAGATGATATGCAGTCATTCCAGAATGAGGTATAACCCTAAAGAGGGAAAGAGGTTTGTGATATAATTCACTGACTAGAAACAACTAAAGCACAACATCAGACATAATAATAAGTAATTCCTGGTAATAAAGTTAAGAGCTACAATGAGCAATAGAAAATCAATGCATATGAACTGTAACTATCAATCTGTCACTTGACGAATGACATTGTTGTCGCTTATCACTGACAATGATGCTGAAGGAAAGTACACTGACAGAAAACGTAACAGAAAACTATATGAAGAATAACAGCTTTTAAAGAGTGTCTAGAGAGGTATTCAGCTCCAGCACCAAAAGAAAACAGGAAGTGCTTTGAGTGATGTCACCCTTTGTGACTAACTCCCTAGTTTTCGTAGAGACCTGACCCACAGAGATGCGAAGTCATACAAACCTCTTTGTCTTTCAGCCCTAAAAGTAAAACTTCCTCCATGAGGGTAAGCCTGGTTTCTTTGGAATCGCCCTCCTCCGTTTCTTCATCGTGGTCTAATTTCTTATCGCTGTCGTCAGAATCCTTCGGGCTCTGAGCACTCTCGCTCGACTCCCTGGCGATGTTCCGCCTTTGCACGAGGCCGTCCGTGCGGTGGTTCATCTTGCCTGACACAGTGATGTATCTACTGTCTAAGCTCGGATATCAATACCCATAAAAGCGAGGATTTGAGCCAATATTTGAAATTTCACACGTATTTATCGCCACATCCCTTCTACAACATGGCGGCTGCTGGCGGCTGCTGATGTTTACACTTTTACCACCGCCTGTTCGAGTGCCGTTGCGGCTGTAGCAGACTACACACACAAGACATTGGGGGCATGAGAAATTGAGACACTCGAATGAAAAATTTTCGAACACAGCAGGGACAAGAGAAGGAGGGGGAGTGGAGGTGGAAGTCCCAAAATCAAGAACCTGGCCATAGAGTTATGAAGCCAGATCAGAAGGGAAAAGAAGAGGTGGTACACACGCGGAACAAGAGAAATGATACTAACTTACTGTTCGAGGTCGACTCGGGTCGACTAAAGGAAAAGGTGACCTGCTTACACTCAACATTTTCTATGGATCCTCAGTCTGTTTCCCGCTTTTCGTTGATTTTTAGGCACGAAGTAGCCTTATGGTTTTGTCTCAGGATCCGATTTTTTTTATTAGCACGGAGAGGTAGAACTCAATCCTCTTAGTTCACTGCTGAAATGCCAGCACAAAGTTGGTGGCCAATTTTGAGAAATTTCGATCTAAAATCTTTGTTTCTATGGTAATACTCGACTTGTCTCGCGAAAACAGCGTGGAAAGGGGAGCCGAGCCGAGTCGCCATTGTTGAGGCTGCTCGAACCCTCTGCGCGGCGCGCAGGGGAGGAGGTCCGGCGGGGCCGGGGACTTGTTGATTCTACTCATGCACAGTAGTTCAAAAAATAAAATTTCGAACGACATGTTAGAATAAAAATGTAAAAGCAGTGTTCGAATGCCCATTGCACAACAAGCCCACAGTTCAAAAATCAAGCTGATCGGACGATTTTTACAGAGAGACTAACTTCTAAATCGTTTCAGCTAGAAAGTTAAAATTTGGCTTGTGACCCGCTGAACTAGTGACCCTGAGATTAAAGAAATTCAGTAACATGACCCATAAGGCTAGAATTTTTAAAGTAAATTTCTATATAAACCATCATCTACCGAAGAATTTAGTGAAACAAAAACACTAATTAACTTCGTGCCTACCAGGATTTCCTGAAATCGTATTTTTTAGCAGATGATACCTTTACTTTCTTTACTATAGAACAGTACAAGACACTAAGGTGTCAGCTAGCTTGTACTCTCGAGTCCAGAAACCAATTGCAACTATACAATAATATAGGGTGGCGCTGGTAGGGGGGGGCCCCAATGAACGCCTGACGCGCAGTCTGCGCGGAACAATGGCACCTCCTCCTCGCGCGCAGCGTGTAACACTATAACAGCTCCTCCCTGCCAGCGACCGCTTCGGTCCGCCACGCCGCCGGCGGACCCCTCCCACCCCTTTCCCTCCCAACCCCGCAGGCACGCGGCGCGGCGCTGCTGGCGTCGTTCGTCGTTTACATCGTGTGCGTTCAAACTGTCGCACCCCATAGCAATTTCTCTTGCGGTGCGGTATCATCTGCTATCAATACCAATCTTGATTGATATTTTTTTTTTCTTATAGTGTAGAGAACATGTACTATTGTGCACTTCAACACAACCTTTGGCACTCCAGTGACAGTAAAATTGTGGGATGTGGATCATCAGTCGTACGTGTCTTTAATCAATCACTCACTAGGGTCCATTCGCCCATTCGTAAACTTGCAGATGGCGATACGGCTTGCCCGTGAATCAACGGGTGGGCATACGCTCAGGTCAAGTACGAACCCTATATGTGGATAATTAGTCGCATACCCACAAGTGTTTCAAAACCCCTGCTCTCCTGCTCTAGTGAGCATACTTCTCCTTCAATAATGAGTGAGCAGCATCTCCCTGGACCTCTTGCGCCTCTCGCGCTACCCGGCGCGGCGCCTCTCCCGACTCGCTCGCAGCCGAGCGATTCCGAAGATCGCTTTCATACCCCTGTCCTCGTCGTACTCATGGAGCACTACCATGGTTAGCCTTAGGGCACCGCTGAAGGTGCAAAAAGGACGGAGGGATGAGAGCGATCTTCTGAATCAGTCGGCAGCGCTCGGGGGCCCAGCAGCGGGCCCGTTACAGCAGGAGCGAGAGAGACGGGAGAGGAGAGGCAGAGCAGAGGGGTTAGGAGGGGAGGGGGCTAAGTATTACGGCGATTACAACACTGCGGCCCAGGCCCAGGCCCAGGCTGAGGCTGCACCGGGCCGGCCGGGGTGCCAGGCCAGCGCCAGCCTGCCTGCCACAGCGCGGCCACAGGCGGGCAGGCGCAGCCGGCGCGGCGCAGCCTGGAGAAAGTGAAGGAGGCTCCTAGAGCTCACGACTCGGGCCCATGAGGTACTGTGCATGCGGCCTCTGCAGGGGAGGGGCGGATCAGCGTCAAAAATGATCCAGGCTAGGGTGGCGGGCGAGTACGGGGTAAACCGTGTCTGATATCTATTTTTTTTAAAATTATTTTCAGCACATGATTTAAAAAAAAATGAGGGAAAGGGGAAAATTTTGAGAAGCTCCTGGACTGTGAAAAAAACTCCTCGGTTTTGGGGAAGCCTCCTCAGAAAACAAGGCACATGTCTATAGTTTTTGAGGAGAATTTATCAAAATCTGAGGAGTTCCCTTCAATCTTCTTCACTTCCTCAAATTTTTCATTAAAAAAAAAAATAAAGAAAATAAAGAAATAAATAAAAAAAACGCCCCGGACATTTTTTTTAGCCAGTCGATTAGACTGATTTTTTTTTTTTTTTTTTTTTTTTTAAATGCTGCGTTGACGGCAGGCAGGTCGCAGGGCGGCGGCTAGAACTCGAAGAGGGTTCGGACCTCCCGGTGGCCCCAGCAGCAGCAGCCGAAAGACCAAAGGCAGGCCGTGCAGCAGGGAGGGGAGGAGCGGCGCTGCGTCCGTGAGCCGCTGCCCGCCGCTGCCCTTGGGGCTGGGTGCGTTGGGCAACGCCGGCCGATGCACCGGCGTTACACACACACATACACACACACGTGCGCGATGCAGTTGAGGCTGCAGCGGCTGCAGCTGCCCAGGACGCGTGTGTGTGCCCGCGCGAGGCAGTCGCTATCGTGACTGCACTACTGCGGCGGAGGGGTGGGCGCCACTGGTGCAGGAGAGAGACACACAGAGAGAGACAGACAGACAGAGAGAGAGAGGGGGGGGGGAGAGAGAGAGAGAGAGAGAGAGAGAGAGAGAGAGAGAGAGAGAGAGAGAGAGAGAGAGAGAGAGAGAGAGAGAGAGAGAGAGAGAGAGAGAGAGAGAGAGAGAGAGAGAGAGAGAGAGAGTGTGTGTGTGTGTGAGCGCGGCCGTTGACGGGGGTACAATGGTGGTGGGGTTCGGCGGCAGGGCCCAGGTGGGGGAGGTGGGGGCCCCACCGGCGGGGGACTCCACCCCACCCCACCCCACCCCACCCCACCCCACCACCCCCGCCCCGCCCCGCCCCGCCCCGCCCCGCCCCGCCCCGCCCCTCCCGCGTCCCCGGGGGGGCTGAGGGCCGGCCGGGTCGGGTCGGACGCACGCCGGCACGGTGCGCTCTGGGCCGGGCCCCGCCGGGCCGCCACCACCACAGTCACAGAGCCCGCGGTGCAGCGCGGACTATAGAGACAGCTCATCTACTCCTGCCGGGTGATTCCGCACACCCTTTTCGTTTCTCTGTCCTTATCACACTCCATGGTCCATGGCCTTAAGAAGTGAGAGAGAGAGGACACTACTGAACGCTGTTCCGAGTCAGCCTGCAGGGCGCGATAGGCCAGGCTCTGGTCTAGTGGGGTGGGCCACCCCCCGACGCACTTAGTATGAGGCCGGCTGCTCCGGCCTGACGAGACGACAGAGACGCCGCGAGTGCCCGTGCCCGTGCCTGCGAGAGGAGAGGGTGGCGCGATAAAGTGCCGCGGCTGTGACTCGCGAGTGTAGAGTGCCCGTGCCCGCGAGAGGAGAGGGCGGCGCGATAAAGTGCCGCGGCCGTGACTCGCGAGTGTAGAGTGCCCGTGCCCGCGAGAGGAAAGGGTGGCGCGATAAAGTGCCGCGGCCGCGACTCGCGAGTGCAGAGGGCCGCTCGCCACCCCCGCAGCGGACCATGCGGCGCCGGGAGTGACGGTAGTGACCCGCTTCCAACCGCCGGCTGCACTGAATAAGGATACACCACAGCCCGTCTGCATCAACCCACAGGTAGGTGAGCCGGCGCGGCGCGGCGCAGGCGAGGGCGCACTCCACTATTTGAAAAAGAATCATAGGTTTACGGGGGGAAAAAACGAGGTGCAATCGTAAAATTTCAATCACAAATCGTAAAATTACAGGCTCTGCCTATCGACTATAAATTTAATTACTACGTGCAAAAATGGTATGTCGCAGATTTACAACAAGTCGTAATTTAAAAAATATATCGTAAATCTATGATCTTTTTTTTCAATGTCTCATAAGCTTGCGGTGGATTTCCCTGTTAGCTGCAGCACTGCATAGCTTAGAGTTAATTTTTACCGTAAGCTGCGGTGGTGCACAGTAAGCTGCAGTACTGCAGGAGCCAAAACGGTTAAATTTACCAAGTCGTAAGCTTTTCTTTGTGCTAAATTGGGTCGACGACACCACTCAATGCTTTCACGCTTTCAATGTGATCATCTCTGCTAATAATCGTAAGATGGCAACTTACTTCACAATACCCGCTGGATTTTGTCCCACCTGCTGGAAAAAATTATACTTGACCGTGTTGGTCGTCCAGGTTCAAGGGAATTACATACTGTGGGTCAAATAACAATGTAAAATATTATTTTGTATCAACTCGACTAAAAATGAAGTCATTGAATACACGTGGGTCGCGGATCGCGGAGCACGCGTCTGCTACCCGGCAGCCTTCTCAACCTCCTCCATTATTTGCAGAGCTTTATCACTTAAATACAGTATCAGATGCCAGAGAGTGACAATACCGTGACTGCAGGCCGGGCTGAGTATAGCCCTGGATGTGTGACTATACCCACAATTAGGACGCACGCCTTATAGCGTGACACGGCACGAGTGTGACAGTGACAGGCGGGTCTGCCCGCAGCGGGCCGCCGCGCCGGGCCGGCCTAGGCTGCATGGGCTACGGGCCCCCGCGGCGAGCCGCTCGCATTGTCCTCGTGGGAGGAGCGAGGGGGGCCTCTGAAATTAAATAAGTGTGACAATAATCACACAACAGACGAGTATAATTGTTTTTTTCTTGGGGAAAAAAATAGTAAAGTAGATAATGCAACAAAAATTAATTTTCGTCATCGGTCATCGCTTTACTGGAAGGGGAACAACGTCGTATTCAAGAAGGTTATCGTGGATACTTATTAACGTCGGGCTTTGTGAATGTCCCACTTCTATGGATTCCGTAAGTCATAATTTTCCGCATGGTACAAATTCCTTCACTCAAAATTGCAAATTAGTAGAGATCACCTCAAACAAAAGTTCATTCGCTTATTCGTTAATCTACTAAATTTACGCGTATCGAGTGTATTAAAGATGTACTTCAATGAAGATCGAGACTTTCTGGGTCAGGGTATGTCCAGGTTCTTGTACAGGTGTCGCAGAGCTGCGGGACTCTGTGTCTGCGGAGATGGGCTCTGCTTCCCCTTCCTGTCCCCTTGCTGCACTGAGCGCTACTTTTTTGCAGCGCAAATAAAGACGAGCTCTGCTCACGATCAATTTCAGACATTGCATCTTTTTTTTCCCTTTCAGAAGGGTACGACCGGACGACGGTGGCAGTAGACCATACTTGAGTGATACGTCGTCGAGGTGGGGAGGGGAGGGGAGGGGAGAGGAGGGGGATATTTAGCATGCGGTGGCCGCCCGGCCCGGCCCGGCCCGTTCGCATGCGCAAGCGCGTCCACCAGCGGACCCTACCTTCAATCAGGCAGTCAGTGAGCCAGTCAGCTGATCGAGGCTGGCTTTATTTTTCGATTCGGTGCGGTGGAATTAATAAAGCTGTATCAATCAAAACAAGGTGGTAAAGTTAGAAAAAAAATCAAGTTTGGTCACGGGTTTATATTAGATTTTTTTTCCCTTTTTTTAAAGTTTGCACTCCCCCCCCCCTCTCTGTCTGTCTGTCTGTCTGTCTGTCTGTCTGTCTGTCTGTCTGTCTGTCTGTCTGTCTGTCTGTGTCTGTCTGTCTGTCTGTCTGTCTGTCTGTCTGTCTGTCTGTCTCTCTCTCTCTCTCTCTCTCTCTCTCTCTCTCTCTCTCTCTCTCTCTCTCTCTCTCTCTCTCTCTCTCTCTCTCTCTCACACACACACACACACACACACACACACACACACCATTCCTCTCTCTCGCACCATCTCTATCTATCTCCGTCAGGACCTAACTTGAAAGTCATCTTGGTAATACACCGCTCGAGCGTTAAAGGGTTAAAAGAAGCCCTTGAGAAAATAATGAAGTGCCTGCGGCTGACAAGACGTGACCTCATTGCGCGCCTCATTGTGGCCAGTCAGTCACTCGTATGGCTTGGTGTTCCAAAGGCAACCCCCGCCGGGCATGCAGACAGGCGTATGTGACAAAGTGGCTGAGGGGTGAATCTATCACCTCGATGTTCTTCACGTGCACTGAAAAAAAAAAGAAAGAAAACTATATCAAAACATATTCCCAATACGATATTCCACCATATTCTGGATAGTCCAAAATATTCAAAAATACACTGGGCTAGGCAAAAAGCGGTCTCAAGTGTGGAGAGTTAGGCTCAGTAGAAACGCCGAGTTACAGTCAGTCTTCTGTATTCAAGATATGTTTTGCCTACTTGTCTGGCAACGCTGCGGCTGGGAAAAGGTGAGGGGGAGGGGGCTCTGATCATTTAAGCCCCTCGTTACTGCATCATCTTTTGTTGTCCGAGCCGGGCGGGGCGGGGCGGGGCGGGGCGGGGTGCCTGTCCCCGGGCCGGGTGCCGGGTGTGGGGTGCCTCGACCTCGACACCGTTGCCCTGCTGCACGGGTTTCGTCACAGACGCTCCGGTCTGCCGGGCGGTCTGCCGGGCCGCCGCGGCCGCACACCGGCTCCGTCTGGGGCTGAAGCGTGTCGCTAACGCTGTGCGAGTCCATCCCCCCCTAATACTGTCGAGTCATCATCGGTAAACTCGACTCCCAGGGCAGGAGCTGTTAGTAGATTTCGTTATTTTACGATTAAATTTGCATACGAACAGTTCGTATTTTGCATTTGACGAACAGTGTCGTAAAATCCAGATTACGAACTGTTCGCGTAAGGAAATAAACAAACTGTTCGTTGGTAATTTGACCCCCAAAATGCATTTCCTTTCCTTGTAAAACAGTTTGCAGTTTTACTAAATGACCAATGGCATGGCTAATCCACAAAATCCAGACAAGGCTACGAAATGTTCGTAATTTAACAAGTATTCGTTTTTGTTACAAATAACGAAAAGTTCGTGTTATGAAATTGAAATCAACAGGTGTTTTTTCGTGAAATTACGAAAAAATCCCCTACAGTGAGGCTATGGAAAACAGGTACGACGAAAAACACCCGGCGCGAGGATAGTAGGTCTTCCTCCACAACGCGACTGCCAAGTTTTGTAGGAAGTTGCGTGACGGGCCGCGAGCGAGCCGGGGCCGGCCGGCCGGCGCGCCGCGTCCACTGCAGCCGCTGCCTACGCGCGCGCGCGCCTCGCGCCCGACCCGGCCTGCATCTCAATCTGCATTGCGCGGCTGCGCTCGCTCAGGGCGTTACGAAAATGAAGAGAAATAGTACTTGGTAATGACTTTTTTCCCCGGTAAATGGAGCAATGCTCTTGCAGGAGAGCATGATGGTGATTATGGGAAATGTTTTGAATACACTGGAAAAACAAAGGTGCGACATAATGCCTTTGGAAAGGCACTAAAGCAGCCAAAAAAAGCACCTACCTTCAGAGGGCAGTAGCGCCTTTGGAAAGGCACTGTTTCACTAACGCCTCTAAAAAGGCATTAAATAGAACTTGCTTTGTTTTTCCAGTGTATTGTAGAATTACCAGCACTACGTATGGAATTGGATTTTGCGGGAGTTTGATTGACATCAGTAATAAGCCGACGTAAATTTACCCCCAATATTTTGTCTGGAAAAAAGAGGGGAAACACACACACACACACACAACATTGCGAAAGCAGTACCTACAAAACATATCGTAAATACTGGAAAATATGTATTTTGCACAGTCGTCCGATGAATTTCAAATCTCGGCCACGTGAACGACGCGAGCGCGAGCAGTGAGCAAACCCTCGGTGAAACCGATCGGAGATGGGAGATGCACTGCAATGCTCTGCCCTGCGCACGGCTGAGTGTGCTACCGCCTGGGAGGTAGGCCTTCCCGTCAGACAGGCGTGCTGCGCGGGGTGGTCTACCCCGCGATTCGCAGGCGGCGGCAGCAGGCGCTGCAATTGAAGATTTTCAACGTAGACCAAGCAGACAGAGACGTTTGAGCGGCGAGGGACGGCCGAGGGGGCATGCACTTGCGTGTTAGTCGGGTCACACTATCCGTAATAAAGGCGTAATAGTTTGGGTAATAGAAGCATAATGGCCTAAATTCTCGATATCGTACTCATTTTTGGGTCGTTTTAGGCTGTTTTTGCCCGACTTTGGCCAAATCTGTGAATTTTCGGAGCGTAATACAGCGTAATAGACGTAGTAGTCGGGTCGCAGATTTCAAGAGTGAATGCCCCCTCGGGGACGGCATTGTAGTGGTGCCTGTGCGGAAGCCGAGGGAGCGGGACCTCAGCTTCGGTAAGGAGGTGCACCGCGCACGGCCGAGGGCCGCGGCCCGGGCCCTTCTGCTGCCTGAGGGCGGGGCGGGGCGGGGCGGGGTGGGGCGGGGACGGAGAGGAGGAAATGGCAGCGAAGTGCCCTTCCCGCCCCCGGCCCCGCCCCGCCCCGCCCCGCCCCCGCCTCGCTCCGCGCCCCCATCCCCGCCCCCGCGCTGCACAGCGCCGCGCCGTCTGCGCGCGCCTGCCTCTGCCTGCGGTTTCCGTCACCGCAGAGGCGCCCTCGACTCGCTTTTTGGCCAATCACCGCCATGACCGCCATGACTAGATGTCGGAAGAGATAGGCGCAGTCCTCGCGCCGGCAGCAGCAGCCCGTCAGTCCCCGTCGCGGAGCTGGCGAAGGAGGGCGTCAAGCCTGCTGCTGCTGCTGCCGCAGTGACCCGGGCCGGTGATAGTGATAGCAGCGCGACTCGACGCGGCTATCAGCGCTACAGCCTCACGCCTCGCGGGGGCCTGCGAGTGTGACAAGGATAGAGATAACAGAGCCTTACTCGCCAGAGTTACTTGACAGAGCTGTATAGGCTCTCGAGGCCACAGCGGCGGCGGCGACCGCACCTCGGCAGCGGCGATGACGCCCGCGTGGCTACCCTGGGCGTTGGCGTATGCGGCCGTGTGCGTCTACTGGACGTGGCAGGTGAGGGCCATATACAGGACTAACACCCCCGACGTGCATCCCGTCCCGGATGTGTAGTGAGGCGGAGCGCTCATAAACAGGAAGTCACACGACATCCTCCACCGCCGCAACCTCTCCACCATCTCCTCCGCCACATCTTCGACGAACTCCTTCAGCACCGCCTCCTCCAGCATCTCCACCCGCACCACCACCTCCGCGCCACCTTCTCCTCCTCCACTGCCTCCTCCATCGCCCTCGACACCAACTCCACAACTCCACCTCCTCCAGCTCAATGGACTCCTAGCTTTGTTGCGTGCGCTGCGGGGAGCTGAGGTGCGCAGAGCGGCGGAGGCGCGCAGAGCTGAGCTGGAGCCGGGCCGCGCGGGGCGGGGCGGGGCGGGGCGGGGGGACCAGTTGTTGCGACACCCTCTACTTCACGTGAGACGGGCGGGGCCGGGCCGAGTAGGGCGCCCGCGCTGGAGGGGCGTTAAGCCCGGGGCGGGGCGAGGAGGGGCAGGGCGGGGCGCGGCGACACCGCGGACAAGTGCCGAACCCGAGAGAGATCCACGACTGCGGCCTTTTGCTGACAAAACTATCCTCGTACAGTCTGCAGTTCATTTTGAAATTTGCTTAAAAAAATTGTAAATTTAAGAGGGCGCATTTTGCTCAGCAGTGAATTCCTCTTCGACTTCTAGTTCTAGTAATTTTGCAAATTTGATTCGTATTTTCACAACATGCTTTTTTGACAATTTCCACGTAAATATACAATTATTATTCTTTCCATACAGCTGCTTTTTTTCTTATTTCCTCTGTAATATCGTTTAATCCTCCGAGATGGGAGGGCTGTTGATAGCGTTCCTTCAAAGGTTCAAATTAACTTCTTCTAAGAAAACGATACATTCTTTTCCGACGATGTTCTAGATTACTTGAAAGGCACTGGCCCTCGAAAGGAGATTTTAAGACTTGCAAAGAAGAGTGTGGGTCTTACTTGAGACGTCTCCAAAAGATATTGATTGTTCGAACAGAAAAAGAGTTGTGGTAGCCGTTGTTGTGACGGGGCGAGCAGGAATGGAAATGAGGATTCGGCGCGTGCCAGTGTGTTGCCATTCATATCTGGGGGCGCGGGGACGCCCACCTCCACCTATGCCCATCCACACCTGCCAATTGTAGTAAAATCGTTGACCCCGTGCCGACGAAACATGACACGTCCTTTGAGTTGTGTGTGTGATTTCGTCACACAAGGCTTGGTGCAGGTGCAGCGCAGCCTCCTGACATCAGGTTCCTCCTCCCTGTTCGCTTTGGGTCCCATCCCGCCACCCGCCATGGCCTGGCCACAGACAAAACAATGCCGCCATGAACGAACGGCCTCGTCCTCGATTTGCCAAAGAGCATCAGCTCTCTGTAGGAGAGAAAGAGGGAAAAGGGGGAGGGGGGAGAGCAGAGACAGAGAAAGAGAGAGAGAGAGAGAGAGAGAGAGAGAGAGAGAGAGAGAGAGAGAGAGAGAGAGAGGGGAGCGTAATGACCGTAGTGCCCTGAGGCGAGGCGGTGGTTGAACCTACGACCTTCGCGCTGCAAGCGAGGTGCAGAGCGCAGCGACCAGCAAACACGGCGATTCAAAAAGTGGGATAGACGAGGTAAGAAAACAAACGGGAGTATAAACAATTCCAATGGTGTCTGTGAGCAGCAAGGGTCTACCACTTCCATAATCCTCGTACAGCCCTCTAGTTGATTATTGATAATCACCTAAGCACAATCATGTAAAATTTCCAAATATTGACAAATTTTGACAAGTATGGAGAAATATTAGCAAATTTGACCAAAAGTTGCGTGATTACTGGCCAATAATCAGTAAATATGTTTAAGATAAACTCCAATAATCATTGATAATCACCATTAATCGTAACTGATTATAATCCTCGTTCGCGATTTTTCAAAGTGGTAGACCCTGGGTAAGCAGCTTTTGTGGACGTTTTTTAAATGAAACATTTTACGAATATCTTGATGCCTCATTACGGACGCTCTAGCACCACCTCCTCCCCTCTCCCCGTGGCTTTCTCACCGGCAATGCTTCTCTCGGCGGCTCAACTTGACCTGGACTTTGGAGAAGTAGAAGCAGGTCAGAATTGACCCGCAGCGACAGCCGCGTTATTGTGCCCAGGCCGAGGGGAGGTGGGGAGGGGGGGGGTTGAGGGGGCCAGGGCTCCGCGGTGGCGAGCCATGGCGGGTGCCATGCGGCGCGGCGAGCTGCCTCACAGACGGAGTGCGACAGAGAGGGTGAGTCGGCCGCGAGCCTGCACGGCAAACTCGAGGCGTCTCTCGCGCGCACTGTGCCAAATTTACTCAGGAGACGCAATGTTTGCCGTTGCGCGAATGTTGTCCGACGAGCCGCCTCGTTGAGGCTGGTTGAGCTCGCGGCGAGGGGTGGCCATCTGAGGTAACCAGGCGTGCTCAGCGTTTCTAGTCACGAGTAATCCTTGGTAATCCCTGGTAATTAGTAGGAAAGCCTATCAGTCAATCAGTTATTCCCGATCCCCGTTTATCACTCTCTAGTCCCTTGTAATAACTCGGTTTTCCCTTTTTCATCACTCGGTTATCCCTTTGTTATCACTCGGTTATCCCTTCGTTATCACTAGGTTATCTCTTTGTTATCACTCGGTTATCATCTTTTTATCTTCCCCGGTAATCCGCGACTAACCATAGTGGTAATCCCCTTCCATCTATATAATTTATATTTGGTGATCTGTTATAATCTGTGGTAATTGCTTATCTGGTAGCTTGAACTCTTCTGCTGGTATAACCTCTGGCGACTGTCCCTCGACAATCCCCGGTAATATTTGGCAATCACTAGTAATCTGTGAAAATTAATAGTAACCTTTGGTAATTATTTACCTCTAGTAATCTTTGGTAATTATAACAGTAATCTTTGGTAAGCTATGGTAAGCGCTGGCAATGTCTTAGCTGCCTGGTTATCCACGATAATCCGAAGATCACCATTGTCTGATAATTTAGGATTCAATATTTTATCAAATTTAGCTATCCTCGACTTGCGGTGTCCGCTCGCCAGGCTATCTGCCTGAGAGCGCCGATAGAGCTGTGGGAGGCCGACGGACGCCACTCCGCGCCGCGCCGCCCCGGAGTGAATGAATGAATTACTTCATTTTCTTTCTTCCCGCGCCGCCTTTTACTCCTTGCAGAGCTGCGGGAGCACCGGCAGGGCCCGGCCTCGAGTCCGGAGCTCGGAGCCAGAAGCACCTGGAGCCGCCCCCGGACGGTGTGGGAGAGCAGCCCCTCTGCTGGCCCCGCATGGTCCCTGCTGACCCACATCCAGATGAACATGGCCCGGGAGACCGCACCCCGGCCGACACCTGGCACGGCCCTCGCCCCTCATTATAGGTCCGACAAACTAGCGGTTAAGAGCTGATTCCTTGACCCAGCTCGATATCGTCGATATGTCAAAGCATAGCACTTATTTTATGAAATGAGGCTACGCAGAGGCTACAGCTTAGTAACGACACGGCAAATCTGAAGTCTGGGATTCCCAGGTATACTTTTTGCCGTTTCCAGGCTCGAGTCTGGAAGCGGCAAATTATTTCCAGACTTCTCCTGGGCGCGCGGCCCTTGTCCCAGGCAAAGCCTTGGAAGCGGCTCTTTCCCAGACTTTACCTGGGAAAGAATTACCGTTTCCAGCCTCTCGCCTGGGGAGCCGTGGGCAAGCGGCTCTTTCCCAGACTCCGAAACTTGCCCACGGCTCCCCAGGCGAGAGGCTGGAAACGGTAATTCTTTCCCAGGTAAAGTCTGGAAAAGAGCCGCTTCCCAGGCTTTGCCTGGGACAAGGGCCGCGCGCCCAGGAGAAGTCTGGAAATAATTTGCCGTTTCCAGACTCGAGTCTGGAAACGGCAAAAAGTACCTGGGAATCCCAGACTTCAGATTTGCCGTGGACCTGCTCTCCCCTTGCCACCCTCCTGCTGCACACTGGATGATTTTTGCTCGTTCTTTACCATACCCACCTAGCTCTACTTGGTGGTAGGAGAACGGTGAATTTGACTGTAAGTTACAGTGAATATGCACCGTAAGCTACGGTGAGCAGCCTGCACCACTGTAAGTTACGGTGCATTTTCACCGTAAGCTACGGTGAATAGCCTGCACCACTGTAAGTTACGGTGTATATTCACTGTAAGTTACGCTGAATATGCACCGTAACTTACAGTGGTGCAGGTTTCACCGTAAGCTTTTAACAGTGTACACTGTTGGAAAATACCACGGTAAATGCCTACGGTATGCGCTGTAAATTTGTTGCCTGGTCCCGGACCGTAATTTTTGACAACGGTCTGAATCTTACGGTACACACCGTAGTCTGCAAATATGTCGGGGAAGTTCAGTGGAGCACACTCCATCCATCATAAAGTACGGTCCGTACCGTAAGTGTACGTTACGGTCTGACCGTGCATGAAAATTACGGTACGGACCGTAGGCATACCGTAACTCCTCACGGTATTTTTAACAGTGTATTGTTCTCAGTGCAGTGTAACACCACAACATGTTGCCATTTTTGCAAGGTGTTTTGCGTCCAGCGACACGATAGCGAAACGATACCGCATTTCTCACTGGGTTTTATCTCAGAACACAGAATACCTACAGTCATAACAGACACTGGAATCACATAATTGACACTGGAAATGCTGGTGTTGATACCAACTATGAACTTTTTTTTGAGTTCCATTGTATTATTTTGAGAACACTTAACAAATCTCGTCGATTTTCATTCTAAGTCCCTAACACTCACTAGTAAATGAACATTTAGATCTCATAAAATAAAACCGCTGTAAACATTGAAGTAATGCTATTGTAATCTAGAAATACTGTCGTAAATCATACCAATCTATCTTTCACACTTTTAATAGTATATTTTAGAGAACTCCAAACAAAATTCTGAGGAGTTTTCATTCTAAGTCCAGCGGTCGGTTCGCGCTCTGTGGGTTTGGGCGGCTCGGGCCCCCCTCCTCGGGTCTCGGGTCCGCTGCCGCGCTCTAACAATCAAACCCGAACGAGGGGCCCAACCAGACGCGGATTCCGGGGCGCTAGGGGCGCAAATAGTTATAATGAATTGTTTCAGGTATCATCATCCAGTTTCACACTGTTTAACTACCATGTCTGTGCTTATTCCTTGATCTGAGACATAAAGGATCACATTTTAAAACATGAAAAGCTTACACTGGTCATACATCAACGATTATGTCAGAAAACCAGATAGTCTCTCCCTATTAGGAGGGTCGTAACGAACTAGTTCCCCATTTACCACAAAAGTAATTTTGTGTTTCCTTCTCCCTTGTTCTTAACTGTCGTGAGTTTTTCCGGATTTCCATGAATTTTTCTAAATTTTCCTGTTTTCCTTAAGTGGCCTACGGCGGCCCCTCTCGCAGGCGGCACCTCATCGCTCGGTTGATCCACAAAGAAACGATGGCGCTTGAAATATGCGGATCTCGGAAAGAATTTGGCAGGCTGCAACGCGCAAGGGATCTTAGATCTTAGTAAACTCAACTGTTATGTGTAAAACATTCCTATATTGTGAGAACAGTCGTTCAAACTGGAAAAACACAATAGAATTGATTTAATTAAGTATGGCGTTGAGACAAAATAAACAAGTAGCCAATTAATACAACATTCTGTAGTATTAAAATTGACTCGTTCTTTACACTGAAGGAATGTGTATAATAATGCAAGTATTGTGTTTGGTGCAGAATAGTAATTCATTCATTGGAGAAAACAGAGAACATATGAATGGTGAATGGTTGAAGTGTGTTTTCAATATCTCTATATGTTACATTTTATTATATACTGGAAAGAACTGGGTTAACATTTGAGTTCCTGGATATGTCAAAGTTATTTCCGGAAATGAAAACCTATAGATATTTCTGAAATTTCTGAAAAAACATTGCTTTTCACGATCACTTTTTGGAAATGATGCCTGATTTTTAAGAAAGTTTGAAGCTCTTTTTGTTGTTTTATATTTGATTTTTAATGATTTAGGTATGCTCTTAAAACACGTTACGTTACGTCCTGAAAGGAAAATGGGTTGGAGGTTCATGGTTATTTTCACGTTACGTTACGTTACGTCCTGAAAGGAAAATGGGTTGGAGGTTCATGGTTATTTTCACGTTACGTTACGTTACGTCCTGAAAGGAAAATGGGTTGGACGTTCATGGTTATTTTCACGTTACGTTACGTTACATCCTGAAAGGAAAAGGGTTGGAAGTTCATGGTTATTTTACGTTACGTTACGTTACGTTACATCCTGAAAGGAAAAGGGTTGTCAGTTCATGGTTATTTTCACGTTACGTTACGTTACATCCTGAACGGGAAAGGGTTGGAAGTTCATGGTTATTTTCAAGTTCGTTACCTATGTTACATCCTGGGGAAAATAAAATTGGACAATTGGACAATGAGCAAGCAGCTTCAAACTAGTTTGGAAACTAGGAAAGATATACATTTCAGATTAGTGCAAATCAAAGTTGAAAGGAAAATGCGAGAGCGCAACTTTTCTTGTCACCTAGGGAACAAACAATTGAATTTGCCGCTGGGGGGCGTCAAGGAGTCAAGGCTAGTTCACGGAGGACCTGCTAGATCGCGCCACACGCGCCATAAGAGAGCCCGCGAAAGCTACGGACTTAGAAAAATTCAGACATAATTTCTATTAAGTGATTTTTGAAAGAAACGCGTTATACTTAATTTCATGAGTAAAACAAAGAAATCCATAGGGCAATTGTCATTTCTGTGCAAAGCACTTTTTCAATAAATGACGGTGTGGACGGAAATACATTCGGGAACTCCGCGATCGCGGACTTAGAAGAAAAACCAGGCATGATTTTTGTTTAGTGATCTCTAAAATGATCGACTAATAAAAGAAAACCCGCCGTATTTTTTGTCATGTACGGTGAGAATATGGATACTACCACCATTTCACATGTTTAAATGGTCTCTGTTCTCTCAGGAAGGTGAACTTCTAAATTACACCTAACCTAGATCAATACTCGTTCTTTTACTTGACATCATCATTATACATACAAAAGGGGGTAAAGAACGAGTAAAAACAAGGAGAAAAGAAAACACAAAATTAATTTTGTGCTAATACTGGTACTCGTTCTTTACACAGCCGATGTTGATTGCCATTAAACATGTACTACATGAAACTGGAAATGCTGATAGTTTTGTCACTGATGACGCTACTCTGGGTATTCCCTTATTCCTTTCAGCAGGTCACAAGAGCATTGTTGCGAAAGTCGACGCCTTCCGCACTTTCAAAAAGACGCGCTGACGCGCCTCGAGTTTCGGGTCGTAAATCAATGTGGATATGAATCTATATCCGCCAGTAACCAGCCATTGTTTTACAGATGGCAGCGGGAAACGGGACTTAACCTGTGAAATCTGTTAAGAATTCTCAAAATATTACTATTAGACTTAAACAATATTCCTTGCAGCCCGTAATACTAGCAGACGAAGTTTCGAATGGTAGTATTGTCATACGCGTACGTGCTTCGTGTTACGAGATAAAGATTCGTTGTGTGGCACGGCTCTATCGACTTAGAACGAAAACAGGCAAATTTTGTTACGAGTTCTCAAAAAAGTTGTGTCAAACTTGAAAAAAGGCCCATTATTGGTCACGCCTACAGCATTCCCAGTTTCAAATGGTATAAATTTCATGAGTGTACGTATTCTGTATTGCGAGAATGACTACCGTCACGCGTGACATCGCACTGAGATCAATACTCGTTCTTCTATCACCAAGTAGGAGGTGGTGGTGGTAAAGAACGAGTAAAAAATGGGCGGCGAGGTCACGGCCGGAGCGGAACGTCAACAATACCGTCCCCTCCACCGAGCGCACCGAAGGGGCGAACCGGGACCCTAAACCTAGCGACTTTAACTATTTATTTTAGCTGAACGAAATGTTAGGCAGCCGAAATTAATGTGAAAATAGCAGTTCCAGACCTGCGGAAATCGTTTTGCAAAGTTTCATGGAGGTTCAAAACGTAGGAACACAAGTGATTTACGAAAATGATACACGTAAATGTACACCATTTCAAGAATTCTGCTCACCAGATTGAAGTCAAACTTACCAAACCGTTTTCTGCAGGTAAAAAAGTACTATTTACGCATTCAGTTCGCCTTGTCAACGTTTCGATAACTTTATACAATGATTTAAAGTCGCGAGGTGGGAGCCTCATCTCCCGGCCAAGGCGGCCATGGTTGAAAGACGGCCGGCGACACAGCGCACGCGCGTCCACCTCAAACAAACCTTGTTTACACAAAGTGCCAACCTAGAAAACATGAAAAGGATCACTAATCCCCCTACACTGTAAAAATTTTTGTTGTTGATTAACAGCAAAAGTGTTGTTAACTTATTAAACAACATTTGTTGCTAAAAAACAAACTTTTTGTCAAAGGTCAAGAGCTCAAAAAATTTCTTTTTTTCAAAAAAAGTGTTTTGGTCTCATTACTGCGCAGAAAGGTTATTAATTACAAACTTCACTGTTCTCCGACAAAATGTGTTAGTTAAAAAGTTAACAACAATTTTGTTGTCACGTTACAACACATCCATACCGTTCCATACACATCAGTTTTTTGTATGGGGCCATATGGTAAGAACATTCGGATATTTTTAAGTGTAATACTAAAAACAACTCCTTTGTTCGAGAACAAGGTGCTCGACGTGCAACCTCTTGTCTCCTGACAACTCACTGATTATCTGACAAAGGGACGTAAGTCCACAAATTTTGAAAAGTGGTATTTTTGATTTCTGGGACATAGTACATCAATGCGAAGAAGAATATATAAAAATATTGCAAAAATTCATAATAGTTTCAGATGGACAAGCAAGAAGAAAACACTCAAGTCCATGACTTTTCTCAGAAATCAACGCAAGTCCAGGGATTTCTGAGAAAAACAACGTATGTCCACTTAAGTCCATCTGTGTTCTGAGAATACAACGTAAGTCCAACTGTGTTCTGAGGATACAACGCAAGTCCACTGTTTTTCTGAGAAATCAACGTAAGTCCACTGAACCATGGACATACGTTGAATTCTCAGAAAACAAATGGACTTGAGTTGATTTTTCAGAAAATACATGAACTTGCCTTGATTTGGTGAATCAGGATGAGATTGCATTTCACTAAAATCTTGTCGCACTCATGGGACACGGCCATAAGGTGCAAGAGAGGGGGAACTTCAAAACGGTGTTCGGAATCGCCACACCCACTCTCACTTTTGCCATTTAAAAAAATGTTTCTTCACTGGTGTCAGAAAAGTAAAAGTGTTTTTATTTCGTGTAGTCAGCGATTATGAGTATACAGATTGGTATAGGACATTACGTTTTCACATCCTTTTCGTCTTGAAAGTGTTTGCGGTATTTTTTTTTCCCTTGTTTGTTTGGAGCAATATGTGTTTGGCATCAGCATCAAACGTTTCTAGCAGAGTGGCCGTTGGTTAAGTCACCCTCCCAACATTTTCTCGATCACAAGTTCTATATTCTTTGCCACAATGTGTATAGTTAGTGCAATGAACAGATAGACTGGTAATACTCTAGTTAGAGTCAGTCTCAGAATGAACTGACATTGGCTGTGTCATATGCTGCTGCAGAGAGGAGTTGATTTTGTGGTTTGTTTGCTGGGTTCTCAGTAAAGGTTGTAGTGAAATGCAATCTCATCCTGATTCACCAAATCAAGGCAAGTCCATGTATTTTCTGAAAAATCAACACAAGTCCATTTGTTTTCTGAGAATTCAACGTATGTCCATGGTTCAGTGGACTTACGTTGATTTCTCAGAAAAACAGTGGACTTGCGTTGTATCCTCAGAACACAGTTGGACTTACGTTGTATCCTCAGAACACAGATGGACTTAAGTGGACATACGTTGTTTTTCTCAGAAATCCCTGGACTTACGTTGTTTTGAGTGTGTTAATCTGACGTATGTCCATTTATTTTTGAATTGATGTACCTTTTGTCACATATCTTAAAATGACTAGATGCAGAATTTTTTACTGTTTCAGAATATGTCCTTGGTTTTACACTAAAACTTGATATAGTTTCCTTGCGCAATTAAAACATTACCCTGAAAACTTTTTAAAAATGGACTTACGTCCCTTTGTCAGATCATCAGTGAACTATTTTTTACAGTGTACGTTACGATTTGAAATTATTATCTTAGGTTGGCAGAAGTGCGCCGCAGTCGACTGTTCGTTCGGTAAAAATGAAGTAGGTTTCGAAAGGGCGGTATGGTGGTCACGTGCGAATTTCAGTGGTGTCATCTCTTTCTTGAGCGTTTCACTGAAGCAGAAGCTTTGTTTGAACGCAGACTTTAGAGGTTTCTCTTTCGCTCCGTGTTGGCTCGACTCCGCCTAGCCCCACCACGAAAAACTATCCCCTTCTCCTGGTGATTTCAGCTGACAAGTCGAGCATTACCATAGCAACTGAAATTTCAATTCAAATTTACGGAAAATCTGTAGTTTAAATTTCTATTAAACTTTCAGAGTGAGTATACAAGTTTACATACTATAACTGTAGGTAATATTATAAAAATCGTTGGAGCGGATTTTTTCCTCCCGTAAGGGGCCATATAAAACAATTGACAGACGTTTCAAAGCGATTTTAGAAGGCAACTCCGTTGCCTAAACAAAAGTATAAACAACGTGCTTCATAGAAAGACTGCAAAATGCAATTTATCACAAACATAAAACAAAAAATAAAGAGGGATTAAAAAATACAGCACACAAAACATGAATGACTTTCGCTTAATACCAGGAATGTGTTTTCCAGCCTAAACCCAAAATTATTGTGGGTATCAAAAAATAAATAAATAAATAATAATAATAATAATAATAATAATAATAATAATTGAGAAGCATCACTAAAGTACTGCTAAAATGTACTCGTTCTTTACCTATTAGTTTTTCATTGTTTTTATTTCTTTTCCAGCCCTGAAGTTATAGCATTTGCAGTGATATGAAATATATGTTTGTGGGGGGGGGGGGGGGGGTTCGTAAAATCCACGGAATGTTTGATCCAAATATTAAATTATTAATTTAGAATAATTTTGAATATTTTAATTTAATTTTGGTAATAGGTGATCCAAATTAATGCGAAATGTCTGTTTATATTCGTAGAAAATTAAATGAATCGTAATTAATTGTTATTTTAAGGAATTAATTAGTTGAATTCAAAATTAATTCAAAATTAAGTTGACTCGTCGCATGGTTGGCTGGCTTGCTAGCTGCTAGGTGGAAGCACTGTTAGTCGGCCTTGCGGTTGGCGTCGGCTTGGCCTCAGCGAGGCTACACCTCATGGTATGAGAAATTGTGCATCAGGTGCGTGCAGTTTCCTTGGCTGTGGATGAGGAATCGTCCGGAGCAAACAAAACAAATCAGCGCACTCGTGTAAATCGCGTGTGAATGTGAAATGTGTACATCGCAAGCGTAGTGATGTTGGAGTGCGGAAACCAGAGGAATCGAGCGGCACCAAGTAATCAGTGCAAAGCAAAGCATTAACAGGACAAACAAGAGGAGTTCTCGCGCTTGAACAGTGCAAGCTTGCGTCAGTTGTGTTTGCTTCCTCACGTTTGGGAGAAAAAAGGACCCGAGTTGTACGAAACGCTGGCGTTGTGACGAAACATGAATGAACGACATCCGAGGCGACGGTGCCTGATTGTCATATCCACAGAAATTCTATCACAAATGTTTCACTGCTGTGCGAGAAGAAAACACTAGAAAAGATTCACATTCAAACGCGATTTACACGAGTGCACTGATTTGTTTTGTTTGCTCCGGACGATTTCTCATCCACAGCCAAGGAAACTGCACGCACCTGACGCACAATTTTTCATACCATGAGGTGTAGCCTCGGTGAGGCCGAGCCGACGCCAACCGCAAGGCCGACTAACACTGCTTCCACCTAGCAGCTAGCCAGCCAGCCAACCATGCGACGAGTCAACTTAATTTTGATTTAATTTTGAATTCAACTAATTAATTCCTTAAAATAACAATTAATTACGATTCATTTAATTTTCTACGAATATAAACAGACATTTCGTATTATTTGGATCACCTATTACCACAATTAAATTAAAATATTCAAAATTATTCTAAATTAATAATTTAATATTTGGATCAAATATTCCGTGGATTTTACGAGCCGTCCCCATGTTTGTCAAGAAAATTAGTTTTTGAGAGAGTATTAAATTGTGTAGGTGAAATGTGTTGAACAAGTATTGCGTTTGGCAAGGACGCTATGATGATAGCATTTCAAGGGATTTCCATTACATATTTATGATTTGAGTAGTTTCATCACATCTTCATAAAAAACTTTTTTCCAGTTGTGTGGGTGAAGTTTTGGGAACACTTCAAAAAAAAAAGATGAGTAATTTTCAGGGTTGCCAGATGCCGCGATTTCTCGAGAATTGAGCGATTTTGTGCGAATGGGTGATTTCGCGCGATTTGAGCTGTAAGTAGCCGTAAATGAGAGGTTTTGAATGCACTTTTCTAGTTTCGCGCCGTTGCACCGTGGCACCAACCTCGAGCTCTCACCCGAGGCGCTGACTTCGCTATTTCAATTTAGTCTTTTTACGTCTTTTCTGTCCACTATAGAACCTCGTATGGTGGTAATTTGTGCTATTTTCTCCGAAAACTCGCTTAAGTGATGCATCATTAGATAGGCGTTCGAGTTTTGGGTTATACGAGCGCCGCGTAGTGGCAAGCCTGGCAAGGACTGCACTGATAAACCAAGTGTTCAACCCTTCCACACTTTTAAGTGTTCAAATACCATTTAAACACATAAAAGTGTTCAACAGAGTTGTTGTGCACTTAAAAATGTTCAACTCGATAGTTCGACGCATCCGTGCAACAACGGCGGATCTGTGGAGAACACGTGAACAAAGGCGGATCTGTTTAGGACGCGTGAACAAGGGCGTATCTGCTTTTTGAGAATTTCTGCATGCCAATCTTTGGAGGCCTCTTACTCCTCGTGGTGACGTCGGATCGTTTCAAAAGCGTTATCGTTTTATTCCAGGCTCAATGCAGAGTGCAATGAGATATTGTCCGGAATGATCCGACTTTACCACGAGGAGTAAGAGGCCTCCAAAGATAGACATGCAGAAATTCTCAAAAAGCAGATACGCCCTTGTTCACGCGTCCTAAACAGATCCGCCTTTGTTCACGTGTTCTCCACAGATCCGCCGTTGTTGCACGGATGCGTCGAGTTGTGCTTTTAAAAGTGTTTAACTCCCTAGATGCACACTTCCTTAGCTTGGACGTACTGTACCGGGGGAGTGTGCAACTGGGGAGTTGAACAGTTTTAAGTGCACAACTACCGAGCTGAACGCTTTTAAGTGCACAACAACACTGTTGAACACTTTTAAGTGTTTAAATGGTATTTGAACACTTTAAAGTGTGGAAGGGTTGAACACTTGGTTTATCAGTGTGTGCCCGCGTTCATTTGTTTTTATCCTCACAACGTTTCGAGGATGAAGAGATAGAGGACTTAGAAGAAAAAAGATGATGAATTCTATTAAGTGTTTTCAAAATTTCACCACCATGAACTGAAAAAAGAGTTCTATTATGACGATGAGAGGCAACTACTCTGATCACAAATATGTAATTAGAATCCCTTGAAATGCTTTAGCTTCGGCGCTGATTTGCTATATCCAATTAAGAAATGTTCGTTTCCACGCTCAGCGCAGCGCGCGCTCACGCGGGCGTGAGACGGGCGAGGGGCAGGGAGCGGGGAGGGGAAGCTGACGCGACGCCGCTCCCCACGCTGCTCCCCGCTCCCCCGCTTGCCTGCCTCACGCCCGCGTGAGCGCGCGCTGCGCTGAGCGTGGAAACGAACATTTCTTAGTTGGATATAGCAATTATAGGCCTCACTAAAAGCGTGACGTCTTACCAAAAACAATACTCGTTCTTCACCTGTATATGTATATATAAAGCAGGTACAGAACGAGTAAAAATTGCAAAACAAATGGCACACAATTGGTAAAGGAGGCCATTCACAGAGGACGAAGGGTACGCCGATCTCAAGCAAAACCACATTCCTTGTTGCACACAGTGCACTCAATAACGACTTCTCGCCAGTATCAAAAAAGGTTGTGCAGAATCAAAGTGTGGTCAAGTTTCTTGCTGCACAGTGCAATCAAACGGCTTGTCTTCAGTGTGCGTTCGGAGATGGACACGCAGAGAACCGGTCTCAGCGAATTTCTTGTTGCACACAGTGCACTCAAACGGCTTGTCTCCAGTGTGCGATCGGAGATGGACACGCAGCTTACCGGTCTCAGCAAATTTCTTGTTGCACACAGTGCACTCAAACGGCTTGTCTCCAGTGTGCGATCGGAGATGGACACGCAGCTTACCGGTCTCAGCAAATTTCTTGTTGCACACAGTGCACTCAAACGGCTTGTCTCCAGTGTGCGTTCGGAGATGGACACGCAGAGTACCGGTCTCAGCAAATTTCTTGTTGCACACAGTGCACTCAAACGGCTTGTCTCCAGTGTGCGTTCGGAGATGGACACGCAGATTACCGATTTGAGAAAATTTCTTGCTACACACAGTGCACTCAAACGGTTTGTCTCCAGTGTGCGTTCGGAGATGGACACGCAGAGTACCGGTCTCAGCAAATTTCTTGTTGCACACAGTGCACTCAAACGGCTTGTCTCCAGTGTGCGTTCGGAGATGGACACGCAGCTTACTGATTTGAGAAAATTTCTTGCTGCACACAGTGCACTCAAACGGCTTGTCTCCAGTGTGCGTTCGGAGATGGATACGCAGAGTATTATTTTGAGCAAATTTCTTGTTGCACACAGTGCACTCAAACGGCTTGTCTCCAGTGTGCGTTTGGAGATGACGACGCAGATTACCGGTCTCAGCAAATTTCTTGTTGCACACAGTGCACTCAAACGGCTTGTCTCCAGTGTGCGTTTGGAGATGACGACGCAGAGTACCGGTCTCAGCAAATTTCTTGTTGCACACAGTGCACTCAAACGGCTTGTCTTCAGTGTGCGTTCGGAGATGACGACGCAGATTACTATTGCGAGCAAATTTCTTGTTGCACACAGTGCACTCAAACGGCTTGTCTTCAGTGTGCGTTCGGAGATGGACACGCAGAGTACTAGTTAAAGCAAATTTCTTGTTGCACACAGTGCACTCCAACGGCTTGTCTTCAGTGTGCGTTCGGAGATGGACACGCAGATGAGTGATTTGAGAAAATTTCTGGTTGCACACAGTGCACTCAAACGGCTTGTCTCCAGTGTGCGTTTGGAGATGACGACGCAGCTTACTGATTTGAGAAAATTTCTTGCTGCACACAGTGCACTCAAACGGCTTGTCTCCAGTGTGCGTTCGGAGATGGACACGCAGAGTACCGGTCTCAGCAAATTTCTTGTTGCACACAGTGCACTCAAACGGCTTGTCTCCAGTGTGCGTTCGGAGATGGACACGCAGAGTACCGGTCTCAGCAAATTTCTTGTTGCACACAGTGCACTCAAACGGTTTGTCTCCAGTGTGCGTTCGGAGATGGACACGCAGAGTACCGGTCTCAGCAAATTTCTTGTTGCACACAGTGCACTCAAACGGCTTGTCTCCAGTGTGCGTTCGGAGATGGATACGCAGAGTATTATCTTGAGCAAATTTCTTGTTGCACACAGTGCACTCAAACGGCTTGTCTCCAGTGTGCGTTCGGAGATGGATACGCAGAGTACTATTTTGAGCAAATTTCTTGTTGCACACAGTGCACTCAAACAGCTTTTCTCTATTGTGCAATTTGTGGGCCATTTTTGTGACAGCAATTCCTGAAACAAAACAGGAAGTGGGGGAAAGCTTTAATGAGGGTTGGATCGACACGAGGATCAAGCTTCTAATATTTTCTCATGTTTGTAGTCATAAGAGTTTGTTTTTACTCGTTCTTTACCACCACCACCACCACCACCACCACCACCACCACCACCACCACCACCACCTCTCTCCTGAATGGTGAAAAGAACGATGCTGTTTCCGGTTAAGCTGCCCCGGACGGTTTCGGGGCGTTCGAGGCAGCGGGGTAGTTGGGGTGGGGGTCGCCGGACGGGGGAGATCGGGGTGGACGGGGGCTGCGCGACACCTTACGACGCTGCGCGACGCACCGACGTGCCGCCCTGATCGGCCCCACCCTAACTGCCCCGCTGCCCCGAACGCCCCCGACACCGACCGGGGCAGCTTAACTGGAAACAGCACGTGTATTGTTCTCAGTAGAGTGTAACCCTTAACTGTCCACACTTTCATCTCAGACCTCACAAAACCTACAAGCATAATATGGTTATACCATTCTAAACTGACAACGCTGGTCTTTATTCCAACAATGAACTTTTTACTCGTTCTTTACCACCCACCTAGCTCTACTTGGTGGTAGGAGAACGAGTATTGTTCTCAGTGCCGTGTAACACCAAACATGTTGCCATTTGTATCTCAGAACACAGAATACCCACAGTCATAACAGTTATACTATTTGAAACTGGAAATGCTGGTGTTGTTACCAACTATGAACTTTTTTTTTTTGAGTTCCATAGTATTATTTTGAGAACACTTAACAAATCTCGTCAATTTTTCATTGTAAGTCCCTAACCCTCACTAGTAAATGAACATTTAGATCTCATAAAATATAACAGCTGTAAACTTGGAAGTAATGATATTGTAATCTAGAAATACTGTCGTGAATCATACCAATCTATCTTCCACACTTTTAATAGTATATTTAAGAGAACTCCAAACAAAATTCTGAGGAGTTTTCATTCTAAGTCCAGCGGTCGGCTCGCGCTCTGTGGGTTTGGGCGGCTCGGGCCCCTCCTCGGGTCTCGGGTCCGCTGCCGCGCTCTAACAATCAAACTCGCGCGAGGGGCCAAACCAGGCGCGGATCCAGGGGGGAGGGGGGGCGATAGGGGCGCAAATAGTTACAACTAATTGTTTCAGGTATCATCATCCAGTTTGACACTGTATAACTACCATGTCTGTGCTTATTCTTTGATCTGAGACATAAAGGATCACATTTTAAAACATGAAATGCTTACACTGGTCATACATCAACGATTTTGTCAGAAAACCAGATAGTCTCTTCCTATAGGGTATTCCAATGGAGCGCTGCCCGGAACTAAGAAGAACAAAACCGGATACAGAGAGCGGTGGTGGGGGCGGGAGAGCGGAGGAGCGGCGGGCGGGCGGGGAGACTCCCCTACCACCCGCCGCTCCTCCGCTCGCCCGCCCCCACCACCGCTCTCTGTATCCGGTTTTGTTCTTCTTAGTTCCGGGCAGCGCTCTATTGGAATACCTGTTAAAAATATTAGTGATATTAGTGATTTTACAGAAGTTTTTGTAAATTTATTACTGAAGGTGTGTGGTAATTTTACAAACTATAGTAAATTTACTACACTTTTTCTCTAAAATTACTATTCTTGTAATTTTACACAGCTTTTCTTGTAAAATTACAGAAAATGTGTTTATTTTACAGAAAACTGTAGTAATTTTACAAGTAGCTGTGGTAACTTTAAAAGTAGCCGTGGTAATTTTACAAGTAACTGTGGTAATTTTACAAGTAACTGTAATCCCACAGCATTTGTATGGTAATTATTCAGAAAACATGTAAAATTACAACAGCACTGTAAGTTTCAGTACAAACTTATTAAGGTAAACAAATTTTCATATACTATCCGAGAAAACAGATGGGTATGTTTTTGATGACTAAAACTTTCACCAAAGCCCAAATACAAATGTAACACGGTCAGGATGACCTCTCTCTATTCCCGTGGGCTGTAAAAGTTTCCTCGTTCGAAGGAAATCATACGATTTGTTGAAAACTGGTGGGCTACTCGGCAACACGCCCCGCCTCGCTCGGGAAAGGCCCCCGAAAACGGATTAGAAGTACATCGGTGAGTGACGCAAGCCGCCCAGCAGGTAGCTCGTAGCCTAGTGGTTGAGGCGATGAGCTAATAACTAGTAAGTCCGAGGTTCGATCCCCCCTAAGGGAAGGTAACACTCCAAATTAGAGTTTCATGTTACTATGTTAAGAATGATTAAAATTTGCAGAACTGCGAGGTAGTACTTCCCCACTTCAGCAAAAAACAAGAAGGAAAGACATCAATGAATTGATATCGAAGGGAACAGACTCGTTCTTTACCAATCACAGGCATATGAATGTGTTTTGGCAAGTAAAGTTTTAATTTTTCGCAAAAACTCGGTGGATAGTGATCGGGTCGTCAAAACAAAAATTCAACGGCAACTAGATTTACTTAAAAGTTTCCCGCTTACACTACCATTCTAAACTCGAAGGCAAGCGAGATGGGAGCGGAAAACCGCGCGCCACCCATGTCCCGCTGGGGCCGGCCATGTAGCCTAAGAGGTAGGCTACCGGGCGCTCGCAAGCGGGAAATGGCTTTCGGCGCGGGTCGGGTCGGGGAATGCCGTCGTGCCGTCTCTACCGCAGAGTATTAGCTCAGGTAGACTATAGAAAGCCTCCACTACCGCCTTTCAACAATCGCGCAAGAAGTGTTCCGAACCGGCTCCCGTTACAACACTGGTACCTCTTGCCGACCATAGACTGACGACCGATGAACAGCTTTCTGTTCGGTATAACCCTCCTTTTAAAGGCAGAAATCTCCTCTTAAAACATAGTTTTAGCCTAATTACACGAAATGAAAATTAGTTCATTGTTACTTCTTTATATGATGAAATAAATTGCACCTGCACTCAATATTTCAGTTCATTTTTGTCAGCCCGGAAAAATGAACACATCCTCCACTTTGACGTGCATGGGTGTTTCTTTTGAGTCTCATTTCTCTAAATTTTACATTGTGAGTAATAAAAAACCATCCACCTTATTTGTTAACTGAAAAATGGTTGTCAGTTTTGTTATATTGAGCTCTTTCTGAACGTTCTTGTTCTGATGATATAAAGAGTTAAAAGGGGGTTAATTTCGCAAAACATGCTCAAATCCAGTTTCTTTCATTTAGATTTTCTCACAATTTTACATTGTAAGTCGAAAAAAACTTCATTTACGTTCTAGCGACTGGATTCTGCTCTTTAACACGATACCATTGGTTTTTCTCTACATTCTGTCAGTTCTTAGATGTACGATACCCCCCCAAAAGTCATTTTTGAGCACAATACTCGTTCTCTCCACTTTGACTTTTCATTTAGAGGAGTGTAAAGAACGAGTAAAAAATATTTTGCTTTGCGAAACGTGGCCATATTTTACAGAAAATATATGTAAAAAAATTTACCGTTAAAAATTGGGAAAAAAAAGTCCATGAAATTTCTGTAGTGCACTACTAGTGCACTAGTAGTGCACTAGTACGTGTAGAACACGTACTAGTGTTCTGTAATTTTACAGACTATGGTAATTTTACCATAAAAAGTCTTGGCATATAGTATACCCAGACATTTCCTGTAAAATTTTTGAAAATTTTTTAACAGTGTATTAGGAGGAGGATCGTAAAGAACGAGTTCCCTATTTACCACAAAAGTAATTTTGTGTTTCCTTCTCCATTGTTTTCAAGTTTAATTGTATTATTTTGAGAACACTTAACAAATTTTGTAAGTTTCCCAACTTTATTAGTGGAGTTTTCAATCTCAGCAAGCACAATACCTACAGACATCAAACTTGCGCTGATCTCAACTAGAAGCCTTTCTCTGAATTGCAGCAAAGAACCTCTTATAACGTTTAATAGTATTATTTAAAGAACACTAAACAAATTTTACTGGTATTCATTTTAAGTCCAGAACTTACTTTTCCAATAAACTTTTCACAGATCTCATACTATCTACAGGCTTGATACTTACACCATTCTACACTTGAAATGCTGGCCTTTATTGCAACAATCAACTTTTTTCAAGTTTAATAGTATTATTTTGAGAACACTTAACACATTTTGCAGGTTTTCATTCCAAGTCCAGAACCCACGATTTCAATAAACTTTTTGACAGATTTTACGATATCCACAGACTTCATACTAATACCATTCTAAACTTGAAATGCTGGCCTTTGTTGCCACAATGAACTTTTTTTCAAGTTTAATAGTATTATTTTGAGAACACTTAACACATTTTGCATGTTTTCATTCCAAGTCCATAACCCAACTTATTAGTGAGGATTTCAAACACAGAAAATACAATACCCTGCGACATGAAAGTTACACTGATCTGAACTAGAAGCCACCGTTTGAATTTCTACAAAGCACCTTTTTATACTTTTAATAGTATTATTTTGAGAACATTAAACAAATTTTGCTAGAATTCATTCCAAGTACAGAACTCATGATTTCAATAAACTTTTTGACAGATTTTACGATATCCACAGACTTCATACTTGTACCATTCTAATTTTGAAATGCTGGCCTTTACTGCAAAAATAAACTTTTTTCAAGCTTAATAGTATTATTTTGAGAACACTAAACAAATTTTGCTAGTAGTATTTATTGTAAGTCCACAACTCACAATTTCAATAAACTTTTTGACAGATTTTATGATATCCACAGACCTTATACTTATACCATTCTAAACTTGAAATGCAGGCCTTTGTTGCCACAATGAACTTTTTTTTCACAGTTAATATTATTATTTTGAGAACACTAACACATTTTGCATGTTTACTCGTTCTTTACCTCCAACTCTTCTTCTCACGTAGGTAGGGAACGAGTGTTTCAGCGCAGAGATAGTAACATCTACAGTTATGACAGTGTAACCAATTTGTAGGGCTTGCGGGACTCAAGAATCGGTAATAGAAGTTTTTTTCGACTTACTATGCAAATTTTAAAGAAATAACGTTCGTAGTGGTCTTTGCTGACGACAGAAGAGCGCGAAACCATGTCGAGGGGTGAATGTGAACCCTACAGGCCGGGCGGCGGGCGTGTTGTTTATGTTATGAATTCCAAGAAGATAGGGCCGAGTGGAAGCTGGAGAGCCAAGGACTGGCCAGTTACACCTTACAGACGAGCACAATGAGTGACGGCGGTAAACAAGGAGGGTTTTCTACATTGCATCAATTACTTGATGCATTAATATTCTACTTGTTTCATTCTGAGTCCATAACCCAACTTACTAAAGGAGTTTCCAATCTCAGCACGCACTTCACCCACAGTCATGAAACTTGCACTGATCTCAACTAGAAGTCTTCCTCTGAATTGCAGCAACGAACTTTTTTTCACATTTAATAGTAATATTTTGAGAACTCTTAACAAATCAGAAATTTTTTTCTCTTAAGTGTCAAACTCAAATCCCTCCCGTTACAAACGCGTCGTCTGTCGTCTGCCGGCTGCCGGCTGCCGGCCTCCGGCCCGACGCAGCGCCCCCTGGTGGCGGTGAAATCGCCCCTGGCAGCGCTAGTATAGGTGACGCGGTGAATTTAAACGCCACAGCCGTTTGGGCCAGAGTCTGGGTCTGGTTGGACTCAAGTGGTTTTTGCGCTTGAGCCGTGCCGACCCGCCCGAGTCTGCACTGCATTTCCTAGACCTACGCAGCCCGCTGCGCGCGCTGCGGACCAGCCCGGCCCGTGCCAGACATGCCCAACTATTTTCTTAATGTTTATGTCTTCCCCTCACCCTGCGTCTCCCTCCCCCTCACCTACAATTTTGAAGTCTGCACGCGCGGGCCGGATGGGTCTACTGATCCGCTGCCCGGCCAGACCTGGCCCATGCTGCTGATGCTGCTTGTCCAGGCGGGCTCGTCAGACCCAACATCACTCAGTGCGGGCCACGAGGGGGCAACCACTCCCCATCCCAGTGTACACAGGATTTCTAATGATATGGGATTTCTATGGATTGCGTAAAGATTTCTCCGGATTTTGTAAAGATTTCATATGGTAAATTCGGGTACATTGCACAAATATATACAAATTCCACAAAATTCTAAATGATTTCACGAGGTTTCATGGGATTCCTCAAGAATCATGAGATTTCACTGATTTCTGTGAGATTTTTATGATATTTCTTGAGATTTCTCAGTTGGATTTCGTAGGATTTCATCGAGATTTCAGAGGATTTCATCGAGATTTCCGAGGGTTTGTACACAGGATTTCACGAGTGGTTGCCCCCTCGGCGGGCCAGCTCGACCCGAACTGGGCCGCCCCGTGTCAGTAGATTGAAAATCTAACACGAAAAATGATACGCAGCTACGGTATAGGTCGTTTGGCGCGCCCAAACAACGGTTCTATTGCCTACCTTACAGGCGCTATACTATAGCACGACGCCAGGATGCAAACGGACCTCACCCCGTCCCTCAGCACTAATAACGAAACTTACAGATTATTCCACTCATTACATACTATCATACATACATCATACATCATTTAAATACCATGCAAAATACCGAGGGGCCCACAACTCTGGTATTCAGGTGTACAAGGCCACCGAAATCTTTGGAAATCATATTGAAATCTCATTGAAATCAGTGAAATCTTTGAAATGAGTTGAATTCTCTTGAATTCACACGAATTCCGTTGAAATCACTTGAAATCTGTTGAAATCACTTTGAATTCACACGAAATCACATTGAATTCACGTGAAATCACATTGAATTCACATGAAATCTCATTGAATTCACATGAAATCACATTTAAAAAGCGTCTCGGGAAACTCACCAAATCGGTGTGGGGAGAGGAGGGGGGCGATACGGCGAGCGGCTGGGGGGGGGGGGGGGTCGGTCAGTGGTGTTGGCTTTAAGTCTGTTTTAGCTCACTTGAAGAATAGTTATCCTGATTAAAAGTCTTATCATCACCTGCATATGTACAAATTATTTTCATTGTTTGAGATATTTTAAGATACTTTTATAATAAATTGAGATTCCTAACTATCATTGTTCGAGATATTTTAAGATTTTTAGATACTTTCATAACTGATTGAAATTCCTATTTTTTCTTTAAGCTTAGAACATTTTAAATAAAAGTACTCAATGTATATACAATTTCTTTTTGTTTAAATTTTTGCCATTGGAGGTATAAATAATAGTTCTATGCAAATCCACTTCCACAAATCTGGTTTACGAGGGAATATTAAAATTATTAACTCGAGCAATAAAACATAGTGACAGTGCTAGACGACTAAGATTCTTTAAAATACTTCCTTGTACGGCAAAGTTGAAGTGAAATTCTCAAAATCGTGCACAAAATACTTGAATTCGTTGGAAATCTCACGAAATCAATGGAAATCATATAAATTCGGTAGACATTTAACTGAAATCAATGGAAATCATGTGAAATCTATGGAAATCGCTTGAAATCATGTGAAATCTCGCGAAATCAGTGAATTCACTTAAAATCTTTGAAATCCGTTGAAATTACCTGAAATCATGTGAAATCTTTGAAATCCGGAAACCAGGTTACAAAATTTTTCGGAGTTGTGGGCCCCTCGCAAAATACATTACCTGCCATAAACACTCATACAATTTGAGATGAGAGTGGACTCCAAAGTGACACTCAAAATACTATGTTTTTTATTTTTATTTTTGTAAAGAACGAGTTGCATACTGATCACAAAATTTATTTTGTGTTTAGTTTGTCCCTTGTTTTTTTTTTTCTTTTTTTTTTCAAAGTGAGACTTAGAATCCTCACAGTGCATCCACAATTACTACAGCGTTTTGATGCCCTTACAAAAACGTCAATACACCGCTAAGGGTGTGAAAATTAACTCCTTTGGGAAGCCTAATTACCTTTGCAAAGGTATGTAAAAGGCATCAAGTCACACATTTGACTCTTTATGGCTGCAGCTGCGCACATATTATGGGGAAACGCACGCGCGGCTGCCCTTGGCCGGGGGGATTGCAAACCGCAGCGGGGAGTGAATCTGCTGCCTGAAGTTCGGCCGCCACCGCTTTATAGGCGGCTGCCGAAAAACTTAAGTTACATGTACCGCGTGTTTCTTTGAATGCGTAACAGTTTTGCGGGTTTGCCTACCCCATTCGCCCGTAAGGCGCGATGGCCCCCGAAGCCATGGCGAGTATGCAATCCCGCAACACTGTTATGCATTCAAAGAAACACCCGGTACACTCTGTGCTAAAACAGCCAAAACCCAACAACTGCATGATGTTTGCTGTTAGCAAATTTTTTTAAAAAAAATTGTAATTATAAAACCAGTTTGCTGGGATGAAGTTTAAGTTGTAGTCACGAAGCCCGTCCACTGAGCAAAAAATCGTGTGGGTTTCGGAATAAATTTCCGTTACAAATGTCGTAAAGTTACGACTTTGAGTTGGAGAGTTTCGAGAAATTTTTGACTTCATGTGTCGACATCTATTTTTTTTTAACGGTTAAGAATTTGCTGTCGTAAATTTACGACTGCACTGTTATTCAATTAATGTGACGTCACATTCTTTTTCATGTGAAAACTGTCACATTCCTTTTAAGACGAATGTCACAGTCTTTTGAATGTGACAATAAAATTTAGCTCGCATATTGGCCGATTCACGTTAAAAAGAATGTGACATTACATTTTAAACAATGTTCGGACACTTTCCACATTATAAAGAAAGTGACGTCACAGTAATTGAATAACAGTGTGCGGTCGTAGATTTACGACCCCGTGTCGAAATGGTTCAAGGAAGGAATGTCCGCAGGAAAATGTCCACTACGAAAATGTCCCCAATTTTAACGTCCGCTTCCATTATGTCCGGCGAAAAAGGTCCGTGACAGCAATGTCCCACAAATAAAATGGCATCCTTTTCACAAGTCCGGATATTTTATGGCCGTTAATGGCCTTAGTGAGAAGGGCTGTGGGGTATTGTCGAGGGGTGCCTCACTGTCTCCCATCAGTGAACACCCTTAACTCCAATCATTTTCCAATCACTTTGCAATCACTTAGTTTGACGTCCAACAGCCGCATTTCTACGTAAAATTTCACAAAATCTTCGAATTTTGTTAAAAAATTTGAGGAAATCTAACGTTTTTGTATATTGTGGCGAAAATTTTGACTCCAATCATGAACGAGATCTCCAATCAGTGTTACACCCATCCAAATAGTGAGGTACCCCTCGGTTATTTTTGGCTGGGGCCGAGCAAGAGAGGGCTGCAGCTGGCAGAGGCCTGGCAGAGAGGTAGGCAAGCATGGAGCTCCTCCGATCCAAAAAGGGAAAGAATCTCCTGGTGTTTATTGTTTTCTACTTTTTATTTTTGTTCGGTTAAAATTATTTTTCAGTCATTCTTTTGTACACTCATTGTTTTCTACCGAATTATTATTGTTTGATTAAAATTATTTTTCAGTCATTCTTTAGCACACTTATTGTTTTCTACCTTATTTTTTTTGTTTGGCTAAAATTATTTTCCAGTCATTCTTTTGTACACCTATTGTTTTCTACCTTATTATTTTTGTTTGGGTCGTTACTTTTTCATACTTCCTTTGCAAAGTTGTTCCCACATACACTTATTGTTTTCATTTTTTTAATTTTTTTTTTGTTACAGTTCTCTTTATACTTTCCTCTTTAATTTCTTGTACCTCATCATTCTTAGAACGCTTTTTCCAGTTTTTACTGATTTAATGAAATTGATGCTTTATCACCGTGGGCCTTTAAATTGTGGCCATAGAAAAAATTGGACTTGATTTTGGTGGACACTTAATTTCTGCGGCCTTTTTCTCTTGTCGGACGTTCCATTTTTGCGGACATTATTTTTGTGGACATTTCTTCCCGGGACATTTCTTCCTGTAACCGTCGAAATCGTCAAGTACGAAAAACATGGTAAGTTTACGCGTATTTTTCTGACAGTGTCCTTGTCCTCTGGGCGCAGGCCGCCATGCTGGAGCTGTCCGCCGCCGCGCTGGCCGTCCTGGCGGTGCTGGGCTCCTTCCTGCTCATCTTCCTGCTGACGGGCACGGTGTGGCTGGCGACGCAGGGGCTTCGCGCGCACGTCCTGCCTTACTTCAGCGGCCAGCCCGTCGACCTGGTGGAGCGCTTCGGCTCCTGGGCAGGTCAGTCCCCTCTGGTCCCCTCACTGCAAATGCTAGCCAGATGTCTCATCGAAAAAGAGCGATTTTTTCTTTCTCTTGCCCCATTTAGGCGATGGTTCAGGTACCTCGCTCTAAATGAGAGAGAATCTAAAAAAAAAATCACTCAAATCAAGAGAGACTATGATGAGTTGAATCCTCACTCAAAATAGGTGAGGTTTAACAGTCATCAGTCAAGTAGCGTGATGCTTTTGAAATTATTTCTTTTGTCGAGCGATGAAACCAAACCTCGCCCTCAGGAGAGCGAGAAGTTATACCCGTCTGCCTTACCGAGGTATATTCGTTCGATGTTTTTTAGGCAACGAAAGTTGCCTTCTAACAAGGGAACCCCGCCAAGTGTAAATTCCAGATTTCGATAAGACTTTGGGAAATCGTACACCTCATCGTGTCTGATTCGGCTGCATCAAAATTTGCTGCTCAATTTCACATTTAATTTTACCCTATATACGTACGGGCCGGGGTAAAATAAAGAATTTGTCCATTCAAGTCAAAAATCCAATCTAGCGCCCAAGCGGTGCAAGATACGTCAAAACGGACGAAATTTTCGTCCAAAGGGTCGCAACTCGCCGAGTTACCCTTACAGACGACTCCCCATATGCATGTACCGGTGAGCAGAAAGTCGATTTTATTGCTTTTATGGCATGAATACCCCTTAGATATGAAATTGAGCAGCAAGTTTTGATGTGGCTAAGGTAGACACATAAAGGCCTTCAACTTCCTAAAGTTTCATCAAAATCGGGAATTTACACTTGGCGGGGTTCCCTTGTAAGGTCAGTCGAAACGTTAGTTAGTTGTTCTACATTGTCCCTATGGGACAAAAAAATCCGGCCCAAGGGATTTTGATAAAATTTACAGCAGTAATAGAATTGTATATTCTAAATGCAATTTTCTTTCCTACTTATATGGCAACACCGGTCTACCATCCCATGGCAGGAGCAAGCACGAGCAAGGATTAGTGTAATTCAGGGTCTGAGCGCAGCTGAGCGCTTTGAGAGTATTGGGATTGCGACAAGTGTATATACGAATTGCACTGTAACTAGATTTGTATATTGTCTTTGTACAAAGCTAAAAAATCAAATCTTTTGCACGTATTTGTGTGTTTTTTTTTTTTTTTCTCGAATGATTGTGTACAAAATCATGACATTTTTGTCGCACAAATTTGTGCAAAAAGAAACTTAGGTTTAACTTTGCACAAACGTTTGCAGAAAAACGTACAAGTACATTTAGCGCTCTGCAAATCTAAGTGTGATACTATGATGTCGGTTTAAACTGCAAAACTCACGAGGTCGTCAGTTATTTAAACTGTGAAACTGTTTTGCAGTTGAAACTGACGAAGTCGTGAGTTTTGCAGTTGTAACTGCGAAACTAAAGTTTTGCAGTTGTAACTGCGAAACTAAAGTTTTGCAGTTGTAACTGCGAAACTAAAGTTTTGCAGTTGTAACTGCGAAACTAAAGTTTTGCAGTTGTAACTGCGAAACTAAAGTTTTGCAGTTTAAACTGACATGTAGTATCGCACTTAGATTTGCAGAGCGAGTGTTGAATCGAGAACGCGCGTTTAGGGGGAGTGCTTGAAAGAGTCTCGCGGCTGATGGACGATGCGTTTGCGTCAGTAGCGGGGCGGGGCGGGGCGGGGCGTGGCGGCACGGTCTGCAGGGCGGGCTGTGCGTGCGTAATTGCGGGTCAGTCTGTGATTACGGGTGCGGGCCTACAGCCACGGCCTGCCCGGCCCGGCCCGGCCTCCCTAGCCTCTGCAGCGCCACGCCGCGCACTCCCATGCGCAGAGCCGCGCGCAGAGCTGACTCCCTTCCAAAGTCTCTCATCTCGTCTTCTCTCTCGCTCGCCCTCGGCGAGCTCGCTATTAGATACGCCGCCACCGCGGAGGAGATGCGACAGGGACGGAGATAGTCAGCTCGAAGGCATGGGCCGCGGACCGGGCTGAGCCGGGCACTTAGAGCGAGCTTGTGTGCAACTGCGACCTCCGGGGGCCGGTGCCGGCCGTATAGCCCAGCCGAGGCGCTTTGTAGCCGATAGCCGCACAGCTGCAGGGCCCGGCGCAGCCTTCCGAAATGACAGGGTGCTAGGTGGGGTTCTGAATCGATATCGTCCAGGGTCACGCCAGCAGCAGCAGAGTTGTAACCGGCATAGACTTTATCGGAAAAGCTGCTCGTGAAAACGATCAACTGACTCGTGCTGGGCTGGGTGTGTTATTGCCGAGGGGTCCTTCACTATAAATTCAAGCGTACGCCGATTTTTCTGATTTTCCTAAGATTTTATTATTTTCCTTAATTTTTACTGATTTTTTTTCTGATTTTTTTCTAATTTTTTCTTTCTGTTTTTTTTCCCTTCTTTCTTTCTGATATTTTTTCTGATTTTGTTTTAGGGTGTACTCCGAATTTTGTTTTGAGCAGTGAAGGGCCCCTCCGGTTATTGCATGCATTCTGTCTTTATTTTCATGTCACAAATTCGAGGGGTCCGCAACTAGGTTTAAGCGCGTACACCGGCCTCCCGGAAAACTGGGACGATCGGGAAGACCACCTGGAAGACCAAAGAAAACAAAAGAAGACCAATAAAATAGTAGGCCACAAATGGTAAGGGAAAACAGGAAAATATTAGGGAAGACCGGAAAACTTGAGGGAAGACCGAGAAATTCTAAGGAAGACCGGAAAACTTGAGGGAAGACCGAGAAATTCTAAGGAAGCCTGGAAAACTTTAGGGAAGACCAATGAAGGTAAGGGACCCTAACAAAAATCGAAGTCCCAATATTGTCCCAAAGGCGAGATCCCTCGGAAGGTCCAAAGGCAGAAGTCCGTGGAGGTCCCAAAAGCGGTCATTTGGGGGAGTTGGGATTTGGTAGCTACCACTTGCCAAAAGTCCTTGCGAGGTCCCTCTGAGGTCCCTCTGAGGTCCCTCTGAGGTCTCTGCGTTTCTACAGCTGAATCCTAGTCGCATAGCTGTCTGGCGGTTTTAAAGCACCGTTCATGGATATAACATGCATGAAGTATACATATATACTATACACTACATTGTTTCTGAACATCTGAAATCCATCTGACGTGTTAAAAACGACCTAGGAGGCCTCCTTTACCACTTTTTCGATTTGGTCAAAAACGCATAGCGATCGCAAATGGAACTTCGATGGGATTTTAGGGGGCAGGGACTTCAGAGGGATTTGAGCAGGTGCCAAATCCCCTCCAAGTCCCTAAAAAATTAGAGGGACAATTATGGTACTTAAAAGGGACAATTTTGGCATTTCAATTTCTGTTAGGGGAAAACCACGTAAAACGGTAGGAAGTCTTCAGAAGATCCTAGAAAAACAGATATTATGGCAAAACCCAGAAAAAGTTGGGAAGACCGGGAAAACCATAAGGAAAACCTAGGAAAACCAGGCAAGCCCATAGCATGTGTACACTGGCAGACCGTACTTGCGAACCCCTCGCACAAATCTCCTGTGTTTGAGGCACACCGCACGCCAGCCTTCTCACACAGTGAGTATCTACAAGGGTCTCGGGACAGCGGGACTTCGCCTTGGCCTGGCCTAGCCTGGCAGCGGCCGGCCCGCGTGTCCGGAGGCTGTGAGTGTAAGGAGGCGCCCTGGGCCGGCACGCTCGGCACGCGTGCGACTGTCACGCTATGTCGCCGCGGCCACATTAAAAGAGCTCCGGACACACACGCGTGTAATGACAATAATAATAACGGGACGCAAGGTCGCCCCGGACTGGACCGGACCGGAAGGGACGTGCAGCGCGGTGCAGCGCAGCGGCGCGACGCGACGGGCTCGCGGGAGTTTGTTTTAATCTCCCGTCCATTTAGCACGCAAACGTTAAAGAGACCGACTCTCCATTCAGCTCCAGAACAAAATGTATTTTGAGGAATTGTCACATTACAGTTGATGTGCTTGTCGTAATCTTTCAAAAGAGCTTGTGATCTTAAATTCTGCCCCACTTGCAACTTGAAGAGTACACACCTGAGTATATCATATTTAGGCTTGACGCACACTGGAAAAACAAAGGTGAGAATCCCTACCTTTAAAAGGCACTTACAAAGTTTAGTACCTTTCCAAAGGCACTAAACTTTAGTGCCTTTGGAAAGGCACTAAATGTAACCTTTCACACCTTTACCTGGCTAGCTTCATAAGAGTTCCATACAAGTTTAGTGCCTTTGGAAAGGCACTAAAGTTTAGTGCCCCAGGAAAGGCACTAAACTGCGCTCTTGACTTTAGTACCCCAGGAAAGGTGTTGTTTAGTGCCTTTGTTTTTCCAGTGCAATTAGGTAAGGTATTATGTTTTTAATCGCGTTAGCCACATTTTTATTCAGCTCGTCCCATCTAAAACATAAATAAAAAACACAACAAAAACGAGAACATTCCTGCACCTCTTAACGCTTAACACCAATAAGCGGTACTGAATCACTGTATGGGAGAGTTTTAAAATTATATTGCTGTGAATTTGATTATAATCGAATTTTCTAAGAATTTTTACGAGGATAGCCGTTGGCATCCTAAGCGTAATATGGTCTCCGACCGCTTAAAAATCGTTCATCGCCCAAGATCGAGTCGATGATCGATGTCGGCCATCGAAATCAAAATCTTACAAGTCATCGTCGATGGCAAAAAATAATCATGATAATAATCGATGACGATGTCGATTAATCGAATAATAATCGCACAGCAGGTGTCGTATACAACGCCGCGCCCAGCCCGGCCCGGCCCGGTCCGACTCCTCAGACCCGTTTGTTTCTCCGACCTTGAGCAGCGTAATGTTCCCTCCCGGTGCGCTCGACTTCCCTCTCAGTACCTGGCGCGGCGGCGGGGGGAGGGGGGCGGGGGCACTGGGTCAGTGGCCCGCAGCGCCGCACGCACGGGGGCCCGAGCCGAGCGCTCTAAGGCCAAGCAGCGCACCCCGCCCCGCCCTGGGCCTGCCACCGTGAGAAATATTTGCCGCCATCACGGGAAAATTAATGTCCGTGAGAAATGTCACAAAGTCACGACATCAGATTTGTAACATTACAAAATTTTAAGGCACACTTGGTATCGACTTGTCGCATTCCGAAACGAATGCGAATAAGGCTTTTGTAAAGCTACGATAATGCTGACTGTTAATTTACAACACTGTTTGTCCATCACAAATTACGAAAAAATGATCAATTACAAAGATGATTTTTACTGTGACCCGGCCCGTCCCGGCCGCCCAGGAACTGGTTCTTTGTTTCACGGTTACGCCCCGCCACGCCGGGAGAGGCGGTGCAGTGTCCGTTTGTTACATCACCCGGCCTGGCCCTGGCGGGGCTGCGTTCGGAAGTGACTCACGTCTTCGTGCTGCTCACGCGCTACTCACATGTTTCGGTCAATGTTTCACGTTTTGTTCTTGAACGGAAAGGAATCTGATGTATAGCCTCACAGCACGATTGCAGAGTGATTTAATTAAACGGAGATGACGGGAAAAGAAATCAATGTGGTTCTTGACATATTTTCCGGAGAGGTATGGAGAAATAGGCGCGCAAACTCGTCGGGGCTGTGCGCGTTCAGGCTATAGTGCTGGGCGGCGGCGGCGCGTTGACATTTGCGACAGGTTCTGTTCTGAGTGGACTGGACTGGGCTGGGCTGGACCAGTGGGTAGAGACGTGGTACAGGAGGACAGCGGCAATGCTCGAACCAACGACATAGGTAACTGGGGTGAGGTCCAGCTCTTAAACGGCTTCACCGATTTGAAAAAACGAGAAAGATTTGGAAAGATGATGAAATTTCGCAAGTCGTAGGGTACGTTTAGACTCTAGGAACGTTCGCGTCTGCGAGCGTTTGGCTTGTAAAATTTGAATTGTGATTTTGGCGGGAAAGCGCTTACTGGATCCGGTTTTTTGGTCAATTTGAAATGCTGCATGCTCTAAGGCAGTAGTGCTATCGACCTGCACCCCTGGCCTACGTGCCGCAAAATTTCTTTATCTTTTCAAATCTTTTTGGTTTTTTCAAATCGGTGAACTCGTTCAGGAGCTGGACCTCGTACCAGTTACCTATGTCTCGGTCGGTTCGAGCACTGCCCCCGACCTCGTCCAGGGCGTTTCTACCCACTGGCTGGACTGGGGGGAGTTGTGTGACCCAGTAGGACCCAGCAGTGGGACACACACTCAGGCCTGTGTGTATTCTCAAAATTAAAAGTCATCATTTTCTGCATGCTTCGAAGTATTCAGGAAGTATTGAGTATACAGGGGCATGTGTATGCAGTAAATAGTGCGAACAGTGCCCAACGTCACACTTTTTACTAAAAAACCTTGGCACGGTACACATGACAAACAAATAACACGAAAAGTACCGCCTCCTTACTGCACAATCCTCGGGATTTTCAGAGTGGACCAAGTGGACTCAGTAGAGCACACACAGTTCCTGGAGCCATGGAGTGGAGAGTTGTGCAAATTTGCCCCGCGCCTGCCTGCGCCTCGCATCTGCGGCGCTTTTGCCGCTGCTCGGGCCACGCTGGAGTGAGCATCGCCAGCCTCCCCCACCCCGGCCCCCGTACCTTACATCATTCACGACCCCCGCACTCGCACTCACCGGTTTCTTTCGTTTAAAGTGACGAAAGTGACAAAAGTTTTGTCCATCTCAAAGATGCGTCCGGCTGGTGAGCGCGCGCTCAGGCGGATGCGAGGGGGAAACGAATGTCAATTTTCGTGTCAGCCGGATTACGGATTACCCCGGATTACCTCGGATTACCTCTAGAGTGTGATCCGGATACCGGTGCTTTTTTGCTCGGATTACCCCGGATTACCCTCAAATTTCCCCGGATTACACCAAGGAGCGGCCAACTCATGTATTTCTGTGTACACTTACCTTGTATTTCTTGTATTTATAAAGTATTTTTCGGTATTTTTCTCGTATTTTTGTTGGGCATTTCTATGTATTTCTGTGTATTGTAGAGTATTTCCTGGTATTTTTAGTGTATTTCTAGAAATCCACAGGTATTTCTGTGTACACGTTTTTTTCGACTTGGCCTCCCCTCGGATTACACCGGATTACTTCGAATTTCCCCGAATTACACCCTGCCGGATTACCTAACAGCTGTCAGCTGGATTACCTTAGTCGTTTCCCCCTCGGGCGGATGGCTATCTCGGCTTGTGATGAAGCGATGGAAAGATTCCTCTCATCCTCTGCGTCTTGTCGGTTGCAGTGGTGACCGGGTCAACGGACGGCATCGGCAAGGCTTACGCCCTGGAGCTGGCGCGGCGCGGGGTCAACATCTGCCTCATCAGCCGCAGCCTGGACAAGCTGCAGAAGACTGCCGATGAGATCGGTATTGTTAGAGTACACGCTGCCCGGCCCGGCCCCGGCTCCGGCCCTGGCCACCGTCTTTAAGTAGTGTTTGCCGGGAAACTAGGCAATAAGTAGCGCAAACCACCCGACAGGGAAACAACTCGGAAATGGTAGTACGCCTCGTAGTTCAGGGAAATTAAGAAGGATTAAGGAAAAAAAATTGAAAAGTTCTGAAAAAATTCAAGAAAAATTCACGAAATTTAGGAAAAAAATCAAGTAAAAATCCTCAAAATCTCTAAACGAATTTTCAAAAATTTCCTAAAATGTGTTCACTAAAATTCAGAGTTGTTTCTCCCTCCGGCGCAAACATACTGAAGAGAGGCTGCTGCATCTGACTGTGCCTTGCTTACTAGGCAACACCTTATCACAGGCGTAGAAGTTGCCGGCTTTTCTCCACTGTGTTTTTGACTGCTGATTGCCTATTTTTACAGCAACACTGTTCAGTACATGTTAGAGCGAGAGGCGAAATTTCCACAGATTTTCGTGATTTGCTATTGCCACCGCAGGTTCGCGTTTCAACGTGAAAACCATGGTGATCGCCGCTGACTTCAGCAAAGGACAGCCCGTCTTTGAACACATCGAGGCGAAGCTCAAGGAGATACCAGTCGGCATCCTAGGTAAGTTGCAGCTCATAACTAAAGGTGTCCAGAACCGGCACCACCTGCCTAAGCCCTCCACGTCTTAAAACTGCAGTATACCATGGTTCCTATTGGTACTGCATTTAAAACTAAGTACGTCTGGATGACAATTACGAAATTCCCCTTCTCTTGCGCAGTGAACAACGTCGGGAAGCAGTACACCTACCCGATGTACCTGGGCGAGGTGCCGCAGCAGGAGCTGTGGGACATCGTCAACATCAACGTGGGCGCCACCACCATGATGACCAGGATCGTCCTGGAGCAGATGAAGGAGCGCAGGAAGGGCGCCATCGTGAACGTCTCCTCGGGCTCGGAGCTGCAGCCGCTGCCCCTCATGACCGTGTACGCCGCCACCAAGGTGAGAGCATGGTCACCCCCGGCGCCAGCTGGGTAGGCCACCCAACGTGCGGCCGTGAGGGGAACGGGCGCCGCACGGAGGGCAACCCATCGGGCACGGCTGTGAAAGGGACGACATCCCGGGCACGATGCAGAACGGGACGTTTACTCGCGTTTACTCCGTCATAGCTGTCAATGTCAACTTTCCGGTTGAGGTGAGTCCGAGGGGAAAACAACTCTGATATTTTTGTACACCTCGTAATTTTTAGAAAAAATCGGAAACATTCAGAACTCAGAAAAATTCAGGAATAATCATAAAACTCACAAAAGAAATATAGGTAAAATTCAAGCAATAATTCAAAACAATTCAAAGAATTCACAAAAACTTCCCGAAAATTCACTAGAATTTACGAAATTAGTACACCAAAATTCAGAGTTGTTTCTCCCTCAGGTGACGCACCGCAAAAATTCAACAAAGAATCGTCCTCTTAATTGACTACAATTATTGCGGGTTGAAGTTTAAGCGAATTTAAGTTTTCAAAATAGCTCGCTGCTTGAAGGAAATTAAAAAGTTGTTTCGCGAGGAAGAGAGAAGAGCATGAATATTGAAATCTTTTTTTATCCGAGCTCTTTTCGGGCTCTTCTTTCGCAACACTTCCCCAGAATGGCCCACGTTCACCCCAACCACTACGTTGCCGTTGTTTCAGGTGTTTGTGAAGAGCCTTTCGGAGGCGCTGCGCGTGGAATACTCCCAGTACGGCATCACCGTGCAGCATCTGCTGCCGCTCTTCGTCAACACCAAGATGAACGCGTTCAGCCACCGTCTGCAGGAGACGAGCCTGTTCGTTCCGGACGCGGAGCGCTACGCCCGCAACGCCGTCAACACCCTGGGCCAGGTCGACTCGACCACGGGGTACTGGGCGCACGGCATACAGGTGAGAAGCCATTCCCGCGGCCCGCACATTGTTTAAAAAACAAATAAACTGAGTGTTTGATTCTCTCCTTCGCAGTACTTCTTCACCGTCATTCCGCCCGTTTGGGTGCGCACCTACATCGGAGCACTCATGAACCAGACGTTCCGAAAGGACTACCTCACCGCCAGCGCTGTGTCCAACAACAATCTCAAGATCAAGGAGATCCCGCCCACCGTCGTGGCGCCCCCGCCACCGACCCCGGCTCCCCCGGCTCCGCCTGCCGCCACTCCTATCCCCGCATGAGAGCAGATGTGATTTCATTTTCCTGTTTTCATTTGACGCCCAGCAACATCAGTGATAATTTGAAGATGACCATTTCCTGCTGGCACAAGTAAAAAAAGAAAGTGTCTCCGTAGGGATCCCTCTACCGGCAAAATGCTTGTGCCGTTTAAAAGTTACGAGCGTATTATAGGTTTATGATTGAGGCAGTCATCTCGCCAGTATTTTTTTACTTTTTGTTGACTATTGGTTGTAATTTATAAGTTTGTTTCATAATGTCTGGACAGACAGTGTGTTAGCTGTTGTTTCATTATGTTTTTTTCTTCTTTTTTACTACGAGAAATGTGGTTTCACATGCCGCGCTGAACTTATGGCTCCTCTAACGCACTGTTAAAACTTCATCGTGATTTCCCAGCACTTCCTTGATACGGAACGATTGAGAAATCCCAAAACTTCTTTGTAATCAAATAAGGACCCTTTTGCTGCCTCAAAGTTAAATATTATGTCGGTCAATCGACCAGTTTTTTAGAAGCCAGCCAATTTTAAATACAGAGGACCGTTGTAATTTCCCCAAAAGTTCTGATTAAAACACAGAGGACAGTTGTGATTTCCCAAATAGTTCTGGTTTAAATACAGAGGACTGTTGTAATTTAACGAAGATTTCTGGCAACTTTTTTCATGACAAATGTGCTGTGAATTTCCAACATTTTTTTAACAGTGCTCCGAGTACCGTTCTTCGGTGAACTTGATTGTGCGGTACCAAAGCATTTTTCTGCCTAGACTTTGTGATATGTTTTTATATTAGGTGCATAATGTTCGATGACGTCAGTAGATTAAGTACTGAGGACCACTTGTTGCTTCGCATGCAAACTGTGTAATAATAAATGATAAAAATCGTCACATTCCAATAATAAACTGCCCTAAATAAAAAACAAATTTCAAAAATTAGTAAGACACAAGTTGAAATTACATAAATATGAGTGATTTACGACGGGATATTTCACGTTCGAAACAAACTGTGCCTCGTTGAGTCTCTTACCGTGGACGGGGCTACGAGCGCAAACGGGTGGCGCAGGTAAAGTGGGTACTCAGCACCCCGCGATGTCATGCCCCTCCCCCCCTCCCCCTCCAGCTGCAGCTCCGCGGAACCTGGGATTTGCTGTTGGTAGCGAGTAGCGGGCGACAAAACAGAACGCGTGGGCGACTGGACTCAGGCCGGGCCGAGCCGAGCGGCCGAGCCAGGCGCCGTATAAAGTGGAGGCGGCCGCCGCCCGCCGCTCAGTCGCTCCGCACCGACATGAAGCAGAACCCCGTGACCTGCGCCGCCGCCGTGCTGCTGGCGCTAGGGGCGCTCGCGACGCACAGCGCGGCTGCGGCACATCCGAAAAAAGGTGGCCCTATTTCAAAGTGTCAACTTTTCTCGAATCGGTTTTTCTACTTGGAACTGTGATGAACATTGTTCAAACACTCCAGAACCCAGTTGTTTCATTTTTTTAAGTGCCTCACAACGATTTCTGTGGGCTTGCCAAGTCGATTTTACTGCCGTCAGGGAATCGTTCGAGCCACCGGGCAACATAACCTTTATTGTTTTGTGGAGAGACCCGTTGGTCCCTCGATTACACAACCACAATGCACACTAAATAGGAAAGGAGTACTTTTGTCCCGAAAAGTATTGAGATTCTCTCGTAAAACAAATTTGCAGCTTTGCACACTTAGAGTGTGCTTTTTACTAATTTGCACATTACATGTTGTCGAGTTTTACTAGCCATTACGATAACGTCGTAATTTTAAACGTCTCGCAAGTGTCGTAAATTTGCACACTTGGACACATGCACCAGCTATTGGGAAGCCTCAACAGACGTCGTGTAGCTGCACTGCACACTAAATGGTGTGCAGTTTATTGAAGGTTTCGGAAGTGTCGAAACATTGCACACCAACTAAACATTTCTTTTACCAGTGTTTGTGCAAATCATCTGCTTGGGACAAGAAGCTAAAAATAGAAGAATGCGGGGAACAGGCAAACGGAAATCTTTACACTGATCAAACTTAGGCGGAACTTTACGCACTCGTACAATAATAAGCGTAGTGTGAGATTACGCTTGAAATAAAGCGTAATTACGCAACAGGTAGGTCTATCCGCCCCAACTCCTCCATATTTAAATGTATGGAAAAAATATTTCTTTAAAGCGCGACATCTTCAAGCGGTACCTTACACTCTTAACTTGCTTCAAAGAAATTTTTCGCAGAATACAAAGAATTCTGTGCAACCGTAATATACAATAAATATCCTTGTATTACAAAGAGTTTTCCTCTGTACTACAAGGAATTTTCTTTGTATTACAAAGAAAATTTTGCTTTGTCTTGGCTTTGTATTACGGTTGCACAGAATTCTTTGTAATACAAGGAATTTTCTTTGTAAGAAGTTAAGAGTGTACGCTTCATTAAAGCGTACAATTACGCCTCAGTTTTACCAGTGTAGTGCTATAGCATGGTGATTTCCGCTTGCTTTTTCTTCCCCGCACTCTGCTTCTTTCATCATTACCGGAATGCTTGATTAAAATCTGTCGTTTGTCATGCATAAGAAGAAAGCCTGACTCTCAGAAAAGATGTGCCGAATTCAATCAGCCGCTACGAGCCGTAACATTCTCCATAAGATTTGAGAAACAAGTATTAAGTGTTTTTCGCATAACTTTACTTTGTCATTTTCAAACACGAATACACACCACAAATAAGCACTAAAACACGTTTAGAATAATTCTTGACCAAACTGCAGCACCCAATGTTTTTCTGAATTTTTAAATAATTTTGTTGTTTAACAAAATCATATGACATTGTGCTAAAATTTCAATAAAAGTCAGCAAAAGGTTTCAGAGCGGGGGAATATGGCCACTTTTTCCCCGTTCTGTCGCACACTGCGACGTTCGCCGCAGCCGAGAAAATCGTCTTCAACGACGACTTCGACACGCTGGATGAGGGCAAGTGGGTCCACATGGTGTCGGCGTGGCGTGGCGGGAACAATGAGTTCCAGTACTACCGCAACAGCAGGAACAACAGGCAAGCCCAAGCATTTCAACACTTGGAAGCGTTTCCACTTACAGATGTGTGAATTTCCATGCGCTCGTTTGTGAGCAACTCGCAAAGGAGTGGATTTCCCCATGAATTTCACAAATTTGAAGGAACGGAGGAAGCTGATTATATGTTTTGTTCCGATATTACAGCTACGTTCGCAATGGCATCATGTACCTTAAGCCCACCCTGACGGCGGACGAGTTCGGAGAGGACTTCGTGCAGCACGGCCAGCTGTGGTACCCCGACTGCAACTTCACGCCATGCCTTTCGTGAGTTTCGGGCGGGATGCAGCATGCTGCCGGAAAGTAAGGCATAATCCGCCGGAGCACAAGGCAGTCTTGAGCAGGGGGGAAGGAGGGGAGGAGGGAGGGGGGGCTGCCATGTCGACAAGCGTCGATGCAGCCCGCAATACGCAGGTGTGCATCAGCAGCCAGCGTTGGCGTCGTGTCCTTCGCAGGCGCGGTTAAAGGGGTCACCAGGTAGCCGCCTGGAAAGTAGGCAAATAGCGCGACAAAACCCCTGTAGTAGGCAACCTGGGGTGCTATCCACTGCAGTCGGACATTAAACCGCGCCTGGTCCTTCGCATGTGTTCGTGCGGTGTTCCAGGAGCTCCAACAGGGAAGTTCATCCCCAGCCGTTTCCAGGGCGCGCCAGGTCCTCCACCACTCTGGACACACTTTCCTAAATCCCAACAAGTTCCTGTTATAAACTAAAAACCCTCTCGCAGCGAGGCCGGCGAGGATATAGTACTTCCGGTGCAGTCGGCGCGCATCTCGACATATCAGAGGTTCAACTTCAAGTACGGGCGCCTGGAGGTGCGCGCGCGGCTGCCCAAAGGAGACTGGCTGTGGCCAGGTGAGGCACGGAAAGACTATATCTAAGCGAAGGAAAAGGTAACGTATGAAGAGGCTACGATTTTTTTAACTGTCGTTATGCAGCCATCTGGCTGTTCCCTCAGGACGAGCTGTACGGTGCCTGGCCGCGTAGCGGCGAGATCGACCTAGTAGAGGGCCGGGGAAACGCGAAGCTCTTTGACGGCCAGGGTAAGCAGGACGGCATCCGCCGCGTGACCTCCATTCTGCACTTCGGCCCGGCCCATGACGAGACAAGCTACCACGGGACTTACACCAAGTACCTGGACAGCGACACGCTGGCCGACGACTTCCACGTGTACACCCTGGACTGGAGCGAGGCCGGCTTCCGCTTCCTCCTCGACGGCAAGCTGATCGGCGAGCGGCCGGCGCCCAAGGAGGGCTTCTGGAAGCTCGGCGGCTTCCAGGGCGAGGACATCTGGAACGGCAAGAAGATGGCGCCGTTCGACCAGAAGGTAGGCGCATATGCTTCCCGTCTAGCAGGCGTGTAGTTTTGTTGCCTACCCGAACCCCTACCATTGCTGCCTTCCCCTCCCTCCCCTCCCTTGCACCCTCCCCCCCTTACCTCTACTCGACGCGGCAGTCGCAGGACTTCCAGTTCCAGCAATCGTTGGCTGACTTCTAGAAAAGGCAACAAAACGCAGGGAGACGAAGGGAGGGGAGGGAGGGGAAGGAAGCAAGTAGGGGTTCGGGTAGGCAACCAAACTACACGCCTGCTGGAAGGGAAGCTTTTGTGCACGGGGCTTCCATTGTTATCCAAGTTTTGAGTGCTGTGAAGAGCTGGAACGCCTTGGAGCGGGGTGCGGTGCCTCCCGGGCCAGCAGAGCAGCAGGCGTGCATGGTGCGATTTGGAGCCCGGGCCCGGGCAAACTCGGGCAACACGCGTGCATAGTGCGCCTAGATTCGCCCGCGCCCGGGCGGCCACGGGCAACACGAGCTCCGACGCCGCCCGGATTCGCTCAGGCAATGCGCAGGTGGTGACAGTGGGGTGTTCAAGGTGTCTACAGAAGCGCCACAGCCTATGGAACTTAATTCTGAAGTCAGAAGTCCCGGACACACAACGAGAAAGCCGCCAGGGTCACTTTGGCCTCCAAAATGTGAGCATATCCTTGTCGCGGAGCTTGCAGGACGTCGTGGTACGTCCTTGTACTTCGGGAACCCGACGCCGCAGAGAAAAACGAGGAAATGGTGTTCTGTTAAGGTGGTCATCATAGGGGACTACTCTACTCAAACCATGAAGCTACGGGTGAAAAATTTTCGCACCGACAAATGTGGTCACCACTGAATCTGGGCGAGAACTTTTTAGTGAGTGTACACTCCCCCTCACTAGCCCGGCGCCACCCCTCCCGCCAGTGCTGCCAGAAAAGTAGGCAAAACCCGCCCAACACACAGCTGTGTGGAGCGGGCGGTATTCGCGCCTGCCTACGAGGCCATTCCTCTGCACACGTGTATAGATGTTGCCTAGGAGGCAGGCGCGAACACCGCCCGCTCCACACAGCTGTGTGTTGGGCGGGTTTTGCCTACTTTTCTGGCAGCACTGCCTCCCGCTGCCACCTCAGCCTGTGAGGTGTGAGGTAGGCCACAAACCACACAGCTGTCACTTGGCTGCCTATCAGGGCTCAGCAGGCGTCCCTGCTTGACGTCGGGTGGCGCCGAAAGGCTGGAGGCTCGCGCAGGGGCGGATTAAGATCCGACCGACAGGGGGAACGGTTCCCTTTAGGTTGCCTACATACAGGGGGTTTGTAACACAATTTCTACCTATAAGGCGGATGTCTAGAGACCAGAGGGGAGGGAAATTCCCCCCCCCTCCCTTAATACGCGCCTGGGCTCGCACGACCCGGTTTCCAGGACAGCCGCCACCGACTGTCGGCAGGCGCGTATTAAGGGGCGGGGGGGGGGCGATCGCCCCCCCTGTGGCCTCTAGACAGCCGCCTGAATGGTAGGCAAATTGTGTAACAAAACCCCTGTAAGTAGGCAATCTGAAAGGCACCGCCCCCCCCTGTCGGTCGGACCTTAATACGCCCCTGACTGTCGGGTTTTCAAGCAAATTTGCTTGGTTTCGAAGCAGCCAAAATCAGCCTGCTTGGAAAGCAAAACGGCGTGGCCTGCCGTCCTGATTTCCGAGACGCCGCACTTGTTTCCAAGACGACTTGCTTGGAAATCGTCCAGGATTCCAAGCAGCCCAATCGCGGTTGCTTGGTTTTTCCAAATCCGCTTGGAAAACAAGAATGTCTGCTTGAAAAGCTGGACGAAGTTTTTACCTTAGTATTGCATGGAAAGGAAGTCTGGACTCCCATAGTAATACATTTCCTTGACCGTGCTCCCATGGTTGCTACAATTTCCATGGTATCCCATGCTGATTTTACATGGAAAACGGACTGCACATGGGAAGCGACAAGCCACATATGGAGTGGTGATCGTAGAATTCCATGCAGCTCATGGGTTTTTGGGACTGGGTGTGCACGCGCTGTGCACGCAGGGGGCACGTAGATGCCCGCATTAACCCGAATCCACCCGGATTTTTTTTTACAGGGGTCGTTATCGGCTGGCAGGCCAGTTTTTCAATTTTTCCGACCCCCAGGTTTTTTTTTTAATTTTTCCGAAAAAGCTTCCGATCTGCCGAACCCAACGCCTAGTAGACAGGCGCTAATACAGTCCACCTTTCTCCGCTTGGTTTGTTGAGATAATTGTCCACCACCACTGTAAAAAAAGAAAAATAATCCGTTCTTTCATGAATGATCCGGACAAATTTCTTTCACGGATTATGCGTAAGACTTCCGCAACGAATGATTCGTTATTTTACGAATGACTCGTTAGATTCAATGAACAAATGATTCGTTGCACTATTTCGCAATGAATTTATTACTAAATTAACCTTCTTGCCTCGGTAGTTTGAATTCATAATACAGAAATGAACAAAACAGAAATGCATCACTTGCGTACGGTTGTCAACTAATGTCGCATAGTCGCATATTCCAATCAATGTCAAAATTATTACGATCTATTCATGTACTCAGGAATCGAAAGTGAAGGTACGGTTTTTTCATCACGATGAAATTACGGATCATTCGTTACAAAAATACGACCAATTTTAGAAAATTTTTACAACTTGGATTTTCCAATTGAAACGAATCATTCGTTGCAAAAAGTTCGTAAATTAAAACTGTTATATTAAGTGTTTAAACATTTCACACTTAAAACGATTGAGGATTTAAACACTTACTAGTGCACAACTATCGATTTACACACTTACCGGTGCACAAAACTGAGTTGCACACTACTTGCAAGTGTTTAAATGACAATTGCACACTTCCGCAGCCTTGTACACCCTAGGCCAAGAGAGTGTGCACTTACAAATGCACGCAAATGCGCAACTATCGATTTGCAAACTTGCAAGTGCACAAAACTGAGTTGCACATTTGCAAGTGATTAAATGACAATTGCACACTTTTAAGAGTGAAAGGTTGAAACAATTTATTTAACAGAGTGGTAACCACAAACTGAAAATTCCTCTTTTCGTTGTTTTTCATGCTGCTTTGGGTTTTTTCTCTTTCCGAAATGCAAAACATATCATTAATTTCAAAGTTCCAACCAAAAATTTCTGAGAAAACTGTTGTTCATCAGTAATCATGTGTACGGTCATGAACGGAGTGATGGACCCCTTGGAGTGTAAGCCTGTCTTGCCTACTTTTTCGGAGGGGTCTCCCACTCCTAAAATAGGAGCACAACGAGTTGGCGAGTTCATACATTTTCGCGAGTTGGGCGTGAGTTTTCGCGGGTTGAGCGCAATTTTTCGCGAGTTCGCAACGCATTTTTTTCGTGAGTTGACGCGAGTTTTTGCGAGTTGAACCCGAGTTGAACGCAAGTTGGGCTCGGGCAAGTGTACAAAGAGTTGGCGAGTGAGGGACTCCCCGACTTTTTCGGTTAAGGAAGGCACACGTTGACGCCAGGATAAAGCAAATATGCGAATCACCTTTTATTTTGACGTGATTCCACAGTTCTTCATCATCATGAACGTTGCAGTGGGAGGCTCTTTCTTCGGCGACGACCTGAGGAACGAACCCCACCCGCGGCCGTTCAACCTGAGCTCCGGGCGCCCCATGAGGCAGTTCTGGGAGAACAAGGACTGGTGGAAGGACACCTGGAAGGGAGAGAGCGCCGCCCTCCAGGTCGACTACGTGCGAGTGTACCAGTGATGTCACCATCAGATCTCATTCATGTGATTAAATGTAATCTGTAACATGTAGACTGCAGTTGAACTGCATACCTTGCTGAAATAAATGTAAACCGCAATGTTTCATAACGACGGTTGATTGAGTTCACTACCTTCAAAGATACAAAAAAGGATTATTTTACAACATTTGTAACACTCTTGCACCATGGTGTTCCATGAGATACTCAGGTCATGTTTTTTTTTTTTTTTTTTTTCCCCACCTGCGGGAGACGAGCCTGTTTGTTCTTGACACGGAGCGCTACGCCCACAACGCCGAACGCCGCCAACGCCAACACCCTGGGCCAGGTCGACTCGACCACAGGGTACTGATATATATATTAAAAGAGTGTTTGATTCTCTCCTCTCTCCTTCGCAGAACTTCTTCACCGTCATTCCGCCCGAGTGGGTGCGCACCTAAACCAGAGTTTCGACAGGACTACCTCACCGCCAGCGCTGTGTCCAACAACAATCTCAAGATCAAGGAGATCCCGCGAACCGTCATGGCCCCAGCCCCGCCACTCCTATCCCCGTGCGAGAGCAGATATGACTTCATTTTCCTGTTTTCATTTGACGTCCAACAACATCAGTGACGACAAATTGCTGATGACCATTTCCTGCAGGCTCAAGGGGAAAAAAAGGGGGTCCCGGTAAGGATGGCTCTACTGGCAAAATGCTTGTTCCGCTTCAGCGATGTGAACATAATATAGTTATACGATTGAGGCAGTCATCTCGCTTGTATTTTTATGAGATGGTGCAAATATATCAAGGGGGAAGAGGGGGGGGGGGGGGAACTGCGATCATGTGTACGGTCTTATAACTCTAATAGTCTACCGCGTGACGATTTCTCATTTCCTGGAAGCTCGCCAATGAAATATTATTACTTACTAAAACAGGAAGTTTTCGTTTCGGATAAGACCACTCCGCCAGCAGTATGTCGCCGAGACGTTGTTTTTGTGTTAAAGCTATAGCCATGCCTGCACAGTGAATCTACACCGAGGCCGATACTGATGGCAAGGTTTGAACTTCCGCGGGTTTTCCCTGCGATGCGAGTGGATTCGCGATAAAGAGCAGTGCGGTCCGTTCCACCCGGCGGCTTCTGCAGGGACACCCGCAACCCGCTCGCCGGATTGGTTCAGATCAAGAAATACGAGGGACCCGCCAGGCTGCGACAGGGCACCTGGGTGCGGGTGCGAGTGCTGGGAGCGGCAGGCGGGGGGAACAGGGGCAGCGGCGCGGGCAGCGGGGACCGTGGTGGCTGGTTTGAGCCAGTGTTGCCAGAAAAGCTAGGCAAAATTCGGTTAAATACACACTTGTGCTGCGGGTGGCATCTCCGCCTGCATACTAGGGAAACCACACGCACGCGTGTGCAGTTGTTGCCAACTGGGCAGGCAGAGATACAGACACGTTGCACACGCGCTATCGTGTCGATCTCCGGACCGGACACCCGGTATAAACACTATTTACGGCATACATGGGCATATGGCTACATGTCCGTATCCTTGTAATGCCTTTTATCTGCCTCGAGCTAGTTACAAAAATGACCACTCGTGGCGCTAGTACCCTTCAATCCGACCGCGAATTCAGGTAAGAAGCCGAATCGGCGGCCCGGACCTTCTTGAAAAGAAAAAAAGGGGGGAAAAAAAGAGATAGAGATTGAGTGTTTGATTCACTCTTTTCTCTTCTTCGCAGTTCTTTTTGGCCGTCATTCCGCCCATAGATGGATGCGCACCTACATCGAAGCCCTCATGAACCAGACGTTCCGACTAACAACTGTCTCAAGTTCAAGGAGACCCCACCCACCGTCGTGGCACCCCCCGCAGAGCCAACACCGCCACCCCCAACCCCCGGCCGCCATTTCTATTCCCGCATGAGAGCAGATGTGACTTCATTTTCCTGTTTTAATTTGACGTTGATCATTTAATTTAATTTGACGATGATCATTTCCTGCTGGCATATGGAAACAAGGAGAAAAGAAAACACGAAATGAATTTTATGCTAATACTGGTTCTCGTTCTTTACACGGCCAATAGATCCTATTTGGTCTCGGCATTTCGAGAAGAAAGAAGAAAATGAGGACCAGAACCAGTATCAAAATCTCAGCAAGTACCCACGCAAATCCGAAATGAAAGTTGTAGAGGAGGTTCCCAATGACAACCAAGCATAGCAATATGGTTAAAATTTCGAATTAATGCTTATTTGGAGAACTGGTTCCGGTCGGGATTCCTTTCTTCTTAACTTCAACTACATTCAATTCATGATATGGGAGACCTGCGAATAGCGGGGCAGCAGCCGGCTACTCGCAGTACGACACTCCTCTCTCAAATTTTAGGAATTAAACCTAAGTTGTTCTCGTTACAGCCGTTATGGTCTACCGCGTGTGGATTTCCCAGCAATTCCTGGAAGCTCAATGAAATAGATTTCTTATTAGAACAGAGAGTTAACGCTTCGGATGAGACCCCGCAACCCGCTCGCCGGATTGGTTCAGATCAAGAAATGTGAGAGACCCGCCAGGGCATCTGCATAGGGTGATTCCGCACAGTGGTTTCGTCTCTCTGTCCTTGTCGCACTGCTGGGGCACGGCCATAAAGAGCGAGAGAGAGGACACTCGGAATCACTCTTCTGGTGTGGGTGCGGGGAGCGGCAGGCGGGGTAAGGGGGGGGGGCAGGGGCGGCGGGGGCCGCGGTGGCTGGCCGGCAGGCCGGCTGGTTTGAGCACCCCGAGGGGTCATGGGCCCCCCTCCCCCCGCAGCACCGGCGGCACCGCCCGGCCCCCAGCCCCCTGCAGCTCCGCGGAACCTGGGATATGCTGTTGGTAGCGAGTAGCGGGCGACAAAACCAGCGGGTGGAAACGGCCGGGCTGCGGCGGGGGCTATGCGCGAGCCCTCGGGAGCGCGCCAAGCCAGCGTTCAAATCGGGTGCGCAACCCAAGTCGGATCAGGATTTTGAAGTAAATTACGACTGAGCAGAGTACAACCATGATATTTGTGTATAGCGAAGAAAGGAAATAGACTAGGGAGTACGCCAGTACCGATGCATTGATCTTGGTTTCGATTTTAATCACTTATTCTAATAATGTGTAGTCTACGGACCGGGTCCCGGGAGCGTATCGGTTCAGAATACAAGTGGAAAGACCTATAATTCTTTGTCGTAGGTGTATACATCATTCGGCACGAACTTTTGTAGTAAAACAGGCTAATGCATAGCGTGCTTGGTTTTTCGTTATGTGCCCTCTGGTAAGAATGCCGATAAAACAAAGTCAACGGGCTAGAACCGTCCAGGTTAGGTTATGTGCACTCTACTCGATTTTTATACAACTTGTCGGCCAAGTTTACAAAATCGGGCGACGCTATGCAGAGGTAAAATTTTCGCTCTATCGCCCTGACGATAGGGTTTTGCAGTGTACTGATCCGATTTCTTAATCTCGACTTTACAAGTAAGCTATCCCGAAAACTACCCGCTTCACGTCTCCAACTGTACACAGTTTTGTAAAAGAAGTCGGGCACGTATCACAAAATGACGCACAGAAAAAGAAAGAGCGAATCTTTTACCGTGCATTAGTAACTTACCTAAAACCGTCCGCCAAATCCACAGTTAACACAAATTAAATTAAACAGTCGGAAGTAGCTCGGCAGACGACGCGGCCGGTTCACCGGGATTCTTGACATCGGCACGATATTTAATTTGTGTTAATTGCGGATGTGGCCTACGGTTTCAGGTAAGTGACTAATACACGGTAAAAGATTTGCTCTTTCTTTTTCTGTGCGTCATTTTGTGATACGTGCCCGACTTCTTTTACAAAACTGTGTACAGTTGGAGACGTGAAGCGGGTAGTTTTCGGGATAGCTTACTTGTAAAGTCGAGATTAAGAAGTCGGATCAGTACACTGCAAAACCCTATCGTCAGGGCGATAGAGCGAAAATTTTACCTCTGCATAGCGTCGCCCGATTTTGTAAACTTGGCCGACAAGTTGTATAAAAATCGAGTAGAGTGCACATAACCTAACCTGGACGGTTCTAGCCCGTTGACTTTGTTTTATCGGCATTCTTACCAGAGGGCACATAACGAAAAACCAAGCACGCTATGCATTAGCCTGTTTTACTACAAAAGTTCGTGCCGAATGATGTATACACCTACGACAAAGAATTATAGGTCTTTCCACTTGTATTCTGAACCGATACGCTCCCGGGACCCGGTCCGTAGACTACACATTATTAGAATAAGTGATTAAAATCGAAACCAAGATCAATGCATCGGTACTGGCGTACTCCCTAGTCTATTTCCTTTCTTCGCTATACACAAATATCATGGTTGTACTCTGCTCAGTCGTCATTTACTTCAAAATCCTGATCCGACTTGGGTTGCGCACCCGATTTGAACGCTGGCTTGGCGCGCTCCCGAGGGCTCGCGCATAGCCCCCGCCGCAGCCCGGCCGTTTCCACCCGCTGACAAAACAGAACGCGTGGGCGACTGGACTCAGGCCGGGCCGAGCCGAGCGGCCGAGCCAGGCGCCGTATAAAGTGGAGGCGGCCGCCGCGCGCCGCTCAGTCGCTCCGCACCGACATGAAGCAGAACTCCGTGACCTGCGCCGCCGCCGTGCTGCTGGCGCTAGGGGCGCTCGCAACGCACAGCGCGGCTGCGGCACATCCGAAAAAAGGTGGCCCTATTTCAAAGTTTTTAACTTTTCTCGAAGTGGTCTTTCTACTTGGAACTGTGATCAACAATGTTAAACCGACCAGAACCGGTTGTCTCATATTTTTAAGTGCCTTACAACGATTCCTGTGGGCTCGCCAAGTTGACACTTCTGTCGTCAGGGAATCGTGCGAGCCGGAAAACATACACGGAAAAAATGACTTTGTTGTCAGGATCAATTTTTGTCGATAGGCAAAATCCGATAGCGGAAATCGGGAATCCGATACCCACAGCCAGGAGCTGCTTGTCACGACCGGGCACTTGTGCGAATGGAACAAACTCCAGCATAGTTCTCATCGTACAAGTGTCCGGTCGTGACAACCAGCTCCTGGCTCTGGGTGTCGGATTCTCGATTTCAGCTATCGAATTTTCCCTATCAACAAAAATTGATCCTCACAACGAAGTCATTTTTTTCCGTGTACCTCTCCTGTTTTGTGGAGAGACCTGTCAGTCCCTCAGGCACAAAACCAAACCAAGTCCGTCCCGAAAATTTAGTTCGAACTTTCATCTTTTAAAAACCCTGTAGAGTTATAGTAATACAATATGATTCAGCATTTGAATTTTCGTTATAGAGCATACCTACACGTAGGCTCGCCGCTTGGAGAGGTCCGACATATAATAAAGCAGATATAAAACGATTTCCGTCGATTCTCATGCATTGACCTTAAGATTTAAATGACAAGTATTAATAAGGGATGTTCTGGCCCTGTTTCTTGACGCTCTAGACGATGAAACTTGTTAAAAAATGGGGAATTTTTTTTTCTCATTATTTACTTATTGTTAATCAAAATCACGATCACACCTCCAAAATCAGTGCTTATCACACGTTTGGTTCGTAATTAATACTTTTTTCTGCTTAGAATAATTTCGCATCAAACTGCAGCCCCCAATTATTTTCAAAACGTTTTAATATTTTTTTGTTTTACAAAATGATATAACATTGAGCTAAAATTCAAAGTAAATTCAGAGAAAGGTTTCAGCGCAGTGAATTATGACCACTTTTTTCCTGTTCTGTCGCACTAAGCCACGTCAGCCGCAGCCGAGAAACTCGTCTTCAACGACGACTTCGACACGCTGGATGAGGGCAAGTGGGTCCACATGGTGTCGGCGTGGCGTGGCGGGAACAATGAGTTCCAGTACTACCGCAACAGCAGGAACAACAGGCAAGCCCGAGCATTTCAATGCTACACACTTGGAAGCGTGTGAATTTCCATTCTCACACTTACAGATATGTGTGAATTTCCTTACGCGCTTTGTGAGCAAGTGGCAAAGGAGTGTATGTTCCTGAGAATTTCACAAACTTGAAGGAACGCAGGAAGGTGATTATGTGTTGTTCCGATATTCCAGCTACGTGCGCAACGGCATCCTGTACCTTAAGCCCACCCTGACGGCAGATGAGTTCGGAGAGGACTTCGTGCAGCACGGCAAGCTGTCGTACCCCGACTGCAACTTCCCACCATGCCTCTCGTGAGTTTCGGGCATGCAGTAGTGCTGCCAGAATAAAGTAAGGTAAAAATCGCCAGGTCCGACGGGCTCATTGTATCTCCCCTTGCTAACCAAGCATTATATTGTGGGGCGTGCCGAGTGGGCATGAGTCTATGCGTCGGCGGTTTCTGCCTAACTTTTCTGGCAGCACTCGTCTAGGCATGTAACCTGGCATATGTTCATAGCTATATCAAGTTAAGAAACGTGTCCGTTTTAAGCCAGCGCTAGAGCTGTTGCTAGGCCGAGAGCTGGGAGGAGGGGTTGGAGGTGACCATTCGGTGATATTCATCGATATTAACAGTTGAGTGGGTAACTATTGGCGCCCCCACTATGGCCGATATCGAGGCGGAACGCCTGCGACAAACTGGATAGGCCGACCCGCTAAGCACTCGTATGTTGGTGGCGGCCTACCCGGAGAGCACAAGCTCAGGGGGAAGCATGAATTAAATTCCTAGTACCCAAAATTTCGTTCCGTCATCTCCCGCTGAGTTGAGTGTGGGGGCACGGTTGATATCAATGAAGACCACAGAAAAGTCGCCCGCCACCCCTCCACCCAGCGCTTCCGAGCGCCAGCGCTGACGCTGGCTCGAACCGGGGTCATTCCTTAACTTGATAAAACACATGCGGTGTTCTACGAGCTCCGTAAGTGCACTAGGGCCTCCACGCCTCCACTCCACTGCAAACACTTACCTAAATCCCAACAATTAATTGTTAAAAACTAGAAACTCTTTCGCAGCGAGGCCGGCGAGGAGATAGTGCTTCCGGTGCAGTCGGCGCGCATCTCTACTTATGGGAAATTCAGCTTCAAGTACGGGCGCATGGAGGTGCGCGCGCGGCTGCCGAAGGGAGACTGGCTGTGGCCAGGTGAGGCACGGGAAAACTACACGACCTCTACGTAGGAAAAGGTGACGCGTGAAGCTAACGTGATTTTTCTCTATTATACCGTCGTAAATTCTCGACTTGCAGCCATCTGGCTGTTCCCTCAGGAGGAGGTGTACGGCACGTGGCCGCGTAGCGGCGAGATCGACCTGATGGAGAGCCGGGGCAACACGAAGCTCTTTGACGGCCAGGGTAAGCAGGACGGCATCCGCCGCGTGGGCTCCACTCTGCACTTCGGCCCGGCTTGGAACATGAACGGCTACCCCAAGACGAACTACAACAAGTACATGGACAGCGACACGCTGGCCGACGACTTCCACGTGTACACCCTGGACTGGAGCGAGGCCGGCTTCCGCTTCCTCCTCGACGGCAAGCTGATCGGCGAGCGGCCGGCGCCCAAGGAGGGCTTCTGGAAGCTCGGCGGCTTCCAGGGCGAGGACATCTGGAACGGCACGATGATGGCGCCATTCGACCAGAAGGTAGGCACTCGGCCGGAAAAGGCGAGCAGTGGAGCTCCAGTGGTGTCGAGTGGAGTAAAGCGCCTGCCTACTGGGCACCACCTTGGCACAGATGAGTGCACGTCGCCCAGTACGCAGGGGCAAATACAGACCTTTCTCCGCTGGTCTTGGCGGGGTCGGCTACTTTTTGCATATTTTTCTGGTGGCGGAGGGCGACGCCGGTATGAGTCACGGACATGCGAGTCACCCCACATTTTGATGTGATTCCGCAGTTCCTCATCATCATAAACCTGGCAGTGGGAGGCTCTTTCTTCGGCGACGACCTGAGGAACGAACCCTACCCGCGGCCGTACAACCTGAGCTCCGGGCGCGCCATGAGGCAGTTCTGGGAGAAGAAGGACTTGTGGAAGGACACCTGGAAGGGAGAGAGCGCCGCCCTCCAGGTCGACTACGTCCGAGTGTACCAGTGATGTCACCAGCAGATCTCATTCATGTGATTGCATGTAATCTGTAACATGTAGACTGCAGTTGAACGGCATACCGTGCTGAAATAAATTGTATATATCGCAATGATCTATAACGGTTGATGGAGTTGTGTCCTCTCGCTCGCCCCATATGGCCCTACCCTATGAGTACGACAAGGATAGAGAGAGCACGCCCTTCTCTCACGCTGCAGGCTGCAGCTTGGCCATTTCGGCGAAAGAGACCCCCAGATAAACAGCATCAGCATCAGCATCAGCATCCTCGCAGACGAGTTGATAACAACAGTCTCAGGTGGTCCTGAAAGTAAGTGAAATAACTAGAGAATTTGGGCGCCTGCGAGACTCGAGGTAGGTCATCCCGCAGTTCAGTCATGCAGTGCAGGCAGGATAGTGCCTACCTACAGGCGCTCACACGTGGAATCCACGTCACGTTCCTCTTTGTGTTCACGGTCCTCAAAGAGAAAACAATGGCCAATAAATAGAACACAAAACGAATTTTGTGATAATTTTGGAACTCGTTCTTTACGTAATTATTATGTGCTACAAGAGTGTTTCTTTTTTTTTGGGGGGGGGACGGGTCGACACACCTCTCTCCGAAAATAATTAGCACCGGCGAGGACTCATTTCTAGGAGTGTTAGCAAGGACTACTGAAGAAGTAAAAAAAAACGCAGTTGTGATGAAGGAAGGCTCGAAGGTCCTCTACACCTTTCAGCTCTTTACCGCCGTTTCAATCAAGATTGACGACAAAATGAACAGCAACCAGTTCACCACACAAGTTCTGAATCACGAGCGCATGAAGGATTTCTCATACAAAAGTCTCGCATGATCTCGCCTTTGAATGGACGTGGTGGGGGGAGTCGAAGCCAGCGAGCCAGCGGACAGCCTCTCCTCTCAGTCGACTGTCTCTAGGTCATGGAGGGGGGCGTGTGGTGGTGTGACTTGGTGTTTGTGAGTTTCCGCGACAGCGGCTCTTGGTAGCAGACGGCAGACGGGACGAGACGCGTCTCTCGGTGGGCATTAACAGGCTGAACCGCAAGAGGTCGAGAAAATTTTTAGTTGACCAGTGCAGCAGGTGAGCAATCACTTTAGGTTAGCCGTGCATGTTTGTGGTTACCTCTGCACAGAGCCTACGTTGTCCGTAGTGTTAGTTGCACCGGTGGTCGTAAGGTATAAATTGTAATTCGTATTGTGGACTTTGATACCCATATTTTGACGTATCATTCTGCTTTGTTGCATGTTATCTTGCGGTTTTATGGGCAGCTGTTCGTCAACATATCCTTCTCGCTGTTTCCGTGAAAGGAAACGCGATATTTCAGGAACCTGTTGCTTTATTTCAAAGCTTCAAAATTATTCGCAGGTAATAATTAGTGGTCGCCTTTACTGGCTTCTCTCTTGAATGGGAAAGGTCTGCTTTGAACAAATTTCATGAATGTCAGTTGCCTGTATGTTTACTGTAGTTTGCCCATACATCTTACAGATTTTGATTTTTGGTCCTGTACATATCTAAAACTGTCTTCCTTATTCTCTTATCTTATAGGCTGGCAAGTATGGCTGAAAAGCTTCGATATGATGGTCGAGTAGCTGTTGTCACTGGAGCAGGAGCAGGTAAATTTTATTTAGTCTACAATCTTTGAAGGAACAATAATCTTGAATGGCTCGATATTTAGAGCTAATTGCAGCCATGCGGAGATGTCAAGTCATGTTATATTGCATTATTACATTTCATTTTTTTTGTCCCTTATCTATTTAAAAAACATTGAACTTTCCAGGATTGGGGCGCACATACGCGCTGCTTTTAGCTGAAAGAGGTGCATCAGTAGTAGTGAATGATTTAGGAGGAGGTCGTCATGGTGATGGAAGCAGTACCAAAGCAGCTGATACAGTTGTGCAGGAAATCAAAGCAAAGGGTAGCGATCAACTCTTCAATTTTATGCACTCTTCAGAAAAGTTTGAATTTAATTTCAATATTTCTGTTCATGATTTGTTGAAAAGGAGGAAAAGCTGTACCAGACTACAACTCTGTTGAAGATGGTGAAAAAATTATTCAGACAGCCCTTGACAACTTTGGTAGAGTTGATATTTTGATCAACAATGCTGGAATTTTGCGAGACAAGACTTTTGCACGTATAAGTGATCAGGACTGGGGTAAGAAATTTTCTTGTTAAATTTCATGTTTATGTTTCCTCATTTATTCTAATGCATACCTTGTGTCATAGATCTTGTTCACCGGGTTCATCTAAGGGGGTCTTTCAAAACCACCCAGGCTGCATGGCCTCATATGCGTAAACAGCAGTATGGACGCATCATAATGACCTCATCTCAGTCAGGCCTGTGTGGCAATTTTGGACAGGCAAACTACAGGTAATGGCATTGCTCCAATCATGTTACAGCAATCCTTGTTCACGAGCAGGGTTTTACTTCTGTCTTTTGGCTTTCAGTGCTGCCAAGTATGGTTTAGTCGGACTTAACAACACCCTTGCATTGGAAGGAGATAAATACAATATTCATTGCAATACCATAGTGCCTACTGCTGCTTCAAGGTTGACTGAGGATATTCTTCCCCCAGAAATGTTTGCTGAATTGCGCCCCTGTCTTATTGCCCCTGTTGTCGCATGGTTGTGCCATGAGTCATGTAGTGACAATGGTAGTATTATTGATTCTGGAGCAGGATTTGCTGCTCAGTGTCGCATGTACAGAGGTGCTGGAGTAAACTTACGGAAAAGTGTAACTGACAATCTATCAATAGAAGATGTCAGGGATTCATGGGAAAAAGTAACAGACATGTCTAAAGCGACCCCTCTAACTACAATTCAAGCAGCCACAGCGAACTTGATGACTGTATTGGAAGAGTTACGGTCAACTCCTGCATCAGGAAAGGTTTTTAAGGATAAATTTTCATACACTCCGAGGGATTTGATCATATATGCTCTAGGTGGTGAGTACAGACAGATTTACAATTAAGTTTGATACAATTTTTAAAACACATTCTTTTTGTTAATTGTTTCACTCATTTTCAACTGATTATAAATTGCAGTTGGTGCTTCAACTAAAAATCCAGACGACCTTAGATTCCTTTATGAAAATCATGAGGACTTTGCTGCTTTGCCTAGCTTTTACATAATACCTGGTCAAATGGTTGGAATGTTTTCTGGTCTCATTGACAATGCCATTCCCGGAAAAACTGTGGATCCCACTCAGGTAGGGACATTTCCATGAAATTTTGTGTTATTCAAAGTCAATTTGATATTTTGTTGAAGCAGTTGTTACATTTCCAGCTGCTACATGGAGAACAATTTGTAGAAATTCTGAAACCAATTTCAACATCTGGTACTCTTACCAATCAGTGCCAGATTGCTGATGTCCTAGACAAAGGAAGCAAAGGAGCTGTTATTCTTATGGACAGTGAGCAAAACTAATAGTACTCTCTCTATCGTATTACTTTATAGTTTATAGAACTTTATAAATGAGATTTATTTATGTGGATTTCAGTTGACACTTTTGATGAAGAGGGTGACCAGGTTGCTCACAGTCAAATGACTGTGTTCATCAGAGGAGCAGGTGAATTTGGTGGACGCCAATCCTCAAACAAACAAATTATGTGTGCTGAGCGACCTAAAAGGAAAGCTGACGCCACCCGTATTCAGGCCACTTTACTTGATCAGGTCTGTTTTGTGGTCATAAAGGACATTTTGTCATCTATGTAATTAAAATTGAAAACTAATTTCTGTTTCACACCACAGGCAGCTTTATACCGCTTGTCGGGTGATGCAAACCCTCTTCACATTGATCCTAACTTTGCGGCAATGGGAGGATTTGACAGGCCAATTCTTCATGGTATGGCCACTCTCGGATTTGCATCCAAACATGTTCTGGAGTTATTTGGGGGAAACGATCCCTCTTTAGTGAAAACCATCAAGGTAATCTTTTGTTGAATCAGATTTTATTCTAAGTGACAACCAGCAGTGACTTTGAAATTTTTGTAGATTTTGCCATGGTCTCTGAGCCCTCTTGACCTTTATAGCTTGTGTTGTGATCTTATCTGTACTTATAAATCCTTGAAAGTACCACACCACCTGAAGATAATACTGTTGTTAAAAAATAACTCTCAGCTGCCAACTCCCGATTTGTTGATGTGGGAGACCATGCTTGCAGAGAGGAGTATTACAAAATTGTTCTAGTCTGTGCCCTCTCCCATTCCATCTGCCAGTTCAGTGACCTGCACCCTCAACATAATGAGTAATCAGATTCATTCATTGATAGGCCAAAGCATGGAAGCAAGGTAACCGAGGTCAACAGCGCGGACCCCAAACCCCCAGGTAGACATATCTAGAAGCCTGGGAGTATTCAGAAGGTCGACTAGTATTCAGAGTGTCTTGCAGTAGTGGTGGCATAAAGTCGGACAATTCTAACGGGCAGGAAGCTCAAGTGATCTTTGCCCCCTGTCCTCGGATAATAGGAGTGCCTGAGGAGAGGGGGGGAGGGGGGGGGTGAGAGTAAGCGCGACCGTGACGACACTGCGCTTGCGCGGGGCGGCGCGTGAGCCTGTGTGTGTGATTGTGTGCAGAGGAGCCCTCCGCACATCACACAGCAGCGCGTTCTTCTTCAGTCAGTTAGCGGTAGTCTTCGTGTTGAAACGCAGAGACATAAATCAGAAGGTGTGATTTCATTGCTATGCGCGTTTGGAAAACTGTCAATCAGACATCTCTCTGTGACAAGGCATAAATTCATTGTGGACTTTAACCTCGCGCGCAGGAAAAGATCCTTTTTCCTCTTGTGAAGCTAGCCTGAAGTACAACTTGTCAGTCATATCCATTCTAGTTGATGTGAATATCTAGGATTTAAAGGCAACTAGGCTTTAGTAAAGGTCTTATATTTGTGTCTGTCTTTCTAGGTTAGATTTACAAAGCCAGTGTTACCCGGACATACCCTGAAGACCGATATGTGGCGTGAAGGACACAGGATTCATTTTGAAACGTCAGTTATTGAAACTCAAGACATTGTGATTTCTGGTAAGTTATCTTTTCATGCTATTTGTTCTTCCATCTGATCCTAAAGTGTTGTTTTGCAAGTCATAAATCGTAATGAGAAATAGCAAGTAGACAATCTCAGAATTAGATTCATTTAAAATTCTGAGGCAAGTTTTGTGTGATTTGAAAAAGATGGAATTGAAAATGACGGATTACTGTTCTCCAGGTGCTTACATGGATCTGAAGGAAGTTCAGCCAGCTGTCAGCCTACATAAGGTTGCAGCTGAGTCTTTGAAATGTGAGGACATGTTCAATGATATGAGGAAACGCATGGAGGCTGACCCAGCGACAGCGAAGAAAATAAATGGTGTTTTCTTGTACAACATCACAAAAAATGGTCAGGTTGCAGGAAAGTGGGGTAAGTGTAATGTGTTTTTATGTAAGTTGAAGTTAGAAAAATTGAGTTCAGTACCATTATTGAAATGTAACATGTTTCAAATATTGCAGTTGTTGACTTGAAGCAATGTAAACTTTACAAGGGTGATCCTGAGCAAGGTGTGAAGGTGGACACAACCCTTACAGTGGATGACCAAGACATGATTGATATTGTATGTGTTTCAGTATAACCACATGATTTTATTTGAATTCTTTCAGCCTGTACTCAAACTATCATGAAATTTGTGTCTTTTGCAGACCACTGGAAAGCTCAACCCTCAAGTTGCTTTCATGAAGCAGAAGCTGAAAATCACTGGCAACATCATGCTCACCCAGAAACTTCAAGGCTTACTGAAAACTCAGTCTAAACTGTAATTGTGATATCATTTACTGAATTGGCATATATTATTAGCTTGCACTCGCTATATGGATTTTATGTTGAGCTATCAATTTATATGCATTTCAAAAATTTTATCTGGAGTTCAAAGGTGATATCATATTTTTATTCATTCATATTTTCATTGACATAGTTTAATATTCTTCATTCTATAAACTTTTGATCATACTTTTTGATGCATTCTCTCTCTTCAGAACACTTTTTGCTAGTGGTAAATGGCATATTATTGGGTTCTTCATCTGAAACTATCTTCTGTTTGCTTTATCTAAAGGGCTGTATCTATTTTGTTCAATGTCAACATTATTTGCACATTCCTAATGCATTTGCTCATTGTTGGTATTACTTATGTTGAGAAGATTTGTGTCATGATTTTGAAATGTAAGTTAGGGTTTTAAGCCATTTCCAATTAAATTTTTATCATTCTGTTATGAGAAGTTTTCATTTTTCCAGCCAGTTAATTGGATGGGTAAAATCAAAATTCCATATTTATATAAATTAAAGCTCTCCATAGGAGAGACCCGTTTAATTATAAAACAAAACAAAAAAAATGAGCCATCATCTTAACTTGATCAGTCTTTGTTGCTTTTGTCTTTCTTACCACCTTTGACAAGAGCCTCATACTTGGATTTGCTGGACCACCAGAGCAGGAAGGGAATGGCAAGGCATGGAAGTGTCATCACAGCAAATGCAGCCCAGTCAAGCTGAAAGAATGACGTACATCATTAATGCCAATCCCTAAGAGTAAATTTTTGAAGGTCCTCGATAAATACTTACAACATGAGGGGAGAATTTCTTGTCAAAATCACGGAATGCGATGATTCCACCTTCTCCAGGCTCACTAGAGACAGCAAACTGAGGCTGCTTGGCCTCATCTGAAGGCAAATAGTTAACTTCAGCAGAGCTGAAGTTAAAGTAACCAGGCTTGCGTGGCCTCACAACAACCACATGGGATACATTAGCACCAGGAGGAATACGATCAACATTCAGTTCTAAGCTGCCCCCGACAACAGAAAATGAATCGGCAGGGAAGCTTGAGTCCTTCAGGGCCACATTGACAGCAGCACTGCTACCTACATTGTATAGGGAGTACTGCAATGGTAAATAGAACAAGATTGTTAGTTAGTTCATCAAACTATAACACATTACAACAATAACTAACTGGCTGAAGACAGACCTTAAGAACAATATCCATATCTTCTACAAGGTACTTGTTAAGGATCTGCTTGCTGACAAGCAATTTAGCCTGGGATGAGCTATCTTCTTCAGCAGACATAACAAGCCCACTTACTGCTAGGAGCAGAACAGCAACACATAATGACTTCATTCTAGAAAAACAGGAAAATAAAGAACGATTATAAACTTCAGGAGGAAAGAACATGGTAGTTGAAGGTTACTTCAAAGAAACAGCAGTTTAGTATCCTATTTCCCAAAACTATTAAAACGATTGAGAGGTCAAAATAAATAGCGGATTGAAAAAAATAAACAAAGAAAAGGGAAAACTTCAAACTGAGAATTTGGTCCAGATGTCAGGCAAGAAGTTTCTAACCTCAATACCATCTTACGGTTTATTTTCCGAGAACAATAAAATACATTTTGTTAATATTAATCAGAAGGAGACTCGAGTAAGAATATGAACATTATTCCAAGCATACCTAGACAAGAAATATGGTAACTATCTATGATTAAAACGAAGATTGTTGTCTGCCAGCCCTCATACGGTACTTCACAAATCAACAATGTCAGAAAGAAATAGAGTAAAAAGGTGGAAGAAAAACGCAACAATCCTAACTAGAGCCGCTTAAGTGCAAAAAAATATTCCAGCTCACTTACTTGATGTTTATTGCACGACTTTGTTCGAAGTAAAGACAGAAATGCCGGGGCAAAACACTTGCCAGGTCGGCAGACTGAACTTAGCGGGGAGAGAAGAAGAAAAGAGTAAGACGCCACGTCTGCCTCACTTTTGCCAACCCAACAGTTGAAAGGGAAGGGTTTGGGTTGCGGGGCGGAGAGAGAGAGAGGGGGGGCAGGGGGCGTGTGAGAAGGGAAGTCAGGCGAGTCAGGCTCGGCTCAGCCGCCGCCTCGCTCCGCTCGACCCCTTTGCCAACCTATACTCGGACTAGGCAAAGCACGACCGTGGTGTACACTGGCTTTTGGGGGAGATGAGAGCTGCTCTTTTCCTGGTCAGACCTTAGACCTGCCCCTCTCCTCGTCCTCGGGTCGGGGCTCAGCCCCCTCCTGTCGCGTGGGCACTGGCCTGCAGGTCGATTCCGAACAGTGTTCAGTACTGTCCTCTCTCTTGCTCCTGCTGGGCGTGCCCCATAAGTGCAACAAGGATAGAGAGAGACGAAACCACTGTGCGGAATCACCCCGCTGGCCTGGCGGCCTGACCAGCGCGAAGACACGAGACACCGTGGCACCGTGGTGGGCAGTGGTGGGCAGTGGTCAGTGATGAGTGCCACCATGCCACCATTGTGTCACTAAAACCAAGCCAACCACAAATCAAACCAACGCCGCAGCTGAACGTTAAGCAGCTTTGAGGCGTCGGGCAGGGGTTTATTTGGCCCACTAAAGCGGCTTTCGTGATTTTCTCTACGACCTTTCGCTGGCCGGGAGACTATTTTCGCTCTAATCCCTCAAGCAAAATCAAGGCAAAATAGAGGAGAATTGCATGAGACCACCGACAATATTCTAGAAGTGGACTGTGACTATCGAATGGGGAAAAATGCCGTTTGATGAAAACAATGCATATATATGTATATTAGTATAAATGGTATCGATTAAGTCGTGAAATTTAAAACTTTCCCACACCTTCTACCAGCAGCAACAGCAACTAGCATAGCTCCACCTCAGACCCTGATATAGGCAACCAAACGAACATCCTTGTTGTACAGGACAGCCTACGTAACCAGGCGATGCGCATCTCGGGCTCCGTACAGCAAAGTCCAGCCTTCAGCGAGCTGTCGGATACACATCGGCGTATCTCTTGCAGAGAGGGGAGAGGCACGGCAGGGGCAGGAGGGGGCGAGGGAACATCCTGAAATCACGTTTATCGTCCGAGTGTCCTTCCTTTTTGTGGACTCCCCTTCACCCCCACCATCGAGACAGAAGTAGGGCAAAGGATGAGTCAAGTGCAATACTCTACGAGCCAGTCAGACGATCTTAGTGCAATTTAAAACTACTGTTCAACAAATTTAGCACAGGGAGATGTTGTATTATTTTAATTTGATGGGTTTAGATATATTTCTTGTAAAGATAAATGATGGAAATTAAATAAAGAAACACGTAACTTGACTGGAACAGCACAGGCCTTGGGCGAGTGTGTGTGTGGTTTTAGTCGAAACGAAACGTATTTCGCAGTACAGGAAAAAGCTTCCGTGGAGCAGAGTGGAAACTATTTGGAGGTAGGAATTGTTTCTGTTCAAAGTATTCTTTGCAATGGTGTTGACATTTTCTACGACTAGCGTTGCCGTGAGATGTTGGGCTGGGCTTTGTTGTGATTCGAAGGAGGAAAGCGTCTGCTCGTCTGCTGCATCCCATGGTTCCATGTGTGTTGGTGATTCATCCTAAACAGCTGTCTGGTAGTGTGTAAACAAAAGTGGGTAATGTCAAACGATCCAAAATTTCAAAATCATTTCAATTTGTACATTGTCTGGAAATATCCCCCGAGGTTATTGCGATACTCGCCTGCTCTGCAACTTCACTTTTAGAATTGATTTCCCACCATGCTATTATACACTGTTAGCCTTGAAGGGTGAAAAGCGCACCTGGAGACAAAGGAAGCAGGACCTCCCAGTGGTTTGTCACGGTCTAAAGTTGTATCACTTTGAATGATGTGGAATTGTTATATCGTGAAGTGAGTTTGAAGGCTCGTTTAGGTAGTGTTCTCGTGTTTCCCGCGACCTGAATTTTTCGGAATTGTTGTGCGAGTGTACTGAATAGAACTGACCCAGCAGAAGCAGACCTGTTGGGAAGGTATGGTTAGGCGTATTGCACCACCTTGCAATCTTGTTGAGGGGTGTCTTATCTTATTCTTTGTCATGGCTTGTGTATAGAATTACAAAGAAAATGTTTCTCTTACTGTCATGTGAGTTCAAAGGTTCTGAGGGACTAGCGCTTTGAGCAAAGTTGTTTTCACTCATGTTGTTAGTGCTCTTCATTTTTACAGAAGCATGTTTAGTGGCCTGTTGGAAGTTCTAATCAAGTAATTGAGTATTCTGTTGCATTTTGTGTTCCAGTTCTTCAAGTGAGAGAAATTTTAGGACTTCTGTCAGACGCTTTCTATTCAAAATTTACGAGCATATCAACATTCAGTTGTGGTGCCGTTAGAAGTAAAATTTCATTCAATAGGTCTCCCAATGTAAGTTTTATTTCCTCCCTATGTACCAACTGAAATTTTCAGGTGCCACTGTACCTACATACAATTTCTTTTAATTGACAGACCATCTCATGGAGTCCCAGGAGGTTGATGGTGGCATTCATGAAACATGGATCTCTAAAAGAGGTTCCTCAAACTCTGTTGCAAGTAGCAATTCAAGCTCATCTCTTCTGAACATGTCTGAGGCCAGCGGCAGCAGTTCCTCACAAGGCAGGCAAGGCCCTCTGCCAACCAAAAGAACATTATCTGAGTCCTCAAGTGTCAGGCAAATGGGCCCTTCACCTGTGAAACGCCAGTACCAAGCTTCAAATTTACAAGGTCCAGATGATGCTCAATTAAAACAGTTGGAACATCTTGAGAAGAAAGAGGCTTCTCTATTCAATCAGTTGTTGCACCAGCTTCAAGTGCTTCATAAGAGGTAAAACAATATCTTAATCAGATGGAAACCAGTTAAAATTTGAGTCATTATTTTTTTATTTATTTGTATGTACTAATCCATCAATGGAAAAAAATTCAGATGTAACGAGGAACGTCATCAAATTGTTGAAGAACAACGCAGACTAGCTGAACGTCTGGAACAAATTGATTCAAGTGAAAAGGCTGAGGAGCTGGCTGTAAGAGAAAAGAACAACCAAATGCTTGAAAGAGTTCGTGCAGAATTACATCAACTCAGACAAAAAATGTCCATGGAAGGGTAATGCGAACAATGACACTTTTATTCCAAATCTAATTTCATTTCATTATTTGACAACACTCTTTTTCACAGGTCTACATCAAATGCCTCTAGCACGAGCAGTACCACAGCTAATACAGTTCCTTCTACATCGGGTGGGCAGTCAGACCTTAGCAACGTATCGGTCAGTTTTGTATAAATGATGAAACCTTATTATTTTTGAACAACCCAGCAGGTTTTGAATAATGGCCGTAAATGTTACAGGACATCCGCCGGCGCCTTGGCAGTTTGGATCGGCAACGACAGACTCTCTTGGATCAGCTGTACGCTGCCATACGTATGTATTGAGCAGCCTGTCTCCTCTTATGTTCTTGATTAATTTTAAGTTCATTGACTAACCATATTCACTTGAAATCATAATTATTTTCACAGGTTCCTTAAGCCAAGAGGGTGGCCGCTTGGTGGATGTGCAACTACACAACTGCGCTCCTGGCAGGTTAGCGCTTGTCTTCAATGTGTAGTTCAGTTCCTCCATAAAGTTTTGGATTGGTGACCATAGACAGAAGATATTGCTTGAGATGTATGACTAACTGAATGAAAGAGTACCAAGTGCCCAGGAATGGTACTTTTATCCATTCCTTTAGTAGACTTGAATGTTAAAGCTCTAAAACTGGAATTTTTAAGCTCTAAGTTTGTTTTTTTTTTTTTTTTTTTTTTAAGTAAAATTCAAGCACTGAACCCCTTCAGTGTGTTTAATTTTGTTGTCCCAGCAAAAGCCACAAAAAATAAGGAAAGTCATAGGCTTTGGGACTTTTTACTATATAACTTATTTTACTGATATTTCTTGTTTCACACAGGCAGATCTCGAGATTGGGGCGTAATTCATTAAGACTGAATTATCTGTGATATACCTTCAGCTGTTGAGGGAAAGTACTAAATGAAAGACAGTGTTAGTATGAATTGTGTGCAATTCTGAACTGAATCTAGTCATTATATAATTCAAATGGACAGAGTCAAACTAGGGATGATATTTTCTTGTGGCACATGATCTCTGTTTTTTTTAGTGCCAAACATTAGTTTGTCTTGAAGTTTTTGGATGTCCATTGCATGAAGTAAGTGGTCTTGTTGTCAATATCGGAATTGTATTTCAAATTTTCTTCATAGGTTTCTTGTAACTTACAGAATAGAAAACAAAAGATTTTATTTAATGTGTTTTTTTTTCTTTTTTTAAATCCTTTCTTAATTTTGAAATTCAAGGCGGGAAAGAAAAGCTGTTAGCATTTATTCAGCCTAAAAATATGTAGTCACTTTGGTCTATTGGTTGCTTGTCAGCTATCTGGGTGAGATAATGCAAAGCAAGAACCTGCCTTGCCATTAATATACTTTCCAATTCCTTTTTAAAATTCTGCACTGATATTAGATGTTAATTTTGCATGTTGCGTCCAGCACTCTATGACTATGTAGAATCTCATAGCCGAAGTGGGCTTTAATGGAAGTGTGATGAAAATGGTCGCTAGGTAGATGAAATTCAGGGCTTAACAAGTCAGAATGGTGATTTGTGAATTATTTGGCAAAAAAAATCCTTATTATTGTTGTTTTCCTGCATTATCTCTTTACCCTGCCCAAACCTATTAATTCTGAAGAAAAATTGTTTTGTGTTGTGTTTGTGTGCTTTGTATCATTGGGACTTTGGTAAAGAGTTCATCGTGTCTAATGGGATTCACTTGTGGAGTAGCTTCACAGTAATGTAAGATCAAACCTAGCTCTCCACCAAATTGTACTTTCCTGTTACATTATTACATTTGGAGTCCTTTATCCCTAAACCACAAGAGGTTGTTGAAAGGAACCAGGAAAGGCTTTGAACCCTTTTTATTTACTATTGCAAGTGAAACTTCAAACCTTACTCTGGGTTCAAAGCACAGTAAGCTGATTGTTTTCTGTTTTTTATTTATTTATTTATATATTTTTTTAAAGGGAAAGAAGATTTAGTGTTACAATAGGGCAGTCCCACCATCTGACAATCTTTCTTACTTGGATATATCTTTTTTTTTTTTTTTAATTTTTAGTGTCTATTGATCCAAGATTGGGTCATTGTGAGTTTCTCTTCTGACTTATTTGTGAATAATGTAAATACCTATTGTTTTGTGAATTCTGGCAGCCCTTGTAAGCAAGGCTTTTTCCTTAAAAACTAGAATATTGCTGTTAAATCATGCTGTACCACAAGTACAGTTTTACTTTCGATTATTTGTAAATTGTGTTTCTCATGTACCTGTTTTTATTTAACTTTATTTCTGTGTCTAAGAGGCCTTGCCCCACCAGGTAGTGATTGTAGGCCATGTGGATAGAGCTGCGTGTATTTCGCTCCGTGCTTTGTAGCCTTATCAGCCAACATGAAGCTCTTGATATCAGGATCTTTCAGGCTTTCTACATAGGGCTCAGGGCGAAACACTTCCCCTAAGGCTAGAATAGGAGGAGGTAAACGCGAAATATACGGGGCCCTACCAACAAGGGTGCGCAATTTGTCGATTTAGCTGGAGTGTAGAGTTGCCATATTTGAACACACGTTCCCTCCGTAGATCAATCAAACTATCAACTAGTCATATTTTTAGCTGCGTGGAAAAATTTTTAATACGTGTGGGAGAAGGTTTAGGCCGACTAACATCTTCGTGTAATACACTCTTCTTGAAAACCACTAGGCAACTCTGTCAATCCAATTGCTTTATGATGCGCACTACCTGGCCAAAAAATAATGTGCTAAATGAGTTTGAATGAAAATATCATGGCACTGAATCAAAGCACATGTCCTCACTTGAGGTAGCAACCCTACAGAGTTATGTCCGATAAGTTGATGGTTATTTGTTTTTGGTTACTTACCTGTGTTCGAGGAGCAGCTGGAGGCCTTCGGTTAACAAGCCAAGATCGACTATTCCAACAACGTGAAGTTCCGTTTGGGCATCGACGTGTCCGCTAAGGGTCGCGGCGGCATTTAATTCGGCAAGGCAGTCTTAATGACTGTTTCGTTCCCGAGCACATCAGTTTCTACCGTGAGAAGGTTTTACAAAACTGCCCTTTATATGTGTATAATCGCGTAGTCCTATTACCTTTGCTTATTAGACTAATACAGACGGACTAGATCCTGCAGTTAGGTGCAGAGCGGACACGTAGTCCTGATAACATGACACACCAAAATTTTCATATAGAGGAGGGGACATATAATATTACTAAGATCCTGATAATGTACATGTGGAACATTGGGAAGACTAGTATGTCTTAAACCTCGTTCCCCAACTGCAGTGTTCCAAGATGGGAAAACAGATTTGGGGCCCATCCTGCGATCAACATGGTCATTCCTTAAACTAAGCCTGAGGAAGGGAACATTCAAAAAATAACCACCAAAGGATCATAAGTTAATCCCAAATGTTAATCATGTAAAGAGGATCAGTTATGTGTTTTCTTTTAGGATGCATGGGCGGACCTGTTGACTGTTTATTTAGATTAACAGGAATGTTGATGTGTCTTCAAATGTGAAAATTTTAAAAAGCATAATTATTACACTCTGTGTACTTGACAAAATATGGTTGTCCATCATGCATCATAAGAGGGAACCGGTCTGTAAAAACAAGCTCTTTTTTATGTTTTTCTGATTTAGTGTTTTTGATTTGCAGGGAGGTGGCAGGCAGCTCTACTCTATCTGAGCGTGGCCTGCCTACATCCCAACAATCTGAGATTGCAGAATCTAATGAGCAAGCTCAATCTAGTGCTGCAGAAGACTCAGAAATCACCTCTTCAAGTGATGTTCTAGTTCCCCAGAATGTGGAAATTATAACAGAACGTGCTACAGGAAACCAATCATGTGCACGAAGCCACACAGCAGAACCAAATGAGGAATTGGAACCCGAAGCAGCAACTGAAGAGGAAGGAGGAACACCTGCCAACTGCAAGGAGGAGCCGATTGAAAAGGATGCAGCAGCAGAAGAGGAAATGATGAAGAAGAAGGAAGAGAGAGATAAAGATCTTGACCTTGCCTTATCAAAGCTGAAGAACATAGGAGCTCTTGTGGAGGAGGAGCTGCAATGCAGCATCTGCAATGAACTTCTTGTGGCGGTATGTACCTTCATACATGTACATTTATTATATTTTCACAAAGGAGCACGGATGGGGTTTGAGCTATTACATAATGATTCTAATGCTGATTCTTCTACCTATACAGGCTGTCACGATCAACTGCGCCCACAGTTTCTGCAAACACTGTCTAGGAGAGTGGAAAAAGCAGCGTGCAGAATGTCCCATGTGCAGAATGCCCATTACTGCAGAGCATCGTTCAGTTACCCTGGACTCTCTCATAAGCACAATGGTGGGCCAGCTAAGCCTGGAACTTCAGCAGAGGCACAAGGAAGTTGTGGAGGAACGTGCAGGTATGTGCATAAAATAATTTTTGTCTCTTTCCAAATCTTAAACAGTGTGTAATTAAGACGTTCCAATGACTGACTGGTCCCAATGCCCCTCAGCACTGGAAGCCGCAGCAGCCATCGCAGCAAATGCCACCTCGTCATCCTCGAGCAGTCGTGATAATGGCTCATCGGGCGGCGGCCCCAGCAGGACCAGCCGCCACCACCACAACTACAACAACAACAACCACTGGCAGCCGCTGCCACCCCCGCACTACCATCACCACCACCACCACCACAACAACTTCCCTCACCACGGGCCGCACGTCTCCCACTACCCTCCCCACGCCCACAGCCACGCTCCCCACACCCACAACCACCCCCACGCTCACGCTCACTCGAACCCCCACCCTCCCCACGCCCACGTGCACGCCCACGCCCACGTCCACCCCCTGGCGCTGGCGCAGCTGCCCCCCCAGGGGCGGCACAACACCCCGCCGCCGCCGCCCCCGAGGGCCCCGCTGGCCCTCGCCCTGTCCTCGCCCGGCCCCGGGCCTGGACTGCACGCGCAGGCGAGCGCTCAGGGCGGCAGCCTGCAGGGCCTGCAGAGCCTGAACCTGCAGAGCGCCCCGGGCAGCTCGCAGGGACAGGGCCCGCAGGGGCAGGCGCAGGGACTGGGCCCGCAGGCGCAGGGACAGGGGCAGGGGCAGGGTCAGCCCCACGACGGGCGCGCGCCGTCGCGCCGCCGACACGGAGCCAGGGGCGCTGGGGGCGTGGGCGGAGGCCAGGCCGGGCCCAGCGGCTCGGGAGCCGGTCTAGGCCTGGTGTCCTCCGCCAGCTCGTCTGGGAGCTCTACGGAGGAACCGAGGTAGGTTTTTGTCGTTTCTTCTCCTTAAATTGGTGTATTATTTGTTGCTGTATTATTGAGTGGTTCTGATGTATTTTGTCTCAAATTTCCAGTGACTCAACAAGCAGCTACTCGAGCACGGGTGGATTCTCATCTAGCTCGGAGCGTACCTGGTTTGAATCAGACTACGGGGAATATGAAGATGAAGAAACAGAAGGAGAACCCCCTATTGTACCCGGTATTCCTGGTCGCTATTATGGAGGATATGGTGTGTGTTTTTACTGCAACCAGCGAGGACATTGGTCGAATGGATGTCCTGTTCGTTTTGGGTTTTAGTTTTTGTGATTCTTTAAGAGAAATCGTCAGCACTTCTGCTCGCTTCACATTCTCTGAAGGTTTTATGCATTTTGCGCCCTCATAGTGTAGAAATTTAAGGGTTCTAAATTGTATTGGGCCACTGGAACTTTTTCTTGTCATATTTAAGTTTAAGAATTTAAGTCTTTTTATTTTTGGTAGGTGTATAGTGTTAGTGATACAGTTGTAATTGCATGACATGAAATGTATTGGTAGTTTCTCTAATCGGATATGTTGCTGTTTTTGAGAAGTTTGAACTTGTATTCCCATTGTTGTATTAATGGTTGTAACTTTAGATATTTTGTCATGTACTTCTTGTATGCTGCAATCAATATTTCTATTGGGCTAAGCTTTAACATAAGTGATATACATGTGGCTTGTTTCATGTTTTACATTTGCAATGAAATTTGTTATCTTTCAATTATGTATTCCATGTGGACAGAGTTATTGAGCAATGACATCACAATTCTAATGTGATTTTGAACTATTGGTTTTGATGTGATAGTTTGACTCAAGTTATGTTATGTTGTATTTTATTCAACTGTTTTTATGGTTGTTAAAATTTATAGAGATATTAATTGATGCGTTGCTTAGTATTAATGCATTGGAGTTTTTCTTTGTCCTCATCAACCAATCAGCAAAGGACCAGTCTAGTAGCTTTACTTCCTGAAATGGCATTATTGATAGCATAATCAGCATAATACTTTCTTGCACCTTATAGATTACAAAACTTCAAGGGATGCTGTTGGCTGTTTCATTCTCACCATTTGCAATGTGTTCCTTAAAATATAACAAAATTTTACAAAAACTCTATTATTACCCTCTAAATTAAAGACTGACTCCACTGGAATGAAAATTTGTATTTTTCATGTTAATTTATTATTAATGTTGAAACTGTTTCTAACTTCATTGTGATGTTTTGATTGTTTCCACAAAAAAATTTAAAAAAAACAGCTGACCCATCTCTTAATGCCAACTTCCAAATATTTTGTCTTGATCTATCTATGGTTCAGTGAACAGATCACTTCAGTGATGAGGCAATGGCGCAAGTATATGTACAGCCCTGCAACCAAAGATTGTAACAAAGTCCCTCTTTCCTTTGGAAAGAGTAAGAAAGAAATAATTATGATGTTCTCTTTGGGTCAGAATATGGTCAAAAAATATCAAACTCTGTGATTACATTTTTTTTAACTTGATTTTCAAAAACTAATGTAACTTGTAGATTTAAAGTTTGCCTTGTACAAATGCTCATTTTTTAAGATGTGGCAAAAATTTACTTGTGTTAAAGATCACTCTCTCACATAAATGTATGTGGAAGTCAAGATGTTTATTATTTTATCTTGGCATGTTTTTAAGTTTGGGTATACCCAGATGCACCTACTCCTTTTACATTTTGCATGATGAGTTTCTTTGAATCTCAGATCTCTTACTAAATTCTTGAAATGTGATCTGCTTGTAGTCATTGTAGATGAATAATTATTTTTTGTAGCCATATTTTGTGTATTCATTAAAGTTGTATTTTTCAATCATGTGTAATTACATTTAGCTTACCAAATCCTTATTAATATAAGAGCTGAAATATATTAGAAATGGTTGTCTTCAAAGCAATATATGTTTTGTCTTTGTCTGAGGCAAAGCTTTCATGTAGGACTTAACTTTAAACATAACAGGACCATTTACTGTTACACGTTCTCCTGGATTTTATTCCAGCATTCAATGTTCTAGGTAATGGGTTCCATAGTTATGTTTTCCCTGTCATTGAAGTTGTGTCGGAATGTAAATCAAACAGAAGCTCTCAATCTTATTTAGTTCAAAGCAAGAATGTTGATTCCATTTCTGCATGCTTATTTCCAGATTCTTCTCTTTGCTTTTTCTGTGCCTTTAAATTTCATTCAAAGTTATTCTATAACCTTAAGATTATTGTGATAAGTTCTTTTTAATTTTTTCCCCCCCATTTTGGTGAAAGTTTTCACTATAACAAAATAACCACTTAAAGTAGAAACTTCTTACATCATTTGGTTGTACAATTTTAGAGGGCTAGACCTATGTTCTTCCTTTACTCTTTAGCAATGGGTGGTGTTTTACTGGACTGTGTGGCAATATTCTGTTTGGTAAGAGTACCAACCTATTTCACATTTTCTACCAAAGCTGAAGATTATAAGTTTTTCCCATTTGAATGTTCCTCTTCTACCTTCTTTTCCAAATTTTTGATGTGTCATATTAATATCTATTTTTAATTCAGCTCTGTCTTGTAATTTGCCATATTTTTTTTCTCTTACAAAATCCTTTTCGATTTGTTTGCTGTGCCTTTGTATTTTCTGCTTTAAAGAAAAAAAAAATGCTGACTTTTCTTGAAGAGGGCTGTTTTACTAGATGTATTGTTATGGTGCCTCAATCAGGATGAGTGATTCTTTTATTTTATTCCACTTTGTTAAAATGTATTGGTTTAATATACATAGCCGTATAGCATTGTAATTGTATCACAGTCAATTGGGGTCCAAGTGTCCTACTCAGTTTATCATTTTCCTGGAACATTCAGAATAGCAAAGAAAATATGAAATGATGCTCATATGTTTACTTAGTCTGCGAATGTGTGGGGTTTCAGTTGATTGTTTGACATCTCAGGGATTTTAGAATCCTGTATTTTTTTTTATATAAGGAGTTGTCCTAAAATATAGTGATATGATATTGATGCCAATTATTGAAGCACATTGTGGAATTTCCACAATCAGTGTACTGTTAGACAATAATGATTTTGCTTCAATCAATAATGAATTTTGTGCTTGTGTCTTGTATTGTATATCACTAGGTGCTTCCTCCATGTGTTATAATTACTTTAAAAAATAATTTCTTTCTGTGAAATGTAAAGCCTAACATAACAAACCCAAAAAGAAACAAAAAGAAAAATTTCTTTTATGTTTGGGTCAGCAATTTTAGTGTGGTACACCAGTCAAACATTTCATGAAACTGCATGCTTTTGCCATAGAGTAAACATTGCATAATAATTGTATTTCTGTAAGGTATGCTTGTGGTTGATGTTTGAAACTTCAATGTGTGATATAGTGTAACAGTTCAAAATATATCATTTTCCTTCGTCAATTAGAATTTTGTGTGGTTTTTGATTCTTAATCAATCCTCACTCACTACTAAATGACTCACGATGGGCTCAGCTATTTGGAAGTGAATAAGTCGGCACAGGGGCTCTCTTCCGTTTCTCGCCATAAGTCACGCTCTCGGAAAGAACAAAAAGTAGGAGCAGTACCTTAGATGAGAGCCTCAACTTTTTTTTCCTTCGAATTCAGGCCCGATGAGCCCCAACTGAAGCCAAAAGCGTTCGTGACTTCTTGAACATGGTACGGTAACACACATATCGCAAGACACATTGTGGTTTGGTTGGTTCGGGGGATCGGGTACCACTTCGGGGGACTCGTGGGAGACATTACCTCTTGGTTTATGGGGCGGAACGCCTCAGCAGCACGACCAATGTGATGTGCTCCATGAGCCGTGAGCCGCGCGGAGGAGCTCTTCCCTGGCGGGGCTGGGAGGAGAGGAGAGAGAGGCGTGGGTGACCTGACTCTCCACCTCCACCGGTCGGCTGACGGCAGGTTCTGCGGACCCCAGTAGACTGATTCCGCACGGGACTTTCGTACCTCCGCCACACTCATGAGGCACTTCCATTGCGTGGGAGAGAGAGAGGACCGCGTCTACCTCCCATTGACCTATGTGCGAAATCAGCCTACAGTGCGGTCCAGTTTGAGTCGGACGAGCAAGTTACTTTGTGGGTGAAGAAGCTTGCTCGCTGTCGGGGGAGGAACTATGAATTTCTCTGGGGGTAATAGTAGCTTTAACTGTAAAGACCATCTGTTGCTCCGGGCACGTCACACGTGTCGCGAGCGCCGCTAAACAGGCGCTCGTCTGGGCGGGGGCGGCCAGGCCGGCCAGGCACAGGTAGGTCCACCGGGGCACCGGGAGCGACATGTCGCCAAGGCTTATTAAGCTCAAGTAAAGGGTTAAAAACCTATCTTACGCACCCCTCCCCACAGTGCAGCTCGCGAGGTACAGAACAAAATGGGCCCGAGGGGTGGGTGGGGCCTCGCGCGGCCCGCGACTCGCCTGGCCCCGCCCCCCGGGGTCCCGCCCCCGCCCCCGCCGCCCCCGGGCCCCTGGGCCGCGAGGCGCTGGGCCCCGCCTGGCCCCGCCCCCCGGCGGCGCGTGTGGGGGGCCGCCGTGCCGGACTGGCCCCCGCGCCGGCTCCGGCGGGGGCGGGCCGGGGGTGGCGGCGGGGGCGGGTGCGGGCCGGCGCGGGAGAGGGGTGTGGGGGCGGCGGGGGCGGCGGGGGCGCGTGCGGCTTGGGGGCGGGGCCGGCCGGTCTCGGCACTCTGTCTGCCACTGCGGTCCGCTCCGGAGCGCGGTGCGGTGCGACGTGCGACGCGGTGCGGCGCTGTGTCGTCTGCTGCGGTGTCAGGTCCGGTGCATCCTGAGCGACCTCGCGACACGTCACGTGACTACACAGCTTGCCGTTTGACGCGACTCTGTGCGACGAGGCAGTTTAGTTTCCGACGCGTTTCCGCCCGGTGCACGTCGCGGGTCTCTCTGGGACTTCCCTCCCGCTGAGCGGGGCGTTGTTGAGGGGCGGCACGTGGCCGCTGGCCGCACCCCGACGCCGACGGGCTGCCGCTCGCGGATCGCGCGCGCCGGGCCGGGCCGAGCCCTCGCCATGGACAAGGAGCACGCCGCCGCGCTGCTGAGGGTTCTGCGGCGGTGACATTATCCCGGACATCACTGACAGACGCCAGCCCCGGCGGCACACACCCGTGTTTATGGTGGTTGGAAAGCTGTCCGAGTTTCTCTGGAAGTAGTGGGACGGCACGACTGCGGCATGGCCCCCGGGCGCGGGGTGCTGGCGGCGGCGGCGGCGGCCGGGGTCGTCCTGGTGCTGGCGGTGCTCGTGCCGGCCTCGCCGCAGCACATCGTCCAGGAGATTGACGGTGAGTCGAAGCGAACAAGTAGGCTGCATGCACGTCCACGTGTTCAAGCAGACAAATACACGCCCCCCCCCCCCCCCCAAAAAAAAAAAAAGTTTAGCCCTACCATTGAAAAGATGCTAAAAGTGCACTCAGTGCCTGTACAAAGGCACTAAAACTGCAAAAGGAACTGACTTTTAGCTCCTTGAGGGCTCTCTTGCCTTTGTAGGGGCGATAAACTGATAGTTTCTTTTTCACCCCTGGAAAGTCACGAGCTTAAAACTTTTGTTTTTCCTTGCGTCATGACCACTTTTAGTTTTCTCAAAAAAAATATGCAGAAAATTATTGAAGAAATTTAACGTCTGAACCTTCATTTTTACCGCAAAGCTGATGGGTTACATTTAGCTGTCATGTCGAAGGGGTTCCCTCTCCACAGTTCAAATAAACCCAAGATGTAAACTCCTATCTCTCGCATAACGACTAGAGAAGAAAGAATCGGTATGAAATCAAAACATGTAAGAGAATGTGACTAATGCAGAGAAAGTAGTCCGCAAGGCCCCCCCCCTGTGCAGACGTGACTGCCCCCCGCGTTGAAGCCAGCCCCTGGCCAAGGCATAATGACTGGGGAGGGAAGTCCCGTGGAAACTGCGGTATAGGTGAAATTTAGAAGTATATCGTAAATGATTTCTGGGCACAAAAAAACTCTCCACATGACAGAGACTCTCATTTACAATAATTGTTATCCACGCTGTGCCATTCGCGTCTCGTGATCCCTGTTGTCCCCTATCTCTCGAGCCAGTGCATGCGTCCATTGTGAGAGTCCCTGACGATAATGGACATGTCCAGCGGCGCCCGGTCCGCCCCGCCGCACCCAGCCTGGCACACCAAAGGGTACGTGCCAAGAATTCCCGTTAAATAAAAAAAAGTGTCGCATGTCCAGCCACAAAATCCCTTTCAGAGCTAGGAAAAATAAAACGTGTTTGGAACATAACAAAAAAAAAAGTTTCCCTCATCTCGCTCATCTCCATTGTGAGCGATGGTCGGGGCCTCTGTGGTCTGTGTGTTCGACCCAGCAAATGATAGCAGTAACGTATCGTTCACATGTGCTCTTGTCCCGATTGAACACTCGTACCTCTCTCCGAAGCCCCCCACCCCCTCCCACCCCTCTCCCACGGAGAGACCCATCTTTTTTAGCACTCTACAAATCGAAGCATCTGCTGGCAAATTTTAGGCAACTTTGCATGACGTGGAGGGGGCTCGTAAAGTTGGTGCCGGCCTGGTCCATGCGGGGGCGGGGCGGGGCGGGGCGGGGCGGGGCGGGGCGGGGCGGGGCGGGGCGGGGCGGGGCGGGGCGGGGCGGGGCGGGGCGGGGCGGGGCGACAGCTGGCCATGGGGTCCGGCTGGGTCCGGCGCAGCGCAGCGCAGGCCCAGGGTAGCACTCTCGAGACAGATTGTCATCAGTGCGACTTTCTTGAAAAGCAGCTGTCAAACGTGTCGGACTGGACTGCAGCCTGCACCGCGGTGGGACGCTATGACTCCTGAGAGAGGAGGAGGGTGCGGGGGTGCAGCTACGCGCTGCGGGCGGGAGGGGGATGGTCATCCAAACCATCCCCACTGAGAAATGACCGACGCGCGGCTCGGAGGGCCGACCGACCTCTTTTCGGACTTTCAACGTCATAATGAAAAAAGTTTGATTTTGCGTCAGTGGCCGGCGAGTGGGTGGCTGCGGCAGAAGTGGGTCGTGGCTATTTCTCTCTCTCTCTCTCTCTCCCTCCTTGATCGCGGTAGGGCCTTAGCCCCCCGTACAGCGCCTAAAAGGACTTAAGAGCCTTAAGGGTTACCCGGCGGAGGCTCTGGGCCGGGCGGAGAGGGGTCAGCGGTGGGGCCAGGGGCCAGCCACCTTGGGGTTCAGTGCCGGCGCGGCGCCCCGAGACGGGATTCAGGAGTGAGGATTTCTTGTCCTATTATTTCTCACTACGGCAGGGAAGGGGTGTTGGGGGGGGGGTGTTTTGTTGTTCGCAGGGACGTGACTGGCAGTTGGAACTCGGCCGCCTCCCCCTCTGGCACCTCCCCCTGCCCCCTCCTACCCCCTCGCGCTCTCCCCGCGAAACCTTGCTGTTGCCCCCTACCCCCACCCCTCGCCCCTCGTTGGAATCATCTGATCGTGGATCCGCAGGCTGAACTGTGCCTGCTGGCTGCTGGCATGCTGCACCTGGCCGGGGAAGGGCTGCACTGGAATCTCAAGTGTGGAACTGACGCATACATTTCGGCGAGTGTTGAGCACAGAAGTCAAAAGGTCAGAGGTCACAACTCCATGCAATTCATATGGGGCATCATATGTGTTGAACTAATTTTGTCTGTCACTAGAATGTGTACAACATAAATTTTGTATTCTTGCGTCTCTCGAAAAACCTTTTTTTTTCTTTTTTAAACTGAATTTAAAAGTGCTAAACTCTGTGTTAACATTCGCAGGCGTGTGTCAGTTGAACACTTGAAATTACAGTGAGACGAATTACGTCAAAGCAGCTATTTTATTACTTTTCGCTCCTCCTTCCTCCCTCTCTATCTTTTTGGCTTTCCCTCCATCGTACCTACCGTGTCCGCCCCTTTTCCTCTCCTCCCGTAACACCCCTCCCCCTCCACCCCCTCCTGTTGTCGCCCTCAAGTTGTAATCTACTTAGGGTTGCCGCTGCACTGACTGCCTCAAGAACAACTCAAATATGCTCCTCTGTACTCTGCTGCTCTCTGCCTCTTTGGCCCCCGCCCTGCCTGTCTGTCTTTCTGTCTGTCTGCCTTTCTCCTTCTCCCTCGCGCAGTGCACGTACCTTTCACCCTCTTTCTCTCTCTCTCTCTCTCTCTCTCTCTCTCTCTCTCTCTCTCTCTCTCTCTCTCTCTCTCTCTCTCTCTCTCTCTCTCTCTCTCTCTCTCTCGCTACTTCTCTCACGCTTTCTGTCTGCGTCCCGCACGCTCGCTCTACGCGTGACATTCACTCTCCACCCTCTCCCTCCCACCGCACACCACGACAGCTGCAGCCATGCCATGCCTCCCCCCCCCACCTCATCTCTCTCTCTCTCTCTCTCTCTCTCTCTCTCTCTCTCTCTCTCTCTCTCTCTCTCTCTCTCTCTCTCTCTCTCTCTCTCTCTCACACACACACACACACACACACACACACACACACACACCCTCGCGCGCACACGGGTAGACTCGCAGTTGTCTTTGAGGTGCGAGAGAGACAGCGTTACGCTCTTTGTGGACTTGTCTTATGACCCATCTGTCGTGGGCCGAACAGCACATGTTCCCACGATGATCCTCGACCCTCTCCACAGCAGCAGCCGGCCGAAAGAATTGTGTTACTGAGGGGCGGGGCGGGGCGGGGCGGGGCGGGGCGGGGCGGGGCGGGGCGGGGCGGGGCGGGGCGGGGCGGGGCGGGGCGGGGCGGGGCGGGCCGCCTGCTCAGCTCAGCCCGTCTGCTGCTGGGCCTCCAGCCCGCCGCGCCGGTACGGTACGGCCGGGCCGCGAGACAGACGCGCATCGCATGCCTCGCAAGACAAACGAGGAAAGTTGCTTCAGTTTATTAAATACCTGCGGCTGCCGCCGGCGCTCTATGCAGCCTCTTTTGCTCTGCCCTCTCCGCGTCTTCTCTCTCTCTCTCTCTCTCTCTCTCTCTCTCTCTCTCTCTCTCTCTCTCTCTCTCTCTCTCTCTCTCTCTCTCTCTCTCTCTCTCTCTCTCTCTCTCTCTCTCTCTCTCTCTCTCTCACAAGACGAGGCGCCTGACGACTCGAGGGTAGGCCACCAGTGCAACTGAGGAGTACTGCACGTCATATCGTGCCTACCGAACAGGCGTTATCGTACCCGGAACGTTTGACGTTCCCTTACCCCGCCTGAAACGAGGGTATAAAGATCAAGTGACGTCTTACTCCACACGAGGTGTTAAAGAAACAGGTATACCCCGGAACCGGAACAACCTTCATGGAAGAGGAGTGTCTATCGCCTTGAGTGTCTGACTGTCCGTCTGTCTGTCTGTCTGACTGTCAGTGTCAGGCGCCGTGCCGCGCTGTGTGCCGCGCTCTCGGTGGCGGAGCTGCGTCGCGGAGCGGAGACCAACCCGCGCCCGCGGGCTTCACTCAAAGGGGCTTAAAGGAGAGCGGGGGAGAGCTGGAGGGCGGGGCGGGCGGGGCGGGGCGGGGCGGGGCGGGGCGGGGCGGGGCGGGGCGGGCTGACAATGGCTTTGGCACCGCCTCTTCCGCTGGAGACCTCTGGCTGTCGCCCCCGCGCGAAGTCAAGGACGGGGAGTCAATGACATCTCGTGAGTGCCAGATTTACAACTTTTTTCTCATGTGCTGTAAGCCATAAAGATTATGATGAAAGTTTGCAGCGCAACATATAATTACTGTGTAGTGGTTTTTTTAAAAGTATTATAGTAAGTGCTTACGTCACCTCGTAAAAAGCATCATATAGCCACGTGTCGAGAAAACAGAATCATCATAATTCGAGTTCTGTTTGTAACTTCTTCTTTTTTTTTGGCTGGGGGACGCGCGGTGTGCAATGAGATGATGATGGCGATATTGATGACGAACATGTCTGAGCGCTACAGCTCTGATCGATAATTCAGACAGACACACATTTGCGCACGTTCCATTTATCACAATCTTGCCTCGCTCCGCGCCGTGCGCTCGCGCTCGCCTTCCAATATGAACGTCAATGCGAATGTGTCGGCGGCTCAGACAGACCCAGATCATTATGCCTCGCGCTCACCTCATCACTTATACGCCCCCGCCCCCCGCCGCCTCTAGCGCGCTCCGATGGGGTTGTTTTTATCGCACAGCGGCGGCTCGATCAGAACTCCTGCCCCAGCCCGCAACGCCCCGCCTCAGCAGCCGACACCGAGTGAATAAACTGCCGAGTAGGTTATTCCATACAGAAAGCACACACTTACTTTCTAGATCCGAGCGAGAGGGGCAAAGAGAGGAGAACCGTGAACGCACTTTGCCGCTTTGCCTCGCTAAATGTATAAGGCACAAAACTGGAGCGCAAAGAGCGCAAAAAGATTCCAGGGGAGCTGGCGCTGGGCCGGGCGGGCCGGGGCCGGGCGGGGCGCCCGGCGGGAAAGCACCCCGTTCCGTATTATCCTTTCAGTCGCGCTGCGCGGTGAGAAGCGACGGGGCGGGGTGGAGTGGGGTAGGGCGGGGTGGGGTAGGGTGGGGCGGGGTGGGGTAGGGCGGGGTGGGGTAGGGCGGGGTGGGGTGGGGCGGGGTGGGGTAGGGTGGGGTAGGGCGGGGCGGTTCTGCCGTGTGGAGAGAGCAGCATCTTTCCTCGCCGCGGCCCGGCCCGGCCCGCCACTCCCCTCCACGTCGCACGACATGGCAGGTCACGGTCGTTAATTGGGAACACAAGTTACCGCTGATTTCTGCCAACTCTTTCATCCGAAATCTTCTCTCCCTTCTTCAAGTTTAAGGCGGGTGGCTTCTCTCCTATCCCCTCCCTCTCCCCCCACGCAGGATGCTAAGGTGAGGGAAGGGGAGGGGGGGGGGAGGGCATCCGGGGGCAGGGGAAACGGAAGAGGCAGGAGGTGAAAGGAGAGGGATGTGTGAATGGGGCTCCCTGCGGGCGTGCGGCTCTTGAACGCCCCTGAGGAGTCCGCCCCCGCCGCCCCCACCGCCCCCGCCGCCCCCGCCCGCCTTTCGGGATCCCCTTGGAGGCTCTTGCGGCGCTCGAGAGGCCTAAAGGAGTCCCTCGGGATAGAGCAGGACAGGACACCTGTAAGCGTGCTCGGGGCGGGACGGGGCGGGGCGGGGCGTGGCGGGGCGGGGCGGGGCGGGACGGGGCGGGACGGGGCGGGGCGGTAAGCACGCCGGAGCTCCCGGCTCCGGGGGCCACTTGCCGGAACCGCTTCCGTGAGCCAGTTCTTCTCCTCGAGAGCGAGAGAGACGTAGGGGGAATTGGATGGGAGAGGCTCGGAGAGAAGCCGGCGACACATTCAAACTTGTCCCGTTTTAATCCCTGTGCCGAGGGCTCGCGCGGGCCGGGCCGAGCCGGGGTGTGGTGGAGCGGGGTGGGGCGGGGCGGGGCGGGGCGGGGCGGGGCGGGGCGGGATGCGCCCACAAAGGAAGCTGTAAGGGGGTTCGGGGGCAGCTCAGCAGCCCGCGCGGCCCTCGGCGTCGGCACATCAGATTCCACTACTCCTTAGGGTCAGATCATCCCGATCACGGTGTACTGCAAGAAAAAAAGCAAGCTGAGCAATTCTAAATAAAAAAAAAAAATAGAAAAAAAAATATTTGAGAACTGAACAACGGCGGACCAGCGCACCATGAGACCAGCAGCGCGCCTGACATGTTAGGGTAGGCAGCCCGCCGAGCAGCCCTGCTCGCGGCCTGCTGGGTGCCTACCTTACCCCTGCAGCCTCTTGGGTCAGCGGCCAGCGCAGGGAGCAGAGGAGGAGGGAAGGAGGGGTAGGAGGAGGAGGAGGAGGAGGAGGAGGAGGAGGAGGAGGAGGAGGAGGAGGAGGAGGAGGAGGAGGAGGAGGAGGAGGAGGAGGAGGAGGAGGAGGAGGAGGAGGAGGAGGAGGAGGAGGAGGAGGAGGAGGAGGAGAAGGAGGAGGAGGAGAGATGGGAGAGGAGGAGATGGAGGAGGAAGAGATTGTGGAGATTGAGGAGAGAGGGGAGGGAAGGTCGACGGCGACGCGGGGCAGTGAGCGGGGATGGCGGGAATGCCATGTTTGACGCCATGTCCACACAAGCTGGAGGAAGTGTCCAGCTGTTCACTTCCCCCGTCTGTCTGCCTGACTCTGTGTGTGTGTGTGTGTGTATGCGTTGGGAGCGTTCCCGACTGGCTTCCCGCGCCCCTCTATCCGACACAAGCGGTCTCTCTCTCTCTCTCTCTCTCTCTCTCTCTCTCTCTCTCTCTCTCTCTCTCTCTCTCTCTCTCTCTCTCTCTCTCTCTCTCTCTCTCTCTCTCTCTCTCTCCCCTCGTCGTCACTGCCCCTCCCCATTATTCTCTCTCACTCCCCCTCCGGCATCTCTGCTCTTCTCTCTCACACACAGCGTGACGCGCGGTCGCGGAAATTTGATATGTGCATCTCAATCTGCGGGATGTGGTGGATGCGGCCCACTGCCCCCTCCCCCTCCCCCGCCCACCCCCAACACCCCAATTGGGGAGAGCAGCCCCACCCTTCTTACGAGAAGCCCTTTATATATATAGAAGATGTGGTACAGCTCTAGCCGTCCCCGAGCTCGAGTCTCTAGCCGGGGCGAGACACCCCATACTCCCTCACCCTCACATACCGTTCGATCACGTTCATTTGTTTGCAATACTCCCCTCCCCTCCCCCCTCTACTTGTCCCCCCTCTGCAGCCGATCGTGCCTCGCAGCGCACACTTCTGCACCGCACTCTCCAATTTTTTCCTTCCCGTCATTGCGATTGCCTTCTCGCATCGCCGCGCCGCCCGCTAGGGGGCGCCCCTCCCCGGCGCGCCCCGCCCCGCCACGCCCCGCCACGCCCCACCCTCCTGCCCCACCCGCCCGCCTCCACAGCGGCCAACGGACTAGTACCACTTCAGTCGGGTCAGTCACTTATCCAGCTGTCTCTCCGCCCGTCTATCTGTCCATCTTGCCGGAACGCCACCCGCCTTGCCCTGTCCCGCCCCGCCCCACCCCGCCCCGCGCCGCCCTGTGCCGTCCAGCCACCTCGCCCTCGTTGCGCATAACTGTACACTCAATCGGCCGCGTGGTACCTCCCGCCCCACCCACCCACCCACCCTCCCTCCCTCCGCCCCGCCCCCCCTCCCCCCACCGCTCCGTCGCACAGCTGCCGCATAATGCCCCATGCGACGCACCACGCGGTCCACGGGAGGCTGGGGTTGGGGGTAGCAATCAGATATGAGTGGCGTAGCCGTGCCGGCGGGCCCGGCCGGGTGGTATCAGGAGGAGGGCTCGGGGGGCGGGGTAAGGTGGGGCAAATGTGGCGCTGGTTTTTGTGCCAGGATGAAATTATAGGACCAAAATCGCCATGGCTCTCACCTCACCTCACCCCATGCGTTGCACTAGAAATGCAAGAGCTTGCAGGAATGTCGCTCACTTGCAGATAAGCGAACGAAAATTCACACACTTGCAAGTATAAACAAATTTATGTGCGCTACTACTTATAAGCACACCTGCAAACTAGCGAATTTTCATTCACACACCTGCAAGTGAGCAAATATTTTTCGCCCTCCTGCAAGTGAGCGAATAAATTCATTCATTATTTGCAGGTGAGCGACTTTCGTGCACTTGGAATTCCAGGGTGTGCTCGCAGCGCTAATGTGCACATTTCTCGTTTCCTGTTGCAGATCCCGGAGGTGAGCAGTCCTACCCGAGCGTGAGACAGGCTGAGCCGGGCCGGGCAGCGGTAACTCCTCCGACACCCCTGAACACTCTAGATCTCGATACTACGTGGTTATAAAAACGGGACCGTTTGAACAGTTCAAGGACAGGGGTAGCAATAGTGCGTGATGCCGAGTTCTTAAATTGTTCTGATTGCCTCAACACATTCAGAGAGCACGGGGTCCCTGAAAACGGGTAGTATAGGTGACAAGCCGTCAGTTTGCCACTGCAGTTCTCGCTTTAAATTTTCTTTTTGAACCGCATTTTTCTCTCACCACCATGCTCCTCCTATCCCTGCTGGCTGAAAACTGTCCAACTCCAGGAGGGCCCCGGTGAGGACCACCGCGAGGGAGGACCCTCCGCGAGGGAAGCGGCGGCCGGGCGGGGCGGGCAGGGAGACGAATGTCATCGGGAAACGGGAACTTCATTTAACTAACAATAGCTGTGACTAGAGGGGCCGTCCGGGCAGCAGGGGCAGCATCCACCCCAAGGCCCGCCCCACCGCGCCCCGCCGCGCCCCGCCCCGCCGCGCCCCGCCCCGCCGCGCGCACACAGAAGAAAGAAATACGCCCCTTTAAACGGACGGGGAGTTCCCTTCGGTTCCTGCTTGGCGCTTGGCCTCCTTGGCCTCGGAGTGAGGAGGAGGTGTGGAGAGGGGTGCGATGGGTGCCCCGCCCCGCCCCGCCCCACGCCAGCACTGGAGGGATGGAGAGGGGTGGGAGGGAGCAGGGTGGAATTTAAATTGACGGTGAGGCGCGCGGCGCGGCGTGCTCGTTCCACTCTTATTTAGAACAGAGAAACGCGCGGTTTTGCGTCCCCCCACCCCTTCCCTACCCCGTCCCTTCCCCCTCCACCTCCCTCCCCCCTTCCCTATTTCCCTTCCGACGCGGTGAGCGTTTGTTGTCCTCACGAACCGCAAGGAACGAGCACCGGTGTCACAGCAAGACCAAGACATTTACGGATTTTGCACTTAAGTCAATGCCTATCATTTTTGAGGAGTAGGAAAAAAAATCAAATGTCTTCGAACATCTAAGTTCTTAACGGTACGAGTTTAATCGGAATCGGCGATTTACACCTGAAAAGTTAAATGTTTTTAACGGAATTCCCTAATTGCCGACACTTTTTTTACTAGAGATTGTCATAACAGGGCGCATTGTACTACCACTCTGGGTTAACCAGCAACACGTATATGGAGCAGGATTATAAAGTTAAAGAAACACGTCCATTTTTTATTTTTTTTGCCTCTCCAACTAACTTTTGAAAAGCAGCCTCAATATTAAACTGCATCATCGGTCAGAATATTACAGGAAAGGGATGAAAAAGGGAAAAGAAAGGAAGAGAGAGAGGGAGAGAGGGAGAGAGAGGGAGAGGGAGAGAGAGAGAGAGAGAGAGAGAGAGAGAGAGAGAGAGAGAGAGAGAGAGAGAGAGAGAGAGAGGAAAATAAGCAGTGCGCGGAATAATGTAAAGAGGCCTGGCCTTGTAGGGGAGAGGGAGGGAGAAAGGGAGGGAAAGGGGGAGAGAGTGTGAGAGAGAGAGAGAGAGAGAGAGAGAGAGAGAGAGAGAGAGAGAGAGAGAGAGAGAGAGAGAGAGAGAAGGAAGGAGGGGGAGGGGAGGGGACGCACACCTCTTTACCATCTGTTTTGATGGATGAGATTTCCTCTTTGTAAACCGCCACCAGTTGTGTCTGAAAAACGTGGCCTCATATCTGCCCCTAAGTTTGTTCGCCCTCTCCTTTCCCCTCCGCAGCAGCGCGCGCTCCTCCAGCGTGAGTGAGAGAGAGGGGGAGGGGGAGGTGGCAGGGGCTAGGAGAGGGCGTGCGGCATCTGCCTCGTCAGCGAAGCGAATTCAGTAAGCCAGCGCTGCGTAGCGGCGCCGGGCCGGGCCGGGCGGGCGGTGGCGTTTATTTTCGGATTACCTGACCTGAACTTGAGGGCGAGGAGGCCGAGGCCGAGGCACAGTGCGGAGGCGCCAGAGATGAGTGATTTCGCGTGCAGTTCCTTATTGGGCCGCGGCAGCGTAGGGACGGACTGGGGCGGGGCGGGGCGGGGCGCGGCGGGGCGGGGCGGGGCGGGGTGAGGTGAGGTAGGACCCGGCCGGAGAGGGGATGTGGGGCAGAACGGCTCGGAGGAAGTCAGGTAACGGACGGCGGCGCTGGTGGGGGCGTGCAGTTCTCTGGCGTGGCGGGGCGGGGTGGGGCGGGGCGGGGCGGGGAGGGGCGGGGTGGGGCGGGGCTGGACGAGACGCAGAGGGAAATCCGGGAGGAAGCCGCCGCGGTGCGCTAATTTGAGAACGGGGCCGAGGTCACCTCCGGAGTACGGTCTCTCACTGCCATCTCTATTATCACTATTATTTTCATTCAGAAATAAAGGAAACTGTTTTTCTTCTTCTTCAAACATAATAAATTAGGGCGAAGACTTACACTTGTGACCTGCGCCTGCAGCACTTGGTAAAGGTCAGATGAGTCACTCACTCACTCCACGCCGCACCACGCCACACCCAATTCTCTCCCGGGCCTTGCCTCCGCCGCCGCCGCTCCTTTCACAGACGATTAATTTGCAATCTGTTACAAATCGGCAGACAATAATTCGTTTGGCCCCGTGTTATCTGGCCCGATGAGCCAGATGGCTCAGAGCCCGGGAATAACCTCCAGCGGGCAGGGTATGCGGTTGGACCGGGCGGCTTGGGGCGAGGTGAGGTGGGGCGGGGCGGGGCGGGGCGGGGTGGGGTGGGGGGGGCGTGGCGAGGGGCACAACAGGTGTCGTTGCCGCGGCGGACCCGTGGCGAGGCGAGACAGACGTGCTGGGCTGGGTGGGCGAGTTTGCCTTATGTAAACGACCCTCGACTCGACTTCTCGACTCGAGTTGTGCTCCTTATTGACTCGACCTCGGCCCGGCCCCCGCCCGCCCCCGCCCGCCCCCGCCCGCCCGCCCCCGCCCCCGCCCCCTCGGCACCGCAAGATGAGGTGGGGCTGCTCTGCTTTCATTTCGTTTTCACCTCCCGGCTTTGCGGGTAATGCGATGAGAGAGCGACTGATCATCGGAGACGTTGGTCAAGCTGGTTAACTAGATGGGTTTTTCGAGAAGAGAAAAAGAGGAATAGGGAAATGGGAATGGAGGGAGGGACAGAAAGATGGAGAAAATGGAGAGAGGAGAGAATGTAAAGGAGAACATGAGAACTTCGTGAGAAAATAAGACGGTACAGAGGAGAAGGGAGTAGGCGGAGAGGAACAAGGTGCGGTAGACACTGCTTCCCGCAAATAAAGTGAGACACGAAATGAAAGAGGGAAAGGCGAGAGAGTGCGAGAGAGAGAGAGAGAGAGAGAGAGAGAGCAGACAGAGGCTGCGTGGTGGAAGGGAGAGGAGGGGAGAGAGGGCGACGCGACGCTCCTGAGGACGACGCAAGCGTCACGGCACAAATCGATTTTAATTTCCGACTTGAAGATAGATTATCCACCCCTGCGCGGGCGGGGCGGGGCTGGGCGGGGCGGGGTGGGGCGGGGTGGGGCGGCAGTGGTGACCCCCTGGAGTGGTACGCTGTCAGGAGGCCGTCGGCCGGGCCGGGCCGGTCTGGGACGGGACACCCACCCTTGTGTGGCTGAGGCAGGGCAGGGCAGGGCAGGGCAGGGCAGGGCAGGGCAGGGCGGCCTGACTGAGCTGGCGGCCACCACCGAATAGGCCGGCCAGGCGAGGCTGGCAACCGGAAGCGGAACGGGCCGCGGGACGACACAACAACGGGCCTATCTCACCACCCCATCTGGCACTGCCCAGGCCCAGGCAGGCGTCCCGCTGGAGGAGAAAAAAAATGTTTATAAAAATAACAATTATAATTAATCAAAAGAGATGGGGAAAATGCACTGCGGATTCTCATCGTTTTTGAGTTTTCTGTGACTGAAAATCCACACCTCCACTCCTCCAGCGCGGATGCAGTTCTCTCAACCGTGCAAAGACTGATAACTATAGTGATAGCTCAAGCCGCAATTCCCCACAGCTGTTCTAGTTATACAAATAAGATAGTTTTCGTTAAAAAAAAAAGAATATTTTTGCCGTCGTTTTTTTCCCTTTTTGCACGCAATGTACAGACTCCGCTCCCCCTCCTCTTTTTCCCGTTCGGCGGCCGCGACGCGGCGGTGGGGCGCTATCACCGCGATCTCCTCCCGGTGCACGTGCTCCGCGCCGCTGCGCGCGCCCGTGCCGTGATTCAAACTCTACCCTGCAAAAATGCGCCATAAGGAAAACACTGTTCGCTTCACTCTCGGACCTATCAAATACTTTTTCAACTTACAAGCGAATATTTGCTGGATGTTTTGAGACCAAAAGAAGAAGTGTAGGGGCATGGCTCACATCGAGGGGACGATAACTTTGGGAATCGGGAATCCTGTGTGCACAAGCCTGGGAATCATCATCATAAAAATTATGGGAAACCAATGAAAACCACTATAACAAAGCAGGAAACACCTGGGACCAGTTTTAAATAGCCGAAACTAGCGTTTTTTGTCGCTGGAAACAGTTAGAAATGAAAAGATGTGGATGAGAATCATTGGGAATCAATCATTCTGTGAATCATGTGCACACATTAAAGGGGAGTGGTCGCCCTCTGGTCGCCGCCTCCTCGGCTTACATTTAAATTTACCAGGTTTCGTCGAAATGGGAGATTGGCATCCTCGCAAAAGTTCCATGCTTGTTATTAAGTCCCAATGTTCTGAGGCAGCAGCACTGACTAATTTATTTGTGCGTTTGTGCGGTATTGTTTAGTATTGAAAGTAGCTTACTGGTAGAAAAAGAAACTGTCAGTTAGGCGGATATGAATTACTGCGTCTTGCTGATTAAAAAAGGATCACGGAAAAAAACGTATTGGATAGGCAGGTGAAATATTAGCTGCCTCAGCTGATATTTCTGTTGTGCTGGAAAACGCCTGATCTCGTATAGCAAACGCTACTAGCTTTTTCAGGCAAAAACTAGCTGAGAGAGGGAATATTTTCAGCTGGTGCAATATTAGCTGATATATTAACTCTGATAGCGAATCTTTTTATTTTCGTGATGTCAGTATCTTCTAAAGGTATATTTACCAGGCCGAGATACTGACACTAGGACCAAATAAATTAGTTACGGGCTGGGAATGTTTTTCTTCCTCGGTGCCACGCCGTGTCCTCCATCCAAGTGCGAGAAAGAGAAGGGACGGTGGGTGGCGGCGGCGGGGCGCGAAAAGGTTTAGAGCAGTAGGGCGTAGCGGGGCGGTGGAGGGGCGTGGCGGGGTGTGGCGATTGCGGACTAAATAATGGGGAGCGTTTAGGATTCGGGAATTTCAGCGGGAGCTAGCAGAGGGGAGGCAGCGCTGATAGGACCTGTTGGCTACCCGACCCAAGCCCGAGGGAGACAGCAGCGGAGGTTTGGGGAGGAAAAGTCATGATATGGGATGTTACAGGGATGATGACGGATGATGAGCACCTTGACGATTGCGAACTCTCGGCCCGCTACTGACTTTCAAGGCCCTCGTCTGTAGTAGTGCTGGGTAAAAACGGAGGTAAATACTAGCGGGAATAGGATCAGCACATAGGTCTAAGAGTGTGAAGAGTACGCCAACATTGTTATCGGTTATGAGTCAATTGTTCCTTAGTCAAAGCTGAAATGAATTCCACAAAAAAAGAATAAAGTAATGTTTGTCTGTCCTTCCGAGAGTTGCCGAGACCGCTCATCACGGAGAGAGTCAAGTATTGCAAATTGCAGGTGTCGGTCTCATGCCGCACTTCCGCTCCTCACCCCTCCCCTCCTCGCCCCCCCCCCCCTGCCTTTTACCCTCAAGAGGGCCGGGAGGGACCGACAGATCCAGGGCCCGAACCCGAAGGTATCGGAACACACGCGCGTCGGACCCCGTTCTTTTCCCCAATGGAATAACTCCGAAATTTGGTAAAAAATTTTGGTTAGCACACACAAAAATATTTTTGATGCAGTTTCACTGATAAACCAAGTGTTCAACCCTTCAACACTTTTAAGTGTTCAATACCATTTAAACAAATACAAGTGTCCAACATAGTTGTTGTGCACTTCAAAGTGTTCAACTGAAGTTGTGCACTTCCCCGATACAGTGCGTCCAAGCTAAGGAAGTGTGTAACTGGGGAGTTCAACACTTGCAAGTGCATAACTTCTGAGTTGAACACTTGTAAGCGTACAACAACTCTGTTGAACACATTTATATGTATAAATGGTAATTGAACACTTTAAAGTGTTGAAGGGTTGAACACTTGGATTATCAGTGTTGAAGTTGTATGGAGTTGTATATGGAAGTGAAAACTGTATAAAACGCCCTGCGCGTTGACAGATTTGTGAGCAGACTTGTGAGTAGGGATAACAGAACGTCCAGAAAATAAACATAAACGCCCCGATCAGCGCCGATTCCTCCCGGGAAGGCCATCAGCTCCGATCTTCTCGAACCTCGAACCGCCAGGCTTCGGCTCCGCTGAGAGAGATGGAGCCGCGTGGGTCTGCGGCTCCCCTCCCCTCCCCTCCCCTCCCCTCCCCTCCCCTCCCCTCCCCTCCCCTCCCCTCCCCTCCCCTCCCCACCACCAGGACGTGCCTCGAGCTCCGCGTCAAGACGAGCGGGTTGCGTATAAATAATACATTAGCCTCCACCATGCCACAGCCTCAGTGCCACAATAATTAAAGGCCCGTGCAGCTGACGTCGCCATGTAAATACAACATTATTGCTGCTTCCGTCTCCCCCTTCCGGTTTTTTCCCCGGTCTGAAAAATTAAAGCCATGGGGGTTTTAAATTCATTGTTTTCATCGTCTCCCTCTCGGTCCCTCCGCCGCACTCCCCCGACGAAGTGGTCATCAGCCTGAGTTAAAGGTCATCACAGCGTTTTCGTGAAACCTCGAAATAAATATATAAATCCGTCGCGCTGATGAAATGTTTTCTTTTTTTCTTCTTTTTTTTTCGACTCTTTCGACCAATAACGAGTGCAGATGGCGTGCCTCTCCTCTCCCCGGCCCCGCTGCTTTGAGCCCCTCTAATTGGAGTGATGCCGCCCCGTCGACTCCTGTAGTCGTAGGTCTATCCACAGCCTGGAGAGCCTGGGCCTCAGCGGCCTCAGCCCGGAGCGGCGGGCGGCGCGGGCTCGGCGCCTGCGAGCGCGAGGGTAGGCCGCCCGCCACACAGGCGCGCGCGTGTGTGTGTGTGTGGGGGGCGGGGGGGCGGTCTACAGCCATCAGGCGCCCAGCCATCACTACAGACATTTGTGGTGGACCGCAATTTAGACGCGCCTTACCCCTCTATATACGTCAAACTGACTGAATAATTTTACAAAACATTTCTAACTGACTAATTGTGTTTTTTCTTTTTCTGTTTGCAGCGTACATGTTTACGCCGTCATCTCTTTGTAAGTATACAGTCATGTTACATTCTCTTCCTCAGAAGACGCGATTCATATGCGCGCACACTTGACAAATCCAAGTATAAACGGAAAAACTCTCTAAGTTCAGCGGCCTCATCTTCAAAGCAAAACCGTTGCACTCGTTGTCTTTGCAAATTTAACTCTTGAACTTTCAAGTTTTACTGTTTAAACTGTCGCAAGTTCAATCTGTCATGTCAACGCATCGAGTTTCAAATCATCTTTCATTTTTCAATATTCGCATACCTTTCTAGTTGGGTCAGTGTTCTATGAGATCAGCACGCAATATTTTTTTTTCCTGGTGCGTGAGAAAACTCGAGAGGCTTTGTGCGAGCAATCGCGCGGGTAGCCACGCCGCCGCGCACGCGCATCAGTCTGTCAGTATGCACTCCGGTGCTAATGAAACGGTCGGCCTTTATCCCGCATCTCTCTCTCTCCCCCCCCCCCCCCCTCTCCCTATGGCATCCCTCAGCCTCCCTCTGAGCTTCGCATGCGGTAAATCTGGATGCAATTCAACCTCAAACTCTTTAGGTCGGCGGGTCGCCAGCTCATTGTCAAAAATATCTTCATAGATTTACGATATATTTTGTAAATTACGACTTACGAAAAATGTTGTAAATTTACGACAAACCATTCCTGTTGGTAATCAAGTTTCAAGTCGATAGGTAGCGTTAATAATTTTACGATTTGTAATTGTAACTATACGACTACACTTTGTGGAAAACTTTCCCATAAACCTACAACTATTTTTCACAGTGCTTTCTGAGCAGTGTACGGAGTATTTAAGTCGAGGTTACATTGTCTCTGAATGAGGTTTTTGTGTTTATTCGTCAGTGATACACAAATCAATGCTGTACTTTTACAATTTTAAATTTTAGTTTAACAACATGCTGTATGATAATTTGTTCCGTAAATCCCGAACTACTCCGAAGAACTAACTGTTGGACTATGGCAGTTGAAACCCCAAAATTCTAGTCTTGCGGTTGAAACTGCTAAACTCTTTTAGTTTTTCGGTTTTCACCGCAATACTTCTCAGAATTTAGGTTTTAAGTTCAATTTTTTTTAGTAAAGCGGTTTTAACTGCAAAACTCAAGTCCTGCCTCTGAAAAAGTGTTGTAGTTAAGACCGCAATATTGAAAAGTCTTGCAGTTAAAACCAAAATTCTGAGAAGTCTTGCAATTAAAAGCACACAACTAAAAAAGTTTTGCCGTTTTGCTGTTTAAACCGTTATTTGCAAGAGTCGCACTTTTCGTAGTAATATTTATGGTAATTGTGGTCTCTCCTCCGCGCGGCGACCACAGTGCTACTGTTGGTGTCCCGGCCGGTGCTCACGGTGCTCCCCTGCAAGGCTTATTGCGCTCCGCGTCGGCTTGCCCCGCCCCGCCCCGCCCCGCCCCGCCCCGCCCCGCCCCGCCCCGCCCCGCCCCGCCCCGCCCCGCCCCGCCCCGCCCCGCCCCGCCTCGCCCCGCCCCGCCCCGCCCTGGCCGCCTCCGCTCGGCTCTCTGATCGATAAATGAGGAAATGTAATGTGACGGACTCGGCGTGCATGTCAACGCTCCGCCCGGCGGGGGGTCTGGGCCTGGGAGTAGGGGGCATTTAGGAGCGCTCCTCCTCCGTTGCACCCCTCTCCTCCCCCCCTCCCCCTACCCTCTCCTCCCCGGGGGCCGCTGCCCGCCTCGGTCCGTCTGCCGACCCCGCCCGCCTCGTCTCATTCCTATTCGCGGCGCAGCCCTCAATACAATAAATAGCCGTTTGCCCCCTCCCCCCCTCCCCACGGCTCTCCCCTCCCCTCCCCTGCTCCACTGCCGGCCCTGTGGGCCTCCGCGAGAACGCTGACGACAGCATCGCCGTTACCCTCTCCCACCGCCTCACCTCCAGGGCCTCATCCGCCTGGAGCCAGCTTAGGGCTCTGGCCTCCTGCAACACCCCCCCCCCCCCCGCCCAACAGCCATCCGTGCACCCCCCGTGCAGCTCGTCGTGCACTGCAGCCCGTCCTACACCCCGTCCTGCAGCTCGTCCTCCAGCCCGTCCTCCAGCCTGTCCTGCAGCCCGTCCTCCAGCCCGTTTTGCAGCCCGTCCTACAGCCCGTCCTGCAGCTCGTCCTACACCCCGTCCTGCAGCTCGTCCTTCAGCCCGTCCTCCAGCCCGTCCTCCAGCCCGTCCTCCAGCCCGATTTACAGCCCGTCCTGCAGCCCGTCCTGCAGCCCGTCCTACACCCCGTCCTGCAGCTCGTCCTCCAGCCCGTCCTCCAGCCCGTCCTCCAGCCCGTCCTCCAGCCCGATTTGCAGCCCGTCCTGCAGCCCGTCCTGCAGCCCGTCCTGCAGCCCGTCCTACACCCCGTCCTGCAGCTCGTCCTCCAGCCCGTCCTCCAGCCCGTCCTCCAGCCCGTCCTCCAGCCCGTTTTGCAGCCCGTCCTCCAGCCCGTCCTGCAGCCCGTCCTGCAGCCCGTCCTCCAGCCCGTTTTGCAGCTCGTCCTCCAGCCCGCCCTGCATCTCGTCCTACACCCCATCCTGCAGCCCGTCCTGCAGCCCGTCCTACACCCCGTCCTGCAGCCCGTCCTGCAGCTCGTCCTACACCTCGTTCTGCAGCCCGACCTGCAGCCCGTCGTACACACCGTCCTGCAGCCCGTCCTACATCCCATCCTGCAGTCCGTCGTACACCCCGTCCTGCAGCCCGTCCTGCAGCTCGCAGGTGGCGCAGGGCGCGCAGCGCGCACGGCGCTGGTTCGCGCCAGGCGGATACGACCTGACCTCGCAGAGACAAACGGTCCGGCCCGGCCCGGCCCAGCCCGCGCGAGGGTGCGGTGCCGATCCAAACGCCTCATAATTTCTGGCTGCCTCCATAAATCATAATTAGAACGCGATTAGATCGGTGCGCGATAAAAAAGGCACCAACGGCGCACCAAGATGTGGTGTGGTGAGACTCCCTCACTCCTCCCCGCCCCGCCCCACTCCCGATCCTCCCCCTCTCTGCCCCGCCCCACCCCAATTCGTCGACGGATACTGGGATGTGCCGAAAAGATGGGGGGTCATTCTTGGCCAAATCGACCCAAAGGTCGAAAATGGTGGTCTTGAGATTTGGTCGGGAAGGGTAAATTATCACTTAGTACCCCCTAAGAAAACCCAAGTACAAAGGAAAAATTGTTGAGAATTTTTGTTTATGAGATACAGTATTGCTTCGCTCCTTGTTTTCGCAAAGTGTGGACTCGGGCGCACTAGGCCGGGCCTAACTCTTCGACAGTCGTCTGATTCAAAGGATCGCCCTTGCACCTCCGTCCTTGTCGCACCTATAGCAGGGCACCGTGAGTGCGACGAGGAAGTGGCGAGGGAAGCGATCTTCGGAAAGAGGCGGCAGTATCGCGGTGGAGCGGGTCTGCTGCAGGCTTCTGCTGAATGGGGAGCGTCGCCCATGCACCGGGACGGCGCGATGGACGGATGGACGATGGACGGCACCAGCCACATGAACTCCATGCCGTCGTGAGCGAGCTCGAAAATCCTATGATGTAGGAGGGAATGACCAAATCTGCCAAGGTTCGCGATCGTCCCGCAAGAGCGCGCCCCTACTTTGACAAAGCAGTCGACATTCGACAACACGGCTTCAGTGCAAAATAACGCTTGCAGTTATTTTAAATCTCATAAGGAGTTTTTATGTGGATCGGTCCAGTGTCTATTGGCAATATTCTCATTTTACCATCTCTGCAGTGTTGTGCTTCTCTCTCTGTTGAATACTGCACCGTGGAGCAAGTCCAACGATTTGAACTGCATCTAATATATCTCGAGTTGAGGTTAAGAGGTTATGAATGCATAACTGCCTCTCCTGATGGAACTTTGCATCCTTCTCACCACCAAGGTTGTTGTTTTCTAAGTAAGTGTATGCTAGAGAGAAAAGTTAAACCAACATATGTGGATTGCTTTCATTGGTTCACAACTTTGCCTTTTCTTTAATGTTTGTGTTAATTAATATATGAGTATTATGAAAAAAATACATCACCTAGTGTGAACTGTACGGAGAAAAGACCATAATATGACAGAAACATTATATTTTGAGAGGACAGAACCATCACTGCTTATTTTGTAGGCCAGTATGATCATATCATGTACTCTATCCGTTACATGTAACTTTGTTTAACATTTCAAGTGATCCGATGATAAGTAAACCACAACTCTCATGAGAGTAGAACATAATACCACAGAAACAAGCAATTTTGATATGAGGGAACCATTTTTGGACTGTATTATCAATCATAATAGTCAAATCTTGCAAGCAAAACATTATTTGGCTTCTATTTTATCATTTGAATTAAGCCGATAACAAGTAAACCTTCCAGGCCGTTCCCAATATTTTAAGTGGATGTTAGGGCCATCATAAGCTTCAGTTTTAGGCATGTCCTGTAATTTTTTGCATATGATTCTATTTGGGTATAAATTATTTTCTGTAGTTTTTACTATATTTTCTTCATTTGGGGTATGAAAACATTTGATGATACAATCCTGCTATTGCTCATTGGAATCAGAATAAAACACGGAGTCTTTTCCACCGGGGGGAGGTATTTACGTCGTTTCTAAGTTGGTTTTCTAAAATACCCATACTTTGCGAAAACAAGTTGCGGTATAATGCTGTATCTCATAAACCACAATTTTCAAAAAATTTTCCTTTGGCCTAGAGTTTCCTGAGGGGTACTAAGTGATAATTTACCCTTCCCGACTAGATCTCAATACCATGATTTTGGACCTTTAGAATGACCCTGTGGTGGTCTGGTCCCACGGTCCTGCTGCAGCGTACCCGTGGTACCGGTCGCAACGTACCCCGCAGCGTACCCCGCAGCGTACCCCGCAGCGTACCCCGCAGCGTACCCCGCAGCGTACCCCGCAGCGTACCCCGCAGCGTACCCCGCAGCGTACCCCGCAGCGTACCCCGCAGCGTACCCCGCAGTGTACCCCGCAGTGTACCCCGCAGTGTACCCGGCAGCGTACCCCGTGAGCCGTACGTTAGTAGTTTCGAACTTGCTGACCTCAGTTAGTTGTGATGCTCTTTTGTGTAGGGTCTTTCATAGGTAGTGGTGATCACCGGGGAGGGGGGAGGGGGGGGGGAGCGGACCACCACGGGTGTGTGTGACCATCACGTGATAGTTGCACCCCCTTCACTGCCTTCACACTGTAAAAACAAGAAGAATATTAATATATCAAATATATTTGTTATGGCCTCGTAAAAACCCGCGTTCTTAACTCGTGCTTTCAAGACGTCACTTCGAAATTTTCTATATCCCGTGCGCGGAGTACTCTGCAAATCCAAGTGACGAACTGTTCGACAGTTATAAGTGTCGAACTAAAAAGTTCTGCAGTTGCAAGTGCACTGGAAATCCAAGTGTACGAATGTCGCACACTTGTAGGTGTGTGAATGTTCATTTGTACACTTGGGGATGCAACTTTTTGACTACCACTTAAAATGTAACTTCTGAGGTCAGCATCATCTCCGGCGTAAAATTTCCTTTTAAACGAGCTCGCATGTGATAGGGTTGAGATTGTTACTTTACTATGGACACGCCCCTAGATACAACTTCAGACATTTGATTTGATGAAGATACCCACTTCAATATAAATCTCAACCCTATCACATGCGAGCTCGTTTGAAAGGAAATTTTACGCCGGAGATGATGCTGACCTCAGAAGTTATATTTTAAGTGGTAGTCAAAAAGTTGCATCCCCAAGTGTACAAATGAACATTCACACACCTACAAGTGTGCGACATTCGTACACTTGGATTTCCAGTGTGCACCTTTCTGACTAAGATGGAAAATATTTTTTCCGAGGATACCATCATCTTCGTCTTGAAATTCTCTTTCAAACGAGTATATGGTTGATAGGGTTGCGGCTTAAATTGAAACGGGTACGCAAAAGAATACGAATTCCCAAAATTTCATTTAAGGACTAGTAGCCGTTTCAATTTAAGCCGCAACCCTATCAACCATATACTCGTTTGAAAGAGAATTTCAAGACGAAGATGATGGTGTCCTCGGAAAAAAATATTTTCCATCTTAGTCAGAAAGGTGCACTTGCAACTGCAGAACTTTTTAGTTCGACACTTATAACTGTCGAACAGTTCGTCACTTGGATTTGCAGAGTAATAGTGAGTAATTCTAAACCGACTAGTTCTCATTTCTCAGAACAGTTTTCGACAGCTTTTGAAGTGCAGTTCCCCAGGGCATCCAGACTCTTAAAAAAGCACATCTTATTGCGTGTCAAAATTACGAACGATTTGTCAAAAATTAACGGATTATTATGGGCTCGTTATCTATCAAAACGAGTCATTCGTCAAAACTTGTTCGTTAAATTGCGGAAAAAGTGTACAGTGCGGCCTCTCTGTCCTCTTTTTGCGTCGCGCGAGTGCTGCAATCTGACGCTCTGCTTTTATTTTACAGCCAAGAGGAAAACGACGACCACGACCACACCTCCGCCGGAGACAACCACCGACCTGCCCGAGTTCAGTGAGTAGCCTCACATTCATTTTTATTTTTCTAAAATGAGCCAACCGCGCATCAGCAGAAAACTGTCCCCACCTTCCTTCATACTGGGGCACCCGCGTTAAGCGATACTCACGATTCTTATTGAACCCCCATTACTATATAAATGTTTTAGGCCACTACTTAATGTTTCCAAGTTTCCACTCACCACTACTTACTTATCCGGGAGGTGATGCTCCCCTCCAGTGAGTGAGAGCGGCAGTCTCGTGCGGTTTCCCCGCGCCTCCTCCCGCTGTGTGCTGTTGGTGTTTAGCCGCTGGCCACGCGCCCCTCTCCCCTGCTCTTCCTCCTCTCTGCTCTTCACCGCCCCGCGCTCTTCTGCTCTTCCCCTTCCTCCTCCCGCCGGGGGCCGCCGGGCCGGGAGCCTGTCTGGTCTGAAAAGGCAAAGTGACAGCACTCGCCAACTATTGCAAACCCTTATCACGGCTCATCCGGAACTCTTCCCCTCGCTCCGGGTGCCCCGCCCCGCCCCGCCCCACACCGCCCCGCCCCGCCCCGCCCCGCCCCGCCCCGCCCCGCCCCGCCCCGCCCCGCCCCGCTCCCTCTGCACTTTTATTCACTGACTCCTGCGGCGCCGGCAGAGGAGTGTGCGGGGCGGACCAAGGCCAGCTCGGCCCCCGCCGGCCGACCCGACGCGTAATCTTAACTTCCCCGCTACTCGCGAGGCAAGCGCGCTCGAGTCCACTGTGTGGGATGCTGTGATAGAAGTTATGCACACCTCATGTTTTCATTGATATTGCAATAGAAGCGACCGTTTCTTTTTTGCTTATCGCTGCAGCGGGGAAAGTTTCTTATTTCATACTGGGCCCTCAGGCCAATTTTCTTACCTTTTTTTCTCCCCCCCCCCTTTTTTTCTTTTCTTTTTTTTTCAATGAAACTGTCGGTTATACTTCCTGTTATTCCCATCTTCACTGTGAAAAATATCCTCGTAAATTAACGACATTTTTTGTAATTTTGATTTACAAAATATGTCGTAAATTTACGACAGACCATTCTTGCTTGTCGGTCAATTTCAAGTCGATAGGGAGTGCTTGTAAATTTGCAATTTCAAATTGTAATTTTACGACTTTCATCATGGAAAATTTTCCCGTAACTCTTACGAGTATTTTTCACAGTGTTAGCTGGTGTCTGTATTCCCACCCGCCCCCGTTCAAATAAAAGTGATAAAAGGTGGCGTAACTTTACCTGTGGCGATGAAATTTTTACCCTCGTTGGCGGCGACAACATTGAGACATAAGCGTCACATCGTCAAAGCGTTGTCTCGCTCGGGCGTGGCGTGGCGACGCGTCGCGGGGCGTGGTGGTGGGGATCAGCTGGTGTTCACCGCAATCACAGCACGCCCGTATAGGCTTGTTCATTTTTATTATGCCAGGGTGAGGGTGGGCGGCAAGGAGGAGTGCGGGGTGGGAGGGGGGGAGGGGGGGCGGTATGACGTTTTATGTGTGAGCTTTATGGGCGAATTACACGCATTTGCCCACAGTTTGCCGGCGATAAAACTTTAAGCGCAGCAGCAGCGCGGTGTGCTGAGAAAGGCTCTTCTTTCCTTGTGCCGCTCCGCCCCCCCCCCCCTCCTCGTTTAGTTATGTCTCATAACGGCGCCGCAGGAATGGTGTTCTTACCTTGTACCCCCCGGCGGGGGGAGGGCGGGGGAGTCGTCCGCACGGTTGTGTGAGCGCGGGCGCACGCTGGTGACTGCCCCGCACACCCGCTGCTCAGTTCCGGCTTGACCGGAAGTCGACGGGAGCCGCGCGCGACACGGGTGACCTGTAGGTATACTCGCTCGGAGAAGGATGGTGTCGGGTCGGGTAGGGCCACCTCGGGTACGGCTGCGGGTGGAGGATCTTCAAAGGACGAGTAAGACAAAGCAGGTGGGTGGGGACCGAGGGGGTAATCACTCATGTAAAATGTGTACGATGATTTTAATTGACACTTATTGAATTTTTTTTTAAAGAGAACAATGAAATTTTTTGTCACTTTTTGATACATTTTGAGCCCCTCCGTATCTCTGGCTTCTTTTTTTTTTTTCCAGTGGTTTGTTTATTTGTTCTCGACTTTTCGGAATTATGTAAAGCTATCTTCTTGACTTTACTTTTATTTTATTTTTTTACATTTTAAATGATTTTTTTTCGGGGGGGGGGGGGGGCACACAATGAATTTTCGAAGTGACCTCCCTCGGTGGGGGCCCTGCTGGAGCGCGCGGAGGGGTTGCTTCTCGGCTGACTATAAAATACGTTGGTAAATTTTTTACTGCTCAAGGGAATTCCCCCTAGCAGGTCACGCGGTCTGATTCTCTCCTTGTCGTGTTTGTACCACCTTCCATCCTGTGCGCATCGTGATCGCGGTGGTGTTTCCTTGACGGTCCGCACAGCCCGTGAGAGCCATGTCGGCTGCCCGGGGTGAGGAGGGGAAGGGAGGGGAGGGGAGGGGAGGGGGAGGGGAGGGGAGGGGAGTGCTGGTCCGAGTTTGTCGAAGTTCGCCGAACATCTGTGGTTGGTTCGTTCCGACGCGGCGGGGCGCGCCACGGTCCTCCATGGGCGGCCTAGCGCGTCCTGCATTATGATCCATTACCAGTTATCGGCTTTTATGAGGAGAGAGACAGGGGGGAGAGAGAGAGAGAGAGAGAGAGAGAGAGAGAGAGAGAGAGAGAGAGAGAGAGAGAGAGAGAGAGAGAGAGAGAGAGAGTGCGCGAGATAAGCAGGGCAACAGAAAAGGGAGAATTATATTTTCGCTGTCTCTGATGCGAGTCGATGAGTACTGTACATGTGTGAGTGTGTCTCCTTGTGTGTGTGTGTGTGTGTGTGTGTGTGTGTGTGTGTGTGTGTGTGTGGTGCCTCACACATACGAGAGCTGGCGTTGGGCGAAGTCGAGGGCATTCTGTGGAATGAGAGGCGAGGCGAGGCGAGGCTCGTGCCCTGCAGCAGACGTGGCGGGGGGCAGGGCCCGGCAGGGCCGCGCTGGAGGACAAGTCTCTTAGTGTGTTAACGAGAACTACTACTTTTAATTAGCCGGGTAACTGCTGGCAAACAGCCACGGCCTGCCCTTCTTCGCCCTCCTTTGTCTGCGCGACAAGGAGTGCGAGGAAAAAAAAAGAGGAAGAAACTAGAGGAGCGAGAGAGGGAAAGAGCAAAAAGTACTGCGCGGAGTTCTCGGGCACACTTTTGGGCGCGAGAAATAAAGGTTCAGGACAGGTACTCCGTTAATGCTTACAGCCTTGATCCAAGAACGTCGTTTGCACCTCGTTCCAACGCGAACGCACTGGTAAAACAAATGTTTAGTTTTAAAACATCAATGGCGTTTAGTTTCAAATGTGCAAAGATTGCACACTTCAAGGTGTCGAGCTTAACTAAACGTCATTTGGTGTGCAATGTTTCGACACTTCCGAAACGTTTAATAAACTGCACACCATTAAGTGTGCAGTTACTCGACGTCTGTTATGGCTTCCCAATAGCTGGTGCATGTGTCCAAGAGTGCAAACATTCGACACTTGCAAGATGTTTAAAGTTTAGACGTTATTGTAATGTCTAGTAAAACTCGACACCATGTAATGCGCAAAGTTATAAAAAGCACACTTAAAGTGTGCACAGCTGCACATTTGTTTTACCAGTGCGGGACCGGTTTGAGAACAAAGTCGGATTACGCGGTGCGAGCTCAAATCCTCAAGTACAATGGTTCTTGAAATTCTGAAGTATTTTGCACTCGAGTTGAGTATACCGGGTGCTTCAGAGAAGACGTAGGTGCGGGTGGGTTTGTGCATACTCGCTCTGACCGCGTAAGGCACCACAGTCCCTTGGGTAGGCAAACCCGCCAGCAACTGGGTTTTCCCTGAAACATTGCGCATGACTCGGGCGCTTTGGGGGGGAGGGCACTGCAAAATGCTTGCAAACTAAATTCTTTGCAACGTTGCGAAGAAATTTTAATATTCGTATTACGAAGAATTTGTTCGTATTGCAAAGAACTTCTCTGCAAGCTACTAGAATTCTTACAAACTATTTGTTTGTGTTGCAAAGAAATAGTTCGTAAGCTTTCGAAGAATTAGTTCGTTATACAATGCTTAAAAATTCTTTGCAACTTACAAAGAAAATAGTTTGCAATACGAACCAATTCTTTGCAAGCATTTTACAGTGGGGGTAATATTCTTTCTTGAATGGAGACATGACGGGTCAGAGGAGGATTCCGGGTGGCGGGGCGGGGCGGGGCGGGGCGGGACGGGGCGGGGCGGGGCGGGGCCTTGTGGCAGTAAGCACTGTCAGATTAAAGACAATATGCTGCGTGCGCTGAGAGTGCAGCGCGCCCCGGCGGCGCGGCGCGGCGCCGCCCCTGAGGAGAACCCTTCCGCAGGGGGTGATGGGGAGGGAGCGGACGCGGCAGCGCGTGATTTGGAGAGGAGGAGGAGGAGGAGAGGCAGGGGCGTGCGGCCAGGAGATGCTGCTGGCGAGGCTGGTGCCTCCTCTCTCGCCACGCCTCGCCACGCCTCGCCACGCCGCGCCGCACGGAACATCCAACGAAACTTCCAAAGTTGAAACGGCAAAGGAATTGGCTGGCGACCAGCTCTAATTAATTTTCGGCGCAGCGGCGGCGTGGCGTCGCGCGGCTCGGCGTGAAATACTGTGGCGATGTGTGGCGCCGAGACACTGGTGGCCATCGCCTCGCCCGGAGCCGCGCGCCTACCGCGGGTACCGGGGAAGGGTAGCGCCCGGGGACTGAAGCCACCGAAGCCGGCTGGAGAGGTCTCCAAAAGGGAGGCCGAAGGGGCGATAACTCATATACAAAATGTGCACAATAATTTTTTAGAGATTTTGTTTTCCCTTTTGATATTTCAAAGAGAATTTCTGTCACATTCGATAAATTTTGATCTTTTCCCTCTATTTCTGGCTTTTAAAATTTTTCTTTAAGTTATTTTTTGTTCATTTGTTCTCCACTGTTTTAACCTTACAAAGCAAATGCTTTGTAATACAGAATTTGGCTGCTTTGTATTACAAAGCATTTGTTTTGTAATATAAAGCATTCGTGCCCTTACGAAGCATTTTGTTTGTAAACTATGAAGGAAATGCTTTGTATTACAAAGCAAATGCTTTGTAATACAAAGCTGCCAAATGCTTCGCAGCTTACAAAGCATTTGCTTTGTAATACAAAGCATTGCTTCGCAAGGTTTTAACAGTGTCGATTTTTCGGATTTTTCTATATCTTGCTTCTGGATTTTTTTAAATTTAATTCTTTTTTGGGGGCCGCATAATGACTTTTCGAAGTGACTCCTCCCTCGAGGGAGGCCTCTGCTCACGGTTCGCCAACGTTCGTCGAAGAGAAGGCAAAAGCGGTTCACATTGTAAATGATTTTGACGTAAAACCTCTTTTTTTTAAATGAGGGGCGTAATACAGAATAGTGCCAGGTTGCACGGAGGTGGATCGCAATGAGGTCAGGCAGAATGCGTTTCATCTCGGTGTGCGGCAAAGAATAACCTGCTGCCTGCTCTGGCGGGCAGGTGTCGGGTGACTGGGGGACTCCGGGGTCCACTGTCCACGGCCCCGCCCCGCTCGCCGGCCCGTGTCCCGGATGCCCATCCCGCCCCGCCCCGCCCTACACCGCCACGTTTGCTGATGCTTCCGCTGGGGAAGCACCCCATCCCCCTGCGTGCCCGGCGGGGCTGGGCGGGGTGTGGCGGGGCGGGGTGGGGCGGGGCGGGGCGGGGCGGGGCGGGCGCGGGTCCTACCGGTCCGGGCCGGGGACGCCTGGCCATCGTGTTAGTCACCTTCCGTTGGCCTTAGCCGTCCTGGGGGCGGCGGGGGTGGCGGCGTGTGGCATCAGTACGCGAGCCACGTCTCCAATAGTAGCCGCCCCACCCCCGGCATCGCACCTAGCCGCCCCCGCCCCGCCCCCCTACCCACCCCCACCCCGTCACCGCCCCCCGCTCCCCCCCACCTCTACTGGTCCATTGGCAGCATCTCCCCAAGTGGCCACTATTGCGTCTTTCAGCACGTCAATGGACTTAACGTCTTTCAGCTGCTTTCTTGCCTGCTTTTAGCTTGCTCGCTTGTGTCCGATCTACCGAAAAGAATTTCAAGAGCGACGTTTAGATTTAATTCTATTTACTCTAGTGCTCAGCTTGCCATCCTTTGGTATTGAGTCCATGTTTTCATCGGGTACCAACGAGCTTAAAGTATTGTCTGCGTTTACACAAAACACACAGAGAGAAGTGGTTTTTCGGTTCAATAGTAAAAGACGCTCAAAAACATTGACATCTTTTTGCGCTTGCGTGGAGAGCAATTTCACTTGCTTTGTGCTTTGAGAAAACGCACTTGATCAAAGTATTAAATGCATTTGGACCCATACACGTGGGTTACTTGATTCTTGGATCAAGTGTGCATCCTACATTTGGATCAAAATCTATTTAGTACTCTGATCACGTGAATTCGTCTCAAAGTGGGTTAATTTTTTATCAACGCAAGTGAAAAAAAAATCTCAATGTTTTAAAATGTACGCTCAACAAAATTGTTAACTGGGAGTGTACCTCGAAGTTCAATCCTCGAAGTTAGCTTTGTAATGTTAACATTCAGGTGAATTTAGAGTTAACTTTTTTCCACCCGGGGAATCTTACTCTTGAATCAGTTCTCCCGTATATTCACACATGAGAAAAACAGGTTTAATTGGAAGGTCCTTATATTTCCCTTTTATTTTATTCTATTTTTGTTAGTTTTAACACAACACGAGGACACTATGGTGTTTTTTTCTCTCTTTCCTTTTTTTTTTTTTTTTGGAGGGTGCGGGCATTGCTGCACGTCTGCAGGTGTCAGTCAGGGAGACGCTGCTCCGCGGCAGGAGAGGGGCGGAAGGGCGATTGGTTTTCTTGGAGACTAACGCCCCCAGAAAGAGAGGAGGTGCCGGAGGGGGAGGGGGGGGGGTAAGGGGGAGAGTTGGGTAAGGGATGGGATGGTGGAGTTAAACAGGGTTGTTAATGTGATTCCGACTGGCAGCAGGGAGAGGAAGGAGAAAGCCTTGTGGCGGGGCGGGGTGGGGCGTGGGGCGCCTGGCGGGCGGAGCGAGGAAGGAAGTAGTAAAGGGCACGAAGGGAGAGGAATGTCCCGTGAAGTGGTGTGGTTGTCGACGGCAGGGCGTGGCGGGGCGTGGCGAGGCGAACACCTTATCCTAGAGGTCCCTCCCCACCCGCCGCGCAGGACAGAAGCCCTCGACACGACACCCCATATGGGACAAGGGCCGGACTGTAAGGAGGGCTGGAAAGGGAAATTTTCGACAGTTACAAACAATGAACGGAGTCGAAATTTATAAGAGAAACATATTCTGTTTCTGCATAATCGCTGCCTTATTTCTTTATAATTTTTTAGCACTTATGGGGTCCCGAGAAATCTTTTCATTCAGCCGCGTTCTCGAGCTATCGCGCGCACAGCGTCACAGAAACAGCAGGACAGGAGACAAGTCGGGTCGGTAGAGTGATAAGCTTCGCAATCGCCCTGCCGATAAAAGTCTCTTTAAAACACCGCCTGCTCTGCTGCATCCAACAGTACGGATGGAACCGGGACGGTGAGGTGTGCCGACAGGTTGCGCGCATCACAATAACTTTGCTGGTCGCGGTAGGGGCGGGGCGGGGCGGGGCGGGGCGGGGCGGGGCGGGGCGGGGCGGGGCGGGGCGGGGCGGGGCGGGGCGGGGCGGGGCGGGCCGAGGCGTGCCGAGGTGCGGAAGGGTCTCTCCTGCAATTAATATTCACTATGAGAAAAGTTTGCTGCTGCTCGCACTATTGAATCGGTCTGGAAACAGTTTGAGACACAGACGCCGCGCGGCACCACGCCGCCGCCTCCGCCGCCGAGCCGCGGATTGGAGAATTATTGCAGTAAGTTGCGCTGCACGAAGAGTTTGAAACTGGCAGTTACAGGCCAAACCAAGACCATAGCGCCCCCCCCCCCTCCCCCCTCACCCTCACCGCAACTTCGCTGCTAATGCTCTGGCCGTCAGAGAAGCAACCAATAAAATGCTACCGCCTCCCTCCTCCCCTCCTCTCTCGTCCCAACCAAGCCGAGAGATGCTTGTGCCGCGCAATCGCTGACACTGAGGGTGAGCAAATTATACGCGATCAGCTGATTTTTGTCTGGTGTGGCCTCGGGACTGCACCCACGGCAAACAGTCAGCGTTCGCCTGAGAGGCCCCGGGCGCACACAGAAGAGAATCACACTGTAAAAAAAACATGTCGTAAATTAACAGGTAATATCTGTGAATTTTGTTAAACGAACTGACTGTGAGTTTACTTTTTATTCGTGTTCATTTACAAAAATAACCCTGTAACTTTACAGAAATATTCCGTAACTTTACAAAAGAATTCCGTGAGTTTACAAATTTTATCTGTTGTTTCGCGATTTTTCTTGTTAATTCACAAAATGTTTCATCAAACTACAGGAAAAATCTGTTCACCGATTTAACAGCGAAACCTGTATTTTTTTTGTCGTTATTTTACAACAAATTTTTACAGTGCAGTTTGTTAATACGACCAAATCGAGACTGAAGGAAACAAAATTTTGTTCCTAACAGCGACATAATGTTTCCCACCAAATTATTTGTTCAATTCATAGTTCAAATTTTGTTCAAAAAGCTAAAATTTGGATGCTTTTAAATTCGCCGGTCCCCTGAACTAAAGTGGTTTTCTGGGTGCAGCATCCGAGCGGTGGCAACCGCGGCAGTGGTGGGCGGGCAGCCGACTGACTCGGAAGAATGCTCGCGTCCTTGTCGCTCTGCTGACAGGATACCGACATGTCCCGGACGTAACAGGCCCCCATGAGTGCGACAAGGAAAGAGCCACGATAGGGAGAGAGATCTTGTGGATCAGTCAGCTGGCTGGGAGAGGCGAGTTAACGTCGGCTGCACCGCGGCCCGGGCGCCACCATTTAGTGGCCGGTTATACTCGCGATAAATTTGCTTTGCCTGAAGAGCGAACGGCGAGGGATGGTTCCGACTGCAGCGAGGCTAGGGGCTGAGCGGCGACCGACCGCGGGGAAATATATGTCCCGAACACTGCCATAACGGAATGCTCTCTGAGTCCCCCGCCCCGCCCCGCCCCGCCAAACCACGCCACGCCACCCCACGCTACGCTCCACCACGCGGCCGCGCCGGGCCTGATCGACAAATAAAAACACGAATGCACCTCAAGAAGGCATTGGCCTGCGCAGGGGAATTGGAGAAGGGCACGAGGAGTGAGAAGAATGCGCGTGTGTGTATGTGTTTGTGCGTGCGTGAGAGAGAGAGGGAGGGAGGGAGGGAGGGAGGGAGGGAGAGAGAGAGAGAGAGAGAGAGAGAGAGAGAGAGAGAGAGAGAGAGAGAGAGAGAGGGAGAGAGAGAAAAGCAGGGGGGAATGAGAATGGAAAGGCGGAGCGAAAGAGATGTGTTTGCGGCCCTCCCTATACGAGTCCTATAGGGGGTGGGAGGGGGATCACCGGGCTCGGCCGTTCAGGCAGCTGGTCATGTAGCTGGAGCTGGGCTGGAGACCCACCGAGCTGCAAGGCAGACCTTTAGAGCAGCAGTGTTCTGTTTTGTTCGAAAAGCTGTAAAGTCTGGAACATGATGGTCAGACGTATTTGCGGTTTTCGTCGCTCGTAGAGCGTGCGGTGTATTACAGTATTGGTGCATGACGCCTCTCTCCAGAATCGCTCATAATGATGCCTTTCGTTGCAATCTTTTTTCACTAATCCAGTAAATTGAAACAGGGGACCAGGCCTATCTGAGGGTTGTGGGACAACGGTCACTTCCGGCCGGATTAGGCTTCTGCGAATTGAAACGTTTATTTTTGGAGCAAGCTGGATAGAGTTCTCGCTGCAGGGAGAGGGACAGGGTGACAGGGTGTGTGTGTGTGTGTGTGTGTGTGTGTGTGTGTGTGTGTGTGTGTGTGTGTGTGTGTGTGTGTGTGTGTGTGTGTGTGTGTGTGAGAGAGAGAGAGAGAGAGAGAGAGAGAGAGAGAGAGAGAGAGAGAGAGAGAGAGAGAGAGATTTGATTTGATTTGATTTGATTTATTTCAAAATATTGGTACATTAGGGCTGACGAGCCCCATAAAATAGTACCAAATTAGCAGGTACCCAAAACTAGATCTCAGCACAGTCGAGTCTTCCTTTATACAAGCTTACACCAGTGGATGGAACAGTACAACATGCGATAATAAAAAATAATAGAATACGTAAAGATAACAACAGTGCTATTAACATTCAAGTATTTGCTTTTGGTAGTAGTGATTGAACAGTTTGGATTTAAAAGTATTAAGAGTACGACAGGATCTTATATGTTTCGGCAAAGCGTTCCAGAGTATCGCACCACCAACAGAAAAAGAACCTTTCATTTTGTTTGTGCGATGATGAGGGACTCTCAGAGTGAGATCCGTGTGCCTGTTTTGCCTGTTGTGCACATTTTTCATAAAAGTAAACATACTAAACAAGTACGATGGCTGCTGGAAGGTTATAGATTTAAACAATAATATTAACATAGCACATTTTCTTCTTGCTTCCAGTTTAAGCCAATTCGTTCTATGACGATAAGGGGTTATGTTTACATCTTTTCTGAGACCATATATAAAGCGCAGGCCAGCGTTTTGAACGCGTTGAATCTGGATACTGTTTACAACAAGAGGATCATTGAACACCGTACAGCCATAATCCAGGATTGGCAAAACAAGACTATTTACAAGGTGAATACGCACAGGCACAGGAAGTAGATCCCTAAAATGTCTTAATCTTTGAATAACACCAATGCCTTTCTTACAAACAGAGATGATATGTGGCTCCCATGATAAAAATTTGTCAAAAATGACACCTAAATTCGTAACTTCCTCCGAATATTCAATGACAACACCATTAACACATATGGGGGAAAGAGGTGGAACAAGTTTATTTAACAGTTTCGGGTTAGAGAGAGAGAGAGAGAGAGAGAGAGAGAGAGAGAGAGAGAGAGAGAGAGAGAGAGAGAGAGAGAGAGAGAGAGAGAGAGGGCGGGCGGAGGTAGGAGATGGGGGACAGAGAGAATCGCGCCCCCTCCTGAGCCCCCTGCCGCTCCCACGCCCGCCCCTGCCCCTCGGGGGCTGCTCTGCTGAGCGCCAGCCACGACCCCCGGCGGGCCGTAGCGGTGCGTGGCGGGGCGTGGCTCTCCCTCCCCTTTGATATTCTGACCAACGTGTGCCCTTCCTGAGGGCATTTATTGCCCAAGAAACAGGAGTGAAATCGGAAAGCCGTTTGGGGCCGGGCGCGGGGCCGGCGCGGCGGCGGGGCGCGGCGGGGCGCGGGGCGGCTGGTGGCACGGCGTTTGCACGATCACAAGGCCAACCAGACACCCTCCTCTTCCCCTCTTATCAGTCTCTACCCCCCCCCCTCTCTCTCTCTCTCTCTCTCTCTCTCTCTCTCTCTCTCTCTCTCTCTCTCCCTCTCTCTCTCACTCACTCACGCTCGCTCTCTCTTCACTCTCTCACTTGCCGAGCTCCTCTGCGGTGTTTGGCTGGCCAGAAGGTGACCAGACCACAGCGCGGGGCCCGTGCGGCCCGTGCTGCGCTGTCTAGACCCACAGATGATATTGTAATAATGAATCTACCGGACAACACTGGATGTCGAATTCCTATCACTATAGTTTGCGGGGGAACGTTAAGGGCCGGAGGGGAACCAGCCAGAGAGAGAGAGAGGCCTCGGCCAGTGCAGGGATCGGCAGGGATGTGAATGGGACCGAGAATTCTCTCTCTCTCTCTCTCTCTCTCTCTCTCTCTCTCTCTCTCTCTCTCTCTCTCTCTCTCTCTCTCTCTCTCTCTCTCTCTCTCTCTCTCTCTCTCTCTCACATCATTTTCTCCCTGCCCCTCTCGCGCAGTGCCACGCGCGCGGGCCGCCCCGCCTGAAGGTCCGCCTGAAGCCCCACCCGGCCGCTGGAGCTGGAGCCGCGGAGCGCCCGGCCCGGCCCGGCCCCTGCACACACAATGGCACGTGTTGAAAGCGAGAGGCGCGGGGTGGCGTGGCGTGGCGCGGCGAATAGGCGCACCGCAAGCCGCACACTCCCACCATTCCGCGGTTGGTCGGCGGGGGTCCCGCCCCCGCCCCGCCCCGCCCCGCACTGCGCCCCTAGACTCGGTTTGCCTAGCCCTGTGGGTGCCCCGGGGCTCCCCCTCGCGCCAACCCCGCGCGCCCGAGCTCCCGCCGCAAGAGTGACCCCAAAGCTAACCGCGGAGAGAGACTCCAAGTCAAGTAGTGGGGCGGCAAGTGGCCCCATCCAGAGTAGGGCCGCCCCGCCCCGCCCCGCCCCGCCCCGCCCCGCCCCGCCCCGCCCCGCCCCGCCCCGCCCCGCCCCGCCCGCGTCATTGTGGTGCCGTGTTTGCACTCGGCAGACACACTTGCGGTGACTCGCCCGCCGCCCTCCCCTCCCCTACCCGCCCTGACGAGACCTACTTTATCCCCTCGGGGCGGCAAATCTCGTTCGAGTGTGACACTGGCGCACTTCACGCGGGTGAATCGACTTATATCCCTGTATGGAATGTGTAGGTTAGAGGGGTTGTCACAAGTTAGCGGAAAGTCAGTTATTTTGAAAACGGCCTCGGAAATCAGGAAAACGTCAGGAAAAATGAAAATAATGAAAATATACATTCCTTATAATTGTATTAAATCTTTCCGTGTTGACTACAAATAATTTTCTCGCAAGATCAATATTTTTCGGTGTTTTAAAGCCCGTGGAACTACTTCCCGGAAGCTGGCGAAGGTTTCTGAGACCCAGTGGACGTGCACCGCGGTTGGGACTAAGACACAAAAGAGGAGTGAGCGGAATTATGTTAGATTCTGGAGGAGCATTTGTCCCCACCCTCAGCCCGACGTCCCGACGTCTACGGCCCTTTGTGCGTGTCAAAGATCACGATGAAAAGATTTATCTCCCGGCGTAATTAATAATTACAATAATATTATCTCATGATTAATTATTGTAAGGCACGATGGGGTTGGTGCCTCACCTTTCGGTTTCACCCGTCTCTCGACACTCATCTTTTTTCTTTTTCTCTGTGTATGTCCTCTTCCGATGCCCCGCGTATCCACCCCCTCCCCTCCCCCTCTTCCTCTGTCCTGTCTCTCGCACACCTCCCTCCCTCCCCTTCCTCCTCTCTTCCCCGAACAATTTTTGTCTCTCCAACCCCCCCCCTCCCCCTCTCCTCCCATCTCTTCTCTTCCTCTCTTTTATTTTTCATTACCATTCAAGTTCTGCTCCCATTGCAGCGGGCTCGACTGACAAGGACGAGAAGAAGGTGCCCGACCCCAGCTTCGTGGACGAGATCGAGAACGTGACTGCGCCGGCTGGCAGGAACATCCGCATGTCGTGCACCGTCAAGGACCTGGGTGCCTACCGGGTGAGTCAGCCTCCGTGTCACACACTGGTAGGTGTGTGAGTGAGTGTCACACACTTGTAGGTGATTGAGTGTCACCCTTACGTACTTCTTTTGACAAGTTGTCTTATGAATTTCACAACGTTTGGTGTCAATGTGTAAGAACAGAAAATCACACTCCAACAAGTGTGTGGCATTCACTCATTTGGGTGTCCATTGGTACAAACACACTGGAAACGGGGGAATATGATGCATGTCGATCACGAGACGATAACACGCGTTATTGTGCGGTTTTTGTGGAATATCATTTAAGCAGACTTCTGAAATTTATTTTCGATGACACCATCGGATTCCTCGTAAAATTTCCGTTCAAACGAGTATACATGTTATGGGGTTTCGAGCCCGTAAAAAGACACGTATAAGAATGACGTGTCACGAAACCATGGGTTGGAGCCCCATGACATGTATGCTCGTTTGAAAGGAAATTTTACGAGGAATCTAATGGTGTCATCGAAAATAAATTTCCGAAGTTCACTTAAATAATACTTCACAAAAATCACATAATGACGTGCGTTATCCTCTCGTGATCGACATGCATCATTCCCCCATTTACAGTGGCAGCTCCGGAAAAAGTAAAATATTCTTATATTCTCCATAGTATTCTGAAAAAGAAATCACTTCTCCAACAATTGTTTTTCTTTCTTAATTTTCCATACCTGAAACTGAAATAAAAAGAAATCTTTCCGTTGAGACGCGACTTCACGTTTCGATGAACGCATGATAGAGTTCTGTTTGTGTGTGGTATAGCATTTTTTTTCAGCCTCCAGTAACTGAATATGATGAGCGTCTCCTTCTTTCTCTCACCGCGCATTCACTTAACACCAACTGGCCCTGTGCCTCTATAAGCCCCTTCCCCACCCCCTTTCTTTAACTGTCCTCTCTCCCTCCGTCTCTCTCTCTCTCTCTCTCTCTCTCTCTCTCTCTCTCTCTCTCTCTCTCTCTCTCTCTCTCTCTCTCTCTCTCTCTCCCTCCCTCTCTTCCTCATACCCCGTATCTCTCTGTCTCTCCGTTCTACCTCCCCCTATTTCCCGACTAGCGGCCAGTAACCCTCTGGCACAGCCCTCCACCGACGACCCTTATACTTCTAATTACTGAAATGTTTGAAATCTGCTAAGTTGGTGGGTGTCGGAGGAAGAGGGGGCTAGGGAGAGGGGATGCGACTGTAGCCTTGGGCCGGGACGGGTGAGCACGAGGTGGAGGATGAAAAACCCACCTCAATACACTGAGGCTAGTTTTGCGATACTTTTAACCAAAAACCATGTGAAAACTGGTGTTTTGCGAACCAAAAAAACGTGTGATAAAAGTATCGGGATATTATGATAAAATCGTAATTTTCTCACGCAATGTTTGTGATAAAAAGTTATCGCATTATATTTGTTATAATTTACTGATAAAATCCTGATACTTTTATCACATTTTTTGGTGTTATCATGTCTTTTAGAGTGGGAATCGCAAAACACCAATTATCGCAAAAGTTCAGCAAAAGTATCTCAAATTGGATTTCGGCGAATTCATTGCGTATTCGTATAGAAATAGGTCGCAATAGTGTTCACGGCTATAAGGGTAAAGGGCGAGTCCGGCTTCTCGGGAGATATTGTCCTCCTTCCCAACAGCAATAAGGTTAAAACTTTTTTGTAATTATATTATTTTTATTTTTATTCATTTTTTGAAGGACAGTAAGCAATATTAAGATTTGCTGAGGGAGCGTTCCGCAGTTTTCATGTCCGGTCAGACCGTAACGGTGCAAACTGTAATTAGTTGAGTCGGATTTTTACTAAATTGACCCTCCCCGAGGAAATTTAGAAGTTACAGCCTGCACGAACGATCACACAAAAGTACTGAACAATATGAAAATCGACACAAAATTAGGGGAGAAAAACAAACCAGTAGTTAGATCCTTGCTCCCGAGTTGTCTGCAGTTGCCTCTCCCTTGAAAATGGCCGAACAATACAGACGTGTACCTCATTTGCAAGAGCGCCACGGGCACGCCCCTGTCAGGGTTGTCACTATGTGATGTCAGGGTGTCCTCTGTCGGGGCGTGGCGGGATGTGGTGGGGTGCGGCGGGGAGCGTGGGAACATCTTGTGCGACAGACCATCCCCCTTGCCCTGCCCTGCCCTGCCCTGCCCTGCCCTGCCCTGCCCTGCCCTGCTAGCTCTCACCTGAAGCTCTACACCCCCTCCCCCTTCCCCCACAGGGTGCGGTGCTCTTGTCTGCCGACAGGGGTCGCCCCCTCCGTAATGGCGACGTCTAAAGTTGATATCGTAATAAAACAAGTAGAGACGCCCGCCTGTTTGGGGAGAGGAAGGGGTCAGGCGGGCGGGGGGTGGGGGCGGGGCGGGAAGGGACGCTTTGCGCCTGTTGGCGTTGTGATGGGCCCTGCCACGCCCCGCCACGCCCCGCCACGCCCCGCCACGCCCCGCCACGCCCCGCCACGCCGCCCACAGCAGGCCCGCCTCAGCCAGCCCCCAGCCCCGCCCGATGTGGTGGCCCGCTCGTGGCTCGCTCTGTGGCCCACCCAGCGTTTAGGCTAATAACACGCCAGATGATGGCACTTCCTCCACACCCCTACTCCCTCCACACCCCTACTCCCTCCCCCCTCTCCCCCACTCCCTACCCCTACCCCCTCCCCCCCACTCCCTACCCTGCAAAGCTTCTCCCTCATCCCCTCGGCCTGGCCCATAGCTATGGGAGCTGTGCTGTCGCGCCGGCCGCGCTGCCCTCCGGTGCCCTCCGGCCTCTCAGCCCTATCAGAGAGGTCGAGCGAGGAAAGGTGCTCAGGGGAGATGGTTTCTTTAAAAACGAGAGGCTGTGATGGCCGAGAAAAAGCTTAATTCATACTAGAAAGAGAGAGAGATAGAGAGAGAGAGAGAGAGAGAGAGAGAGAGAGGAGAGAGAGAGAGAGAGAGAGAGAGAGAGAGAGAGAAAGGGGGGGGGGAGAAGGGGGGGGGGTAATGGTGGGACTTTCAGGTTTGTACCAGGGGTTCTGCTTTTTGCGTTTTGCGGGTTTTGCGGACCACGGGCAACGGTTCATTACCAGTTTGCAGCGGGAAGCATAATCCACGCACTCAATACCCTTTGTTCTAAAACACTGGGCACAGGAGGTCGCATTAGATGTTCAGTGTTAGATGTTTTGCGTGCTGAGGGTGCGTGAAGGCAAGACAAGGAGGAGGGATGCGGGGGCCGCAAACCTGCGTGTGGGTTTAGCAACTTGTGTGACTGAGGTAGTGTTGCTTTAGCTAGCCCCGGACCCGCCCCACCCGCTGGCTTCGGAAAAGCGTCGGATTATGCAGAATTCGTCGCACCGACAGGGCGGGACGGGCGCAGGCAGGCAGGCAGGCGCGGGTGTTCCCACTCGGCGGGCCGCGGCGGCAAACCCAATAACGCGTCTGAATGCGCGCGCCGGGCATCCCCCCTCCCCCCCACGGGCCCTGCACCGCCCCGCCCGCCGCCCTGCTTTGTGTTCCGTGGATTATGACGATTGCCGTTATGGTTACACGCATCTTTCACTTGTAGCGGCAGCGGCGAATGACGATGGAGCGACTTGGATTTATTCACATTCGCTCCACTTCATTCTCTTCTTTTCTGCCTGTGTATTGCTCTTTGACATTCACTTCCCAGTAACCGTGTCAGCACACGGTAAACAAAAACTCCGATTCCGAGAGCACGTCTCGATTTTATATAGCGCTGTCTTTTTCTCTCGCATATTGGTAGAAAAGGAGAGCGCATCCAAAACCTAGGTGCGTGCTCACGGATTCCGATATTTTCGTTTACCGAGTAAGTCTCCGCAATGTCATTGCTGCTGTGAACCCCCCCTTGTTTATTTATTTTTTTTTTTTATTTTTACCACGATGGAAAATATTTCACTCTCATTTCCTTACGGATGTGCTATCTCCATAATACGGAGAATTTTGTGCAAGCGTAATATGGATCACAAATCATCTGTAGTACGGATAAAATCATCCGTAATATGGATTAATTAATCCATATTACAAACCGTGCTTGATACGTAAGTTACGGTGAATTTGGTCCATACTTTATGGATGAAGGCATGAGCTGAAGCAGCTCAAGCACAAAGGGTAGCGAGAATTGTCCAGGGGCGTAGGAACTCTTTTTGTTCCGGTGGGTGCATTTTTTTTTTGGGGGGGGAGGGGGTCAAAGGTCAATGACCCCTTCGGTCTGTAGGTTCTGTAGGAACCACTGCATGTCTCTGCTTTTCCACCAATATCTCCCAATAAGTATTAACACTGCAAACCCTGAAATCCAATTTCTCACCCAAAATGGGTGAGGACACTTTTCCATGCTAAATTGGAGTGAGAATTTTTAACCTCACTCTTTTCGAGCGAGATGTTTTTTAGCCTCGCTCTATTTGATTAAGGATTTTTTAACCTCTTTTAATTTGAGCACGAATTCTCACTTTATTAGAGCGAGGTCTCAAAATTCTTTCTTATAAAGAGCGAGAAAAAAATTCTCACTCTCCAGAGAGTAATAAAATTGCCCTCAAATTCTCACTCGTCTGGGGGCGAAAATTATGAATCGTAGATTTTCAGTGTTATCACCTTGGACTTGACCTTATTAAATTTCTTAAATCTTTTTCCGCTTGCACTCTTGCTATCCCTCTCTCTCTCTCTCTCTCTCTCTCTCTCTCTCTCTCTCTCTCTCTCTCTCTCTCTCTCTCTCTCTCTCTCTCTCTCTCTCTCTCTCTCTCTCACTCTCGCACCACACACACACGCACACCATGAATCCGAATCGTCTTATTTTTCCGACTCTGCACGTACCGCCTCTCCCCCCAGCCCCGCCCCCCGAGGCGCCCCCCTTGCCTTGCCCGTCTGCCCGCCCCAGCCGACGCTCCTCTGCCGTATTCAACACATGTTCCCGCAGCCAGCTACTTTCCCACAACTTGCCGCCGGCCCATGAAGGGCCATGCAGTGGGGCCGGGCTGGGGGTGGATTAGGGATGTGGGGAGAGGGAGGGCGCTGGGATTAGGGTGCGGGGGGCGGGCGGAGACGCAGGGAAGGAGGGGGAGAGAGTGCTGTTGGTGGGTACGCGCGGCTGATCCGTGACACAAGTTACAATAAGTGGGAAAGGTTAAGTGTAAAGGTGCTGTGCATGGTACCGACGTGCGGCCGCCGCGTTCACCTGCCCTGCCGTGCCTGCCAACCTGCCACCTGCCGTCTGATTCCGAAGGCTGCTCTCTTGACTCTCTCCTCGTCGCACGCACGGAACCCTGCCGCTATCCCCAACAGGATAGGGCACCGTCATCATAGGTGCGACGAGGACAGATAGGCACGAGAGTTAGCTTTCGGAATCAGACGGCAGCGCCGGGCGGGGAGGCGGCGGCGGCTGCTCTGCTGGGGCCGAGGCTGCGGGGCTCGCCGAGGTCCCTGCTGCTGGATGACGGCAGACTGTGGGCGTGGCGGGGCGTGGCGTGGCGGGGAAGTGGCGGGGCGTAGCGGCGGCGGGGCCTTGAAATGGCATCTGCGCCCATCCGGTTCGAGAGGCGAGGTGGGGGCGGGGGCGGGGGCGGGGGCGGGGGCGGGGGCGGAGGCCCCGCCGAGGGGTGTTGGCCCGCAGAACAAAACTTACAATTGCGCAAGTTGGGCTGCTAGCTGCCTTCTGAGCCGCTAAAGTAGCTGCTACTTTTTGCCTAATGCCACCGCCGCCGCCGCAGCAGCAGCAGACGGGTCACGGGTGCACGCGCGCGCGCCCTGAGCGTCACTGAGGAGAGGGGGAGGGGGGGGGAGGGGGGTTCAGGCGATAGATAGCGGCTGGACGCGTGGGTTGTGACGCATTGTGGCGCGTCTCAAAGGGGCTCCGTATGAACAGCCTAATGAGGCCGCCCCGCCCCGCCCCACCCCGCCCCGCCCCGCCCCACCCCACCCCGCCCCGCCCCGTGCTCGTCGTGCGGCACTTGAGCGCTGGAGTAGACGAGCGGGTGGCTCAGTGGCTCACAGCGATCTGTGTGCGGGGCAAGGGCGGGCCGGGGGCGGGCCGGGGGCGGGCCGGGGGCGGGCCGGGGGCGGGCCGGGGGCGGGCCGGGGGCGGGCCGGGGGCGGGCCGGGGGTGGGAGGAGAGTTTGTCTCATTTGCATGGTTTGTCTCTCCACTTGTACCAACTTCCGGGCCCCGCCCCGCCCCGCCCCTGTGCCGCCGCGCCCCACCAGCGACGGCCCGGCTCGGCTCGGCGCCGCTGTTTACCGCACACCGTTGTCGCCCCGCCCCGCCCCGCCCCGCCCCGCCCCGCCCCGCCCCGCCCCGCCCCCGCCAGTCATCAGGGAGCTTTCTACTCAAGGCCAGCAGTGCATCGCCTCCCCGTGGGGCCGCCTGCGCCGCCGGGGCAGCGTCGTGCCGACCGCAGGGGGGAGAAACACGACCCGATCTCGGGTAAATGGGGGTAAATGACTTGATAACGGATTGCCCGGATTACCCGTGGATAAACTCTGGATTAAAGTCAAATACTTCAAGGACGGTCCATGGATTACGCTGGATTACCAAACGGATTACCCTGGATTCCTCCGAAGTACCTCCGGAATATCACAAAAATTTAGGTAATCCGTACCAAGGATTACTATTCCTATGTCAGCAGCCGGATTACCCGAGTCTAGTCGACCCCAGAGACTTAACCCTCACAGGACTTGCCTGTGCATGCTAGATTATTGTTTCCTTTTCTTTCTTTTAATGAATTAAAGTCAAGGAAAAATTTACTTTTCGCCGCCGAGTGCCGCAGTTGTCACCCGGCCCAGACGATTGAATGCGTTTTCGGGCAGTTCTTCTCCCCAGCGATGTCCCTCCCGTTTATTCCCCGCAAGTTTATTCCAATAAAAGTTGCGGTGCTCGGTGACAACTGATCAAAGTGTCATATAAAGGTTAGCAAGGCGGAGGCGTGCCACGGCGTCTGGGCGGGGTGGGGCGGGGGCGGGGCGGGGCGGGGCGGGGCGGGGCGGGGCGGGGCGGGGCGGGGCGGGGCGGGGCGGGGCGGGGCGGGGCGGGGCGGGGCGGGGCGGGGTGTGGAAGTGCAAGCGATAACTCAATAACGTGCCACCTCCTCCCCTCTCTGTCTCTGGCCCTGGCCCAGGTCGAATTGGGACGGCGGGAGAAAGTGACAGCTAGCACCGCAGAGTAAACGGCGCGTCGGTGCAGCGGGTGCACGAGCAAGAGAGTGAGAGAGAGAGAGAGAGAGAGAGAGAGAGAGAGAGAGAGAGAGAGAGAGAGAGAGAGAGAGAGAGAGCACTGTGAGAAATTCTTGTACCGGGTACAGGAAAATTTTCCATGAAAGGTCTTGTACAATTACGATTCATATTGTAAATTTTTTATAACCATACGTATCAACTCAGAACGCATTGGTGAGCAACAAAGTCGAAAAGCGTAAAGTCGTAAGTGTACATGATATGTTGTACATAGTGAATTACAAAATATATTGTACATCTACGGAAATATTTTCCACAGTGAGAGAGAGAGAGAGAGAGAGAGAGAGAGAGAGAGAGAGAGAGAGAGAGAGAGAGAGAAAGGAGGGTGAAAGACGACAGCACAGGTGAACGCCTTGCTTTTCAACACTGCCCCCGCTCTCCCTCTCTCCCCTTCCTCACGGCGGATATTATTTTGTGATATGGCGTGTGTGTGTGTGTGTGTGTGTGTGTGTGTGTGTGTGTGTATCTGTCTGTGTCGACTTAGCTGCGCCACCGGAAGCGCATGGCACATTGTCAGCTTCCGAACCGACATTATTCACCCTCCCTGCATCTCTCCCAGCGGCCTGCTGCTCTGCTACTCCCTCACAGAGCCAGGCGCTCTATCCTGACTTGAACCGCAACTCACGGAAGAGATTAAGTAAAGGCTAGTTCTTGCATAGAAATTTGTATCACGAAATAACATACGGTCAACTCCAGAAAATGTGTCGTGCAGGCAAAAACACAAACCGCGTGTGGGAAAAAAAATAATAAAAATATAAGCAGGTGTACAATTTTTTTAGCCTCATAGGCACAGCTCATTTTTAAGCTACCGCGCTTACTTTAGCTATCCTGGTATTTATTTTTCCGTTGCTCCAAGATTTTATACGTATTGCTAATTTTTAACATCTAATCTCAGCTGAGCGATTTTTTCCCCGTGTGAACCTGTTGCGTGGTCCACCAACAGCGCTTTGTCGAATTTTGGTCCAAACCACTATGGTTGCTACTTTCCTTTTTTTTGGTTAACTCAGCAACCCAAGGAAAAACTACTCTAAATTTTCTGTGGCCACAAGACAATCTGGAAAAAAAAATCCAAAAAATTTCAAAAAAAAGGAAAATTTGCGTTACTTGTACCGTATGTGTTTCTTTGAATGCGTAACAGTGTTGTGGGATTGCATACTCGCCAGGGCTTCAGGGGCTATGGCGCCTTACGGGCGAATGGGGAAGGCAAACCCGCGTAACACTGTTACGCATTCAAAGAAACACCCGGTACACTTGAGAATGGTTTCCTGTTTTCGCTAGAGCACCCCCCCCCCCCTCTAACCCGTGCCTCCCTCCCCTCCGGCCGCAGGTCGCGTGGATGCACTTCGAGCAGTCGGCCATCCTCACGGTGCACACGCACGTCATCACGCGCAACCCGCGCATCAGCGTGTCGCACGACAACCTGCGCACGTGGTTCCTGCACATCCGGGACGTGCAGAAGGAGGACCGCGGCCGCTACATGTGCCAGATCAACACGGCCAACGCCAAGACCCAGATCGGCTACCTGCACGTCGTGGGTGAGTACAGCGAGGCGCGATAGGCGTGAGGAGTGACCGCATTTGAACTGAGCTCCACTCTGATAATTGGAGAGTGTACAATGTACACTGATTAATCTCTGTACATAGATGCTTGCTGATTAATCAGTGTATACATTGGAATCAGCAAGCACTAATCTACAGTGATGAATCAGCAAGCATTCCAATGTACACTGATTAATCAGCAAGCATCCATGTACACTGATTAATCAGGAAGCATCCATGTACACTGATTAATCAGCAAGCAGCATCCATGTACACAGATTAATCAGCGTACATTCATTATCAGAGAACGTCAGCTGGACGTAAGCAGATGAATGAAACCATAATTTTTAGATTAAAATCGCTGTTGGTCAGTGATGGACTTTTAGCCTGTAGCTTTAGAAATAGTTGTAGGTTTACGGGTGTTTTGAGATTACCGTTCAAAATCGTAAAACCACACGAAAGCGTTAGCCAGCGTTAGCCAGCGTGAGCCAGCGTGAGCCAGCGTGAGCCAGCGTGAGCCAGCGTGAGCCAGCGTGAGCCAGCGTGAGCCAGCGTGAGCCAGCGTGAGCCAGCGTGAGCCGGGCCCGCAGCCTTGCCGGCCGGCCTGCTGTCAGGGGGCGGGCGCAGGGGCTGCGCTTCCCTGTTGGGGATGGCGCGCTCTGGCGCTCGGGACAGACGTAAATGCATTTCCGTTGTCGCTTCCGGATCACACCAAAGGATGTGGAAGTGCACCGCACCGGCGTGCGGTAGCACGGCCCCTGCATCCGGATGGGGAGCAGAGAGGGGAGTGCAACAGAGGGAGGGAGTGTGAGAGAGGGGGAGGGGGTGAGAGAGAGGGAGGGGGTGAGAGAGAGGGAGGGTGGGAGAGAGAGAGAGAGAGAGAGAGAGAGAGAGAGAGAGAGAGAGAGAGAGAGAGAGAGAAAGAGAGAGGGGGGGGGGCATGGGATTAGGAAGTACCCCGCGGAGCTTGCGCGGCGAGAGAAAGAGATATAGGAGCCGCATTAAGTGTCAAGACTAGTACTGGTAGGCGGCCTGAAAGCTTTGTGATTCGATCCGAAAAGACGTCGCGAAAAGGATCCAAGACTCAACCACATAAAACTCTTGTATAGTTGAGCAGGAATATAACGATACGAGAGCAAATTTTAAACAGATGTGATGGTCGCAAAATGTAGTTAGGGATTACGGAAGTAGAAAACGTACTTCAAAAAATTACGTTGTTGAAAATGGACCTTATCCGTATTATCGAGAAGTCTCGCTGTTTTCAATGAGGTTCCCGCAATATAGCGGCAGGTTTTGCCCTAAATAAATGGTAATTAATGGGTTATATTTAATGGTGTTTGAATCATCTCAAGAAACATGCTCTCGAATTTTCTTTAATGTATCAAAAACCATCATTGATGCACGCGGCGTCTCACCAAGCTTCGGAGTTCCCGTCTCCGAGGTTCGCGGATAATGTTGAGAGCGGAGCAGCGGTCCGGAGCTTTTTACGTGAATCACTTAACCCAGCTCCGGGATGTGATTTGGCACACACGGCTGAGGCGGGGCGAGACTGGGCTACCGGAGCGTCTTATAAATCAAATGAAGACGGGGTCCTTTTAGCCGGCCGGACGTACGCGCCAGGCGCGCCAGGCCCAGGCCGGGGACCACCGGCGGGGACGGGCGAGGCAGAAGAGGCACTCCGCTGGCCTCATGATTGAATACACGGCCCCAAAAGGATGCGCCCCGCCACTCCCCGCCCCGCCTCGCCCCGCCCCGCCCTTCTAAACGCCCCCTAGAGGTAAGTCTGAGGAGCTGGACCCGTCCGCCGTCGCTTCGCCTCGCCTGGCCGCGTCGCCCATGCCCTGGCCTTGGCCGTTCGGTCCGACCCGGTCCCGCAGCGCGCCTGGGACGTAGGCAATGTGCGCGCACGGCTGCGGCCGTGTTGCCTACCCGGCCTTCCGCAGGCGATCCTGTACCGCCGCGTCCGAGCCGAGCCGAGCCGCGCTTCTCAGCGGACATGCGGAAGTAAACTACAATTTCGGAGAGTAAAAGGGGGTAATTTCATTCCGGGGCGGAAGGAGGCATCTCTCCTCGTAGCTCTCATCTCTCTCTCTCTCTGCTCGGACGCGACTCGAAAAATATTTATAAGGCACTGGGGCATATTCATTCAAGGTCCGGGAGGGACATACTACTGGCTGGTTCTTTTGCGCCCTACTTTCTGTGAGTAAGGGAAACGATTTTGATTTAGCTGAGCCAAGGCCTGCAGTAATGCCACCATGATTGCGCGCAGCGAAAGTAGAAAAGGTTGCCTATAACCTTAAATATTATGTAGTCTTTTACATCAGTAAGTAGGTCATCATGTGAATGCAAGATTCTTCCGATCTTACGCATCTTTTTCGAATTAATTTGTGACAATTCATATAAATCAGCATAAAATTTCACGGCAGCCACGCACGTGTATAGAAGCCTGCTACTCTGCAAATCTAAGTGTGTAGAAGTTTGCCACTTTAAACTGCAAAACTAAAGTTCTACAGTTGTAAGTGCAGAAATTTTTTGTTCTGCAGTTATAAGTGTAGAACTCATTAGTTCTGCACTAAAAACTGGATAGAGAGTTCTGCGGTTGCAAGTGCAGAACTAAAGAGTTCTGCAGCTACAAGTGTAGAACTAAAGAGTTCTGCACTTATAACTGTAGAACAAAAAAGTTCTGCACTTATAACTAGAACTTAAGTTTTGCAGTTTGAAGTGGCAAACAACTACACACTAAGATTTGCAGAGTATGTTGCTCCTACTGTTAAGAATAATACGTAATATGTCACCGTGTCGTGGCAGAGAGCACGTCGCAAACGAGCCACCTTTGTAAACTCACGTTGATTTTGGGTAGGGTTCGCATTTTTTTTCCGAAAAAATAAAATTTGTTGGGAAAAAAGCGGATTTTTTCCGATTTTTTTTTTCGGAAAATTTGGAAAAATTGCTTATGCCATGAAATCTGCGTTTGTGATGACAGAAACGATACGAAACGGTCTAATTACAACCCTCCATCCTCTGGCAGTATGCGGTACATAAAAGATGTTCTAAAACGGGTCAGGATCGTGAAAATTTCAAGACTCTATACATAATTTTAATAAACATCGAAATTTGACAATGAAAAGCAGAAGATTTTTTTGTGATTTTTGATGATCTACACATTTTTCACACCCACAGAAGGCGTTTGCCATTGTTCTGAACCTTACATACGTACAAAAAAGTGTGTTTTAGCACAATTTTAGCTTTTTTATTTTTTTAATTTTCCCAATTTTTCCGACCCCCAGGATTTTTTTTCCCGAAAAAAAGCGGATTTTTTTCCCCAAAATTTCTGGAAAAGTTTCCTAGCTGCCGAACCCTAATTTTAGTGAGGCAAGACAGAATATAGCAGGACGGCGGTTTCTGGACGCGGCCGGCCGCGCGCGGGCCGTCGTATTGAGCGGTCGTTCCCGGTTGATAGTCATGCTATGGGCACAAGGCGTCCGGAGCGAGCGCGCCCGCGCCGGCCCAGCCCGGCCCGGACCTCCAGGACAGCCGCTGACCGCTCATAAAAGCGAATCGCCGGACAGTAAGACGCCGCGCGCTGCCTTGCAGCGCCCCCGGAATAGAAAAACTCAAATTTATCGATAAATACAGCAGAAATGAATACACACACACACACAGAATTGGACTAAGAATTGTGCGCGCATCTGGGGGCGTGTGGAGAGGCGTTGCGCGGGGGTGGGGTGTGGTGGGGCAGAGAGTTCTGAACAGCTCGGGGCGGGGCGGGGCGAGGTGGGGCGGGGCCGGGCCGGGCGGGGCGGGGCGGGGCGGGGCGGGAAGCGGCGCGGCAGGCCGCACTGCCAATGAACTCCTGGAAGGATACAAATACCTGCGATCTTTCTTTATTGTGGTCAGCGCTGCGCGACACTGACACGTACGTTCATTTATCTGGGAGCATGGGCTCGGGAGAGGAGGGGTGGGTGAGGGGAGACAGATTGAACCCACAGGAAGGAGAGAGGGAGGGAGGGAGGGAGGGAGGGAGGGAGGGAGGGAGGGAGGGAGGGAGAGAGAGAGAGAGAGAGAGAGAGAGAGAGAGAGAGAGAGAGAGAGAGAGAGAGAGAGAGAGAGAGAGAGAGAGAGAGCGGGGGAGGGGGGGGAGGTCGTCGCGAGGAGGGGATGTGGGCCAGCAGGAAGAGCAGAAGAGGTGGCGGGGAGAGGAGTTGGGGGGGGGGGGGGGCTAGGCAGAAGCATGCTTTGCTGTCTTATTTAAAACGTCATTTTTCATGTGGACGTGGTGGGCTGAGGGTCGCGAGGGCCGGACAGGACGGGGCAGGACAGCCGAGCCGTCTGGAGCCGAGGCCAGGCTGCCTGCTGCCTGCTCTACCAACGACATGGGCGCAGGGTTCTAAATTGTTGTTGTTATTGTTTTGTTTGTTAAAAATGAAACATAATGCAGTTATTTGTTCCTGGAATAAGGTGCTCTCCCTTCCACTCCCTACCCCTCCCGCGTCCCCTGCAGACCTGACCGGGCTCAGCAAGGTCCCGAGGGATGACGCACCCGTCCCGGGCCGCGCGGCACGGCGCGCGTTATCACCGCCTGCCATCAGAGGTGCCAACCTCACCGCGCACGATTTATCGCCGATTTTGTTGGAAAATATATTGCGACAGGGATGGGGGTTAAGTTCGTTTAGTGCGCCGGTCGACCTTTTCCGCCGTGCCGTGTCTCGCCCCCCGCCGGCGTGGCCTGCACATCGTTTCGTAGTGCCCTCTCTCTCTCTCTCTCTCTCTCTCTCTCTCTCTCTCTCTCTCTCTCTCTCTCTCTCTCTCTCTCTCTCTCTCTCTCGCTCCTCAAGGCCTTGCCCTATGAGTGCGACAGAGACAGAGCGACGGAATCGCCTTACTGAGCTGTGCATTGCGTAGAGCCACTCCCCCGCGGCTGCGTCAGGGAGTCCCGCGCCGTCCTGGGGCGGGCTGTCGCCGTCCTGTCGCCCGCACGGCGTAGCTTTAGCGTTTATTAGTTTAAAGGGGTGCAATTGGAATGTCGCAGACGCAGCAGATGTTTCCAAACAGTATTTTTATTCGTCAGCTGAGAACGCGGAATCGAGCGGTCGTTGACTTCGATATCCCTCCGTCGCGACAGTCTGATGAAACCTGCAATATTCCGTTAATAGTATATTCGATTTCTGTCTTTTTCACTGTCATAAAAATCGTACCAAAGTACACAAAAGGTACGATAATTTTCTGGTCAAGTCCTTGCCTGCTCTGAGTGTACTTGGCTAGTACGGTCTTTTAGGTACGAAGTACACCAGATTTATCTTAAGATTACTGTACTTCGTACCTCAAAAGACCGTACTAGCCAAGTACAACCAGAGCAAGCAAGGACTTGACTAGTAAAAGATCGTACCTTAACGTGCTTTTTTCTGACAGTGTTCTTTTGACCATTGTGTCTTAGTACCTCCGTGCGCATATAACTACATATATGGTTTAAACACAGAATTTGTCACCATGCATGACCGATGAACGTCTCAGTGTGTCCTATGCGCTTCTTTTCCGACAGAGGGGAAATTTCATGTCTCTATTTTCTTCTCCCTTTCGTGCAGTTCCGCCCAGCATCTCGGACACGCAGAGCTCGTCGGACGTGATCGTCCGGGAGAACGCCAACGTGTCGCTGTCGTGCGCAGCGTCCGGCTCTCCGGACCCCGTGGTCAAGTGGAAGCGCGCCGACAACAGCACCATCAACATCAACAAGACCCTGGCGGGCAAGTCCACCAGCTCAAACCACATCACTCTATCCTCTTGCGTTTATATCAACTCGGGAAACATTTCACCCGAGCGAACGTCACTCGCTCGCACGGGAGTGTTGATTTTCACACACAAGTTCACGCGTTCGACAAATTTTTCACTCACTTGCTGCTCTTGCAGGTAATCGAACGCCTAAAGCGTGCTTTTACGCTGCTCTTCAGCATAGAAATAGCTCTAGCCTGCAAGTGTACCTCTCCGTACCTCTGGTTTTCGCAGCACCAAAAGTTATGTAAATTATGTGATTTATTTGTCGCTCCTGTTGTGGGTGTGGGGGAAAAAACACTCTCATATGTAAGCGATCTCGACGTTAGCATACTTGAACTTGCTGTGTGCGCTCTGTCTGTATTCCCTCGCATTGCGTTCAACTGTGCAACTTTTTCCTGTGACTTGCAGTGACGGAGTGGGAGGGTCCCCGTCTGGAGCTGAGCCGCATCAGCCGGGTGGACATGGGCGACTATCAGTGCATCGCCTCCAACGGCGTGCCGCCCACCATGAGCAAGCGGATCCGAGTCAGCGTGGACTGTGAGTTCCCTCAAACACACTCTAACAATACGCCAGTGTTAAGCCGAAGGAGGAAAAAAAACATAACTGGCCTTAGTTGAGAGAAAAACAGGTCTAAATTTCGGTGTGCAAAAATGTAAATTTTTTTTCCAGTGAAGTACTGAATTTTTGTAAAATTGCTCAGTAACGACTTTTCTCTAATTTCCGGCAATTTTTTTCTAACTTTTTTTAATTTTTATTGAAGATTTTATGAATAATGACGTGTACAAAAAAATTTTCTCGTCACGGAAATTTGCATTCCAAGAGCTGGGACCCCTACATTCCATACGTTTCAAAGCTCGAGATATTTGTTTTATCATTTCTGGGTGTAAAAGTGTGAGCTGGTTTCGTGACAGTGGACTCCGTGCGTCAGTGGAGAGTGGCCGGCGCGACGCCTATACCCGCGGCCCGCGACACGTAAACTCTTTCCGCGAGGCGTCCTCCGTGTCGGGCGGGGCGGGGCGGGGCGGGGCGGTGGCGTGAGCTCCGGCGGAGCGATGGCACTCGCGATACCCCCCTCCCCCCTTCCCCCACCTCCAATCTCCCTGTCCCGTGAGCGCGCGCGTTATTTCTGTTTGACCAGGCGTCGCCACGCCGGCGGCCGTGCACAGTGTACTCTGTGAGTTTTTATGTCTTTTTTAAAAATACAAAAAAAAATGCGAAGCCAAACGTAAACCACTGCACATCCATTAGCTTTCCCCTAATTTCATTAGTTCGTAAAATTTCAACGCAATAAAATAAACATTTTCAGGTAATTAAATTTTACGCAGGCTCTGCTAAAATTGTTCATCAAAATTCCGTGTGTAGTGAAGGAATCATTGGGCGGGGGAGGAAAAGAAAAATTCCGGAACAGCGTTGTGGCGTCAAAAGAGATAGAATTTATATTGAAAGTTAAGTTGCTGTGAGCGGGGCGGAGCAGAGGGGGCTGGGTGTCGTGGGTGTCTGGTGTTGGTGGGACCTTCCCCCGGCGCGGCGCGGCCCGGCCGAGCCCTGCCCCAGCCACCCCTACACACGTACGCCCATCCTAAAGCGGGACTAGGATTCAATATTACCCTTGATCGCCTGCAGACGCGGCGGTGGCGCGGTGGGGCAGCACAGCCCTCTCCGGGGGCCGTAGCCCCGGGCCCTCCCCACACACGCCACGTCCACTAGAGGGGAAAATTTTAAAACTTTCGATCGTTACTGAGGAAAGCTAAAATTTCTCGTTGTGGTGGTGAAACACTTTTTTCCACGACTCCGTTGGCTCTCTCCGCCGCAGCTGCAGTTACACCAGCTTCGAAAATGAAACGTGATAGTACAGGAGGGGAGGGTGTATAGGGGTGGGAGCTGGGGGCGCTGGGGGGGCCTCATCGAAAGTGACCATGAACACGGGGGGACGCTGGCAGCCGGAGCAGGGCGCGGCGGGGCGGGGCGGGGCGAGGCGAGCTGGGGCGGGGCGGGGCTGGCTGTGTGTGGACCCCATATATACACCTGGGCCGTGCCGGGTGCGCTGGGCCAGCAGCCCTGGCGGACCTCAATTAGGCCCAGTGCCAAAAAGACGGGGACAAAGAAGAAGAGGAAGAAGGAGTTGGGGAGGGGGGGGGGAAGTAGAAGAAGCTGTCGGGGGTGGCGATTGGGGTGGCAGCATTTGGACGCACTGCAGGCATAGCAATCCGCACATGGAGGGGGGGGGGGGGGCCTCATGTCGCTTTCGGGCCCCTCCTGCTGCCGCCCCGCCCTACCCCACCCCACCCCGCCCCACCCCGCCCCGCCTCGCCCGCGCTCCCTCCCCAAAACGTGGTCATCGCGCGAAAACTTTCCTCCTGACGAACAAGTTGAGACGATCGAAGGCCGTTTCTGCCCGGGCCCGGCCCGGCACCACGACAGACGACACAAGCCTCGCAGCATCCCTTCTCTGCTTTCCCCTCAAACGGCCCCGCAAGCAGTGCGAGAAAAATTGCAGGCCGTCGCTTTATAGATCGACAGCGCAAAAAAAAGGCTCTAATCCTTTTCTTTCCATCGCCATCATTAACATGTTGTGAACCCTGAATGAACTAGAGTAATATGGGCTCATTCATCTACAAATACATACAAGGTAGACGCACGTTAAAACCGTGAAAAGCTGAGCTAAAAGTGCGTCTACCTTGGCCTGCGGCGCGCTAAGGTTAACAGTTAATAATACAGATTTCGATTAGTCGATTATCACTAAGTTGTTGGCTCAAACCAAGTTACGATGGCAACACTGATGTTTCCACATCTCACGTCTCACATCTCACATCACGGCTCACCCCGGCCGCCCCATGGCGCATGCTGACAGGGCTGAGCATTTAAATTTAAATTTGAATTTAAATTTAGCTCAGCCAATAAATTTGAATTTAAATTTAGCTCAGCCAACAATTACGAAAGTGAAAACTACTTCGAAGTTTACAGTGCTGAAGGGTTCACCGCGATTTTTTTCCCTATTTTTAGCAGAGTGTTTGTTTGATGCCGTGGTGTTGTTTCGCAGTCCCGCCCATGCTGCAGATCCCGCACCAGCTGGTGGGCGCGCCGCTCGGCTCCACCGTCACCCTCGAGTGCTCGACGGAGGCGCACCCGATCAGCCTCAACTACTGGACCAGGGAGAAGGAGATGATCCACGAGAGCCACAAGTACCACGCGGACACGCAGCGCGCCGACGTGCCCTACAAGAGCCACATGACGCTGGAGATCCGGAACGTCGAACAGGCAAGCTCACACTCTACTTCAGTGTAGGAATAATTGTTAACCCAAGTGACGTTGAACGCGCTCGTTTGCAGGTGTGAGACTTCATTCTCCTCATAATTTTTGACCCTAAAATTCACTTCCTCACTTGATGCAGAAAGGGAAATTCATACGCACCTACGACTGTGTGACATTCACACACTTGGGTTTCCAGTGCACACTGTAGAAAAATCTTGATGAACTAGTATGGCTGAAACCTTTTACAAAGCTCTCACCACAGAGTGTGTTTGCCTTTCCTTATCCTTTGCCTTGCCTCATCCTTTGAAGGAATATTTGTACTTCTTAGTAATTGTGGTGAGATCCTATCATGTCAGTTCTTGTTCCGATGTAAAATTTCTAGTATTCACTCTAGGGAGAAATCTTCGGCGCTTAAGGCTCATGATCACAATTATTCATACAAATTTCTTTTTGCTACCGTCTCCTTTGCAGTCCGACTACGGCACGTACAAGTGCGTGGCGAAAAACCCTCGCGGGGAGACGGACGGAGTGATTCGACTCTACAGTAAGTGTCGCCTCCTTCTCAATCTCACACTCTGTCCGACTTCTTTTGCTCTCTCTCTCTCTCTCTCTCTCTCCCTCTCTCTCTCTCTCTCTGTTTCTCTCTGTGTCTCTCTGTCTCTCTCTGTCTCTGATCGCGAGCGCACACACACAATCTGTTCGACGTGTTCATCGTTTCAGCCTGTACCTCGCACTGCGCGCGTTGCGTTCGCGTTGACACCTGAGTACCCCCTTCTCTTCCCCCCCCCCCCCTCCACCGCCCACCCCGCCGCGCGGTTCGACCGGGAATAAGAAATAAGTCGCCACTAAAGCAGCACCGCGTTAGCCATTTTCCTAGTCGAATACGAAATGTTTAATTCTCCTTCATCCCCCCCCCCCTCCAAAGCCCGCTTCCTTATTCGCACCTTCCTCTCCCCCCGCCGAGTGTCTCAGGTGATGCCAACACGTCTGCGACCACCCCTCACCCTCTCTGACGGGAAAGCAATGTTTTCACATGTCTCGCTCTGCCGCTCGCCCCTCCACTCCGCCCCTGCTCCTTGCTCACCCATCCTCCAATACACCCCCACCCCCATCTTCCCCCTCACGCCCCCCCCACCCCCCCAAACGCGCGCGCGCGCTGCCATAGCAGGCTGACTGTGGAATGCACAAATCCAATGCATTTCTGATCAGGTCGTGTGGAAATGACGAGCCCCCCCCGTCCCCCTCCCCCTCCCTGCTCATCCACTATCAGCCCCCCCCCCCCCTTCCAGCCCCCCTCCGTCTCCTCCGCTTCCTCCGACCGTCTCACACCAAGACTTTGAATTGGGATCCCATCGCTTAGAAATCACGCAGCAGACCAGGAAAAAAGGGGAAAGGGGGGGGGGGGAGCCCTTCAGTTCCGCGAAGAAAAAATTATTTGCAGTTGCTTATTTTTGTTTTAAGAAACAGCAACCAGTACGTACTCGGTTCGTGTCTCTTCTTGTGTCGTCGGCCTTATGCATCTGCCTGCATTGAGAAACGCGGCCGGTGCAGGGGGTGGGTGACGGGGCGGGGCGGGGCGGGGCGGGGCGGGGCGGGGCGCAGCGGGGCGGGGCGCGGCGAGGCAGGGCCAATGACTGGCTGTCAATTTCATTGCTGTGCCAGGAAGAGCCAGGCCGGTTGTACTTGGCGCTTCTCTCGGGGAATGTTGGGTATGGCGAAGGAGTAGAGATTAGAGATAAAGCAACGGCGCTGGGGGAGTGGGTGGGTGCGGGGTGCGGAGGGCGCGGTAGCCACATCCACCATAAACATTCCTCCTTATTTAGTGCCCCACCTGTGCGAGTCGACCACCAATAAACGGAAACAGTTTGAGGAAATGCCCCCCTGATGTCCCCCCCCTCTCAAAAAAAAGTAAAAATAAAAATATCAGCGATAGCAAAATTATTTTTCTGTAACTACTACTAGTGAATGTCTCTTTACTAAACCAGCTCTTATACCCCCTTTTTTCCCCGGAAACTGGATCCTGAACTGAACATTGCGCGCGCCCGTATCCATCCATCGCGTGGATTGGAGAGCTCGAACACCCACCCGGCACCCTCCCCAGCCAACACTCAGCTCTACCCCCTCGTCCTCTACCTTGTCTCTGACTTTCGCTTTTTCGTGTAGCGCGCCCCTGCCGCCCCTGCCGCCCCTGCCGCCGCGCCGCCTCTGCGCGCCGCTGAGCTGCATCACGAACTAGACCACGGCGGGGCGGGGGCGGGAGCGCGCCGAGTCTTTAAGAAAGCACCCCCCCTCCCCCCTCCCCTCCCAGCCGCTTCCCCTCCACGCGAGCCTTGCCTCCTGGCGGGGGAGTGATTGAAACCCTTGTATACAATTTCAGAGCCTTCTAGTCTCTCCTCCCAGCATGTGGGGAGATTTTGGCCCCAAATGTGGAAAAAAGAATAGAGGGGTGGGGCGCCGAGGGTGGGGAGGGGGGGGGGGGGTTTGGAAGGGGCGGCGTAGGGGCCGCGGCGGGGGGTGGGGGGGGGGAGAGCGGAGCCTGCACACAGACATGTGTTGAGTACATCGCTACGCTTGTCACGTCGTCCGAAGGAGGGGTGGAGGGGTTTGAGGGAAGCAGTGGGGGGGGGGGGGGTTGGAGCAAGGGGAAATGAAGGGAGGAGTAGGGGGTTGGGGGGAGGAGAGAGAGGAGTGACTGCTGATGAATGGGGGGGTGTCGTGTCGTAGTCACGGGGCAGGCTTCCCGCCCCGCCACGCCCCGCCCCGGAGAGTGTCGCTTTAGATGTAACTCGCAGTCAATAGCCTGACGGGGAAATGGCGCATTTCCCGTCTCGCCGTGGCCTTTAGCCGCTGCACGTCCACGACGTCGTCGGGTATCGGTACTCGAGCCAGCTCCTAACCCCCTACTCCGGTACGACGGGACGAAGGGGAATGCTCCGACTTCGGTTTAGTGTCGTTTCCGTGTGACGTTTTACGTAGCGAAGGGGAGGATTCTGTAGAGCGTAGCATGAGGGAGAAACGACTGAATGTATCGATATCAGCCGAATCACCTACAAAGCCCAGATCACTGCAAATGCAATAGTGAGATGTTTCATCAAAAAAGAGCGAGATTTTTCCCAGTGTGCCATTCAAGTGAGAGTTTACGAACCTCGCTCTTATTGAGAAAGAATTTACAACATCACTCAAATTAAACTCAAAACGGGCGAGGTTTCCCAATCCTCACTCAAAAAGAGCGAGGTTTCCCAATCCTCGCTCAAAAAGGGCGAGATTTTTGAGACTATTGCTCTAATTGAGCGAGGAAATGAAACCTCCCTCTCAAAGAGTGAAAGAAAATTTCTCGCTCTTCAGAGGGCGAGAATCCTTGCTCTGGTATTTACAGTGATTACCTGCAATACCCGTGAGAAAACGTTAAGCTTCCATGTTATTTATAATTTTTTTGGCATTAATTTCCCGAGCTTCGCCCGAAACTTAGCGTAGTGTGGGTCGTCCAGAGGGAGCTGGGTAACACTCAGTGCATCTGCTGTGTGCTGTGTGAGACATGAACGCCTCCCTACCGGGCAAAACGTGCTCTCCTGCGTGTGGTGGAGCGTTTGCTTCAGTAGCTTGGCGTGAATATCCGTCTGCCTCACACATATACAAGGTAGACGCACGTTAAAACCATGAAAAGCTGAGCTAAAAGTGCGTCTACCTTGGCCTGCGGCGCGCTAAGGTTAACAGTTAATAATACAGATTTCGATTAGTTGATTATCACTAAGTTGTTTGCTCAAACCAAGTTACGATGGCAACACTGATGTTTCCACATCTCACGTCTCACATCTCACATCACGGCTCGCCCCGGCCGCCCCATGGCCTAGCCATGGCGCATGCTGACAGGGCTGAGCATTTAAATTTAAATTTGAATTTAAATTTAGCTCAGCCAATAACAAGTGTGGGTACTCGTAGGAAATTTCGCCCTCTTCTGATCTGGCGACACTGGCCACCTGCATGGTGCCCGCGGCCCGCGGCCTGACCCCACCCCGCCCCACCCCGCCCCACCCCGCCCCGCCCTACCCCGCCCCGCCCTACCCCACATCTCTCTGCCCCTCGTGCCACCCGTCCCGACCGGACCAGGCCGCTCTCCGCCGCGGGTCAGGTTGCCGCATCTACTGGCACAATTACCCTAAGTGCGAGGCGTGGCGTGGCGTGGCGTGGCGCGCGTGGGGACGGCCGTGACAGGAGTGATGTCCTCCCTCCCCTCCCCACCCCCTCCCCCACCGCCACAACCAACCAATTCAATTTTCCACCGCTATATTATGCTCCTTAATTTTTCGCGCGCTGCTCGCGTTAAATTGATGGTACGTACGTGATGCTCGATATATATCCGCGCGCGGCTGGGCTGCTCGGCTGCTGCTCGGCCTCCTCCTCCTGCAGCAGCGTGACGGGGCCGGACCGGGCCGGACACCACCTGCGGCACCTGCTGCAGCCCCACCTGCGGCGCCTGTCGCATCGGCTGGCACTTAAATCAGAACGTCCGCGCGCTCGCGCTCCACGGGATGGTGGCCACCAAAAAAGAAAGAAAAAGAAAGAAAAAAAAAGAAAAAAAACACTCGTGTTGTATTTAAATGTAGCAGGATGGAGCCCAATCGAACGAACACTCCGCGCGTGCAGATGGGCGAGGCAGCGCACTCTTGCACCTGCCTTTCGGTCGCTTTCGGTACCCCGACCTGCCCGCCCCACCCTACCCCACCCCACCCAACCCCACCCCACCCCATCCAACCCCACCCCACCCCACCAAACCCCACCCCACCCCACCCAACCCCACCCCACCCCACCCCACCCAACCCCACCCCACCCCACCCCACCCCCCGCACATCCCTGGAACAGCCCGCTGCCTTTTTCCCGGCCCTGCGCGCCCAATCCACCAATCGCTACGACGTGCGAAAGAGAGAAAAAATAAGTGAAAGGAAAATAAATAAAACTCGCCGCGACTGCCAAAAGCATTCTTGGAAAACTAATCTGACGCGGAAGTTAATGCTGCGATGATGTTTGAGGCGGCGTTGAGGCAGCGCGGTGGCGCGGGGCGGAGGGTGGGGTGCGTGGCGTGGCGTGGCGTGGCGTGGCGTGGCGTGGCGTGGCGTGGCGGCCCTGTGTGAGGCGAAAGGCTTTCGCCCCGCGCGGCCCGCAGCGAATTTTTGCGGAGGGAAGCGGCAGGCGAGCCGAGGAGAAGGCGAAAGAAATGTACGCGAAGTGTTGTGCCGGTGCTTGAGCCTGGTAGTCTCCTTCGTCTCCGAGCTGAAACACGTGTCAGATAGTTCTCTGTCTTATGGATTGTGTGTGTGCGCGCACTATTTGAAGTTTCCTATTATTGATTTGTTGACCCTTTTTCTTTTGCCTCTTTTTTTTTAAATCTTTTCTCGTTTTATGTTTTATTTGACAAACGATTATTTGAATGTATTTTGACTTCTTCTTTGGAGCTGAGTTTTGGAGCTTTCAGAAACCCCACCGTAATCACATGCATGTTTTCTCACGCTCTACCTACGCTCTAATTTTGCACCGAACACGTTGGCCAGTCACGAGTGTTTAAACCCTGTCCGCAAAGGGCATCTCAGATTTGTATTGAATTGCCGCAAAGTTGTAATTTTTTTTTCCCCCATCGCCATCTGCGTGAATTTAAGGTTTGAACTGCAAGCACCAAAATCTGCTCATGTGTCGCTGAGTGTCTATATACGTCACAATCTTAAGAACCTTTTACAATGCACTGTACTTTGTATTTCGAATGGCACCACGTTCTATCGCAACAAATTACATAGCTCTCTTATTTCAAAAAACTTTAGAAAGCGTTTCATCGCTTGGTTGCGACGTGGTGCCATAATGTCTTCTCGCACCGCCGCTACATGTACCTGTGTCTGTCTGTCTCTCGGAGTGTCCACTACGCCCACAACCGCGCCACCGCCCCTGCAGCCGTCCACAGGTGAGTAGGCGCACCCGGTCCTGTGCATGGCCCCATGACCAGCATATACCGATACAACTTTTTTTTATTTATTTTTTTCTTTAAAAAATTTGAAACGATATTGAAGCAGAGGAACTAGAGTGAATGTCGCGCTCACTTTATTTAATTTTGTGCGTGAATTTCTATGTATTGCTAACTATGTACCGGGTGTTTCTTTGAATGCGTAACAGTGTTGCGGGATTGCATGCTCACCAGGGGCCATGGCGCCTTACGGGCGAATGGATAGTAGGCAAACCCGCAACACTGTTACTCATTCAAAGAAACACCCGGTACTCACAAATTTGTGATATTACAAGAAGAGTTCAAATCTCTTGAAAAACTTCGCAAACTAAGCTAAACTAATGGGAATTCACACGCACACACACACACACACATCTGTGGTCTTCAGTGAAGCTTTGTGGCACAACTCCGCTGGTAAAAATACGAAAATTCTACATGAGTCGGTTGTAGACTGTGAACTGCTGGGAAGCAGAGAGCAAAAGAAAAAAGCTTGGGGATGACCGATAATTTTCAAACTTCACGGTAAATTTCGGTAAGATGAGTATTTTGTCGGTAAAATAGGTATTAATTAGGCAACTCTGGTAATATCGTAGATTGTTTTTTAACATCAAAATTGAAATGTTACGTAAATATAAAATGTGTAGTGAAAATTAGTACAATTTTTCAATTGAATCGTCAGAATTGCAAAACGTTTATTTGGCCCATTGACGCTTTGAAAGCACTGAAAGTCTGTCGTGTGCATTGGTGAAGCTCAGTGTCTGTACCGAGGGGGTATGCACTCGCGTAATAGTCGGGTCACTGTATCCGTAATAGAGGCGTAATAGTATGCGTAATAGCAGCGTAATAGCCAAAATTCTCCTTATTTCCCTTAGTTTTGTGTCGTTTTAGTCTGTTTTGCCTGTTTTTGGCTCAATCTGTACAATTTCAGAGCGTAATACGCGTAATAGTCGGGTCACAGACTTTGTGAGTGAATGCCCCCTCGGTCTGTACTGTGAGCTTGTTTATGCTAAAGGTATAAAATAATTGCAATGATCTTTGCTGGATGGACGCATCTAAAAGGTCTTTGCATTAACACGCTGCAAACACTTTGTTCAAAGCTTACTGTGCATGCCCTGCTAGCTTACTTTCAAAAATGTTTCCGGTGGAAGCGTGCTGGTAAATAGATATAGAAAAAGCGTCGGAATGTTTCACTCAGTGACTCTCTATCGTTGTTTCTTGACAATGAACATGCTCCTGAAATTATTTTATTTACCCTGTCACCCAGCATTGTTACTAAATACCGTAAATTACTAGTATCACCATTATAAAATTACACTGTTAAAAAAATGATGGAAAATTCACAGCACCTCTGTTGTGAAAAAAGTTGCCAGAACTCTTCGTTAAATTACAACAGTCCTCTGTACTTAAACAAGAACTCTTTGGGACATTACAACTGGCCTCTGTATTTAAACCAAAACTCTTCGGAAAATTGCAACTGTCCTCTGTATTTAAACCAGAACTCTTCGGGAAATTACAACTGGCCTCTGTATTTGAAATAGACTATGGCTTCAAAAATATGGTCGACTGTCCGACAAAATGTTTCACTTTGGACGCAGCAAAAGTGTCCCTTTCTGATTACAGAGAAGTGTTGGGATTTCACAATCGTTCCGTATCGAGGAAGTGCTCGGAAATCGCAATAAATTTTTAACAGTGTACCCCGTAATTGGCTTCCACATACGAATAAAAAAAATAAAAACAAAAATTAAAACAAAAGACGTCTTCCCACCTCTACCTCCTCTTTGTTTTGCGATTCACGCTTGCACCTTCTTACTTTTATTCTTTTGTGTTTGTGGAATGCGGTAGTCTTGTTTACGTTCCGCTATTCAAATCGCACAGCTGCTTTAACGCTGCCGCCGCCGCCTCCGCCCCGCCCCCCCTCCCCCCTCGCTCCCACGTCGAGTTAGTGTCGCGGCCGCTGTCACATTTAGCGCGTTTGTGACCCTACGGGGGGGGGGGGGGGGCTCCTCTCCTTGCGCTGTCCACCCCAGGCGGACAGCAGCCGGACAGGCGGGCGACAGGACAGTGGCGGGCGGGGCGGGGCGGGGCGGGGCGGGGCGGGGCGGGTCTGGCAGGAGGGTTGAGAGAGGGTGGGGGGTGGGGCGTGCAGACCGCCCCAGGAAATGAATCCCTGTCCGTAATTCCTCAATGTTTCACAGCAAAATTAGAGGTGCGTTGGGACATGAGTTGGGGTGCGCGTGGTGAGAAAGCATCACCTGCCGCTAGTCACACTGTCAAAATAAAATCAAATGACAAGAATTTTTTTTTCAGAAAGTTGAAATTGCGTAGGCCTTAAAAAAATACAATTATCTATAGCAAGTTTTCTGCTATGATTCTTGGTTTTTATTTTAGATTGAGAATTTGATAAAAGAAAACTGCTCTTTGGCTTTGCCACGACCTATCAGTCTCGCTTGGGCCGGTGTGGCTTATGCTTGTTTCCTCCCCGCAATAGGTGTCTTCACCCTCTTGCCAAATATTGAGGGATTTTGTCACGTGATCACGCAATTAATAGTGCAAACAACCCCGGCGGGGAAAGGAAATGGGGGTTGGGGAGGGGAGGGGGGTCGGAGGGCTCAGAACGGAGTTGGCAAGTCAGCGGGCGTCGTCGCGCTGTTTGCCTTGGCCACGTGGAGGCGGGGGCCCGGGGTATGCAGAGCACTCACCCCACCCCCATTCCCGTCAATAACCTCACCTCGCCAATCCGTACGTGTGTGTGTATACCCTGAAAATTCAAGTGTGCAAATGTAGCTCACCTGCAGGCGTGTAAATGTCTACCGCATACCTACAGGTGCGCAACATTCGCACACTTTGGATTTCCAATCAGTGTATTTCTTCCCCGTTTTCGTGCTTGTGTGCTCTCCAAAGTTCTTACTAGAGAATTTGAGTAGTAACTACGAGGTGGTTTGTGCTGTCATAACTCATGAAGAAAATCTTACAATATTAAACGTCTTTCCTAGTATTACTAAACGTTTTTAAAGTATTGAGATGACGGTAAAATTAAATTCTCGAAAAACGTACCGGGCGTTTCATAAAAGACGCAGGTTCGAGCGGGTTTGCCTACCCGATCTTCCCGTAATGCTCCGTAGCCCCTTGGGTAGGCAAACCCGTACGCACCTGGGTCTTTTATGAAACGCCCGGTACAGTAATACTAATAATTCTTTTAGTAATTGCGTAGATTTTTTTTTTTTGATAAGTTATGACAGCACGAAACGCCTCGTAGTTATCACTTCGCAAAGTTCCTCGTAAAATCTTTCGAGTGTGTCTGTGTGTGGGACAGTGGCGGTTTTAAGTCCGTCTGAAGGGGAGAAGCACTTCAGGTTGCCTGCATACAGGAGTTTTGTCGTGCAATTTGCCTACTTTCCAGGCGGCTATCTAGGGCCGATGGGGGGGAACATTACCCCCAGTTCTTCCCCCCTAAAACCGCCACTGGTGTGGGACTGTCCCCGCGCGTGTCAGTGACGGCGTCCGCTTCACCTTGTTGCAGACCCCATCGTGGAGTCCCGCAACGAGGCGACGAGCAGCAGCAGCAACGTGCTGGACTCCTTCCGAGAGCGAGATAAAGGTGAGCGAAGCGTCTCGCGACCCGCGACCCGCCACACTCATTCTCACCACAGGAGCAATCTATCTTCAGGAGCTGAGATATAAAGCAAAGGGTCTTTGCCTACGCAAAGGTTCTTTGCCTACGCATAGGTTATTTGCCTACTCAAAGGTTATTTGCATTCGCAAAGATTCTTTTGCCTACAGCCAGGCTGAATTTTGTGAGTATTTGCAGGTGTTTTACTATGTCTCGAATCAGCAAGAGATTCGACAATCCTGGCAATTTAGTGAGTGAACTGTAACAATGCACTTGAGACTCTCTATCTCAAGCTTATAGCGTCCTCTTGAGGCATCTCTGGCAGGAAAAAAGAGGGGGAGGTAAAGTCGTATGCGACGGACTTGAGGAGCGGCGCTGTGTGGCGTGGAGTGGGGGGCCCAGCCGATAAGTATAGGAGTGTGTCCGCTGGCCGCGCGAGGGATAAAGAGCGGGACCAACAATGAGATAATCAGAATTTGAGACGTGTCCGGAATAAGCGGTGCCGGCCGCTGTCTGCACGCGCCTGTGTGTGTTGGTGAGATAGAGATAGAGAGAGATTGAGAGAGAGAGAGAGAGAGAGAGAGAGAGAGAGAGAGAGAGAGAGAGAGAGAGAGAGAGAGAGAATGTGTGAGTGTGTCTGCAGTAGTATGGGCTGGTGTGTGCAGAGGATCGAGAGCTCCTTGTGAACCCTAAATGTGGTCACCCTATATACTAGACCTCTTTGCCCACAAGTTGGCAACAGCGCAGATCGCGTACACAATTTTAAGAAGAAATGTAATCCATGCATCTTTTTAAAATATTAAAAACACTTGTACACAATATATTGTGGAATCGAGTAATGACAAGAAAAATTGATGACAAACGGTCTAAATACGTTTTATCTCAAGTATAAAATCCAACGTGCGGTGTTGCCAAGTTGTGGGCAAAGAGGTCTATTGTTTGTGGACTTGAGTTTCTTGGCCCCATAATGGGTAATCGATTATAGAGGGAAGCAAGCTGTTCGTCGTTATTTTGATCTTCGTTCAAGCTAGTTCAAGTATATTAGTGTAACGCTATGAGACGCAGGTGACTACCTGTGCGTTTTGAGAACGCAAAGAGGTGGGAAGGGTGGACCATAAAGGGAAAGGCAGATGGGTGGAGGGGCGGGGTAGAGCAAGGCGGGGCGTGGCGGGGCGTGGCGGGGCGTGGCGGGGCGTGGCGGGGCGCGGCGGGGCGCGGCGGGGCGCGGCGGGGCGCGGCGGGGCGCGGCAGCAGACAACGGCGCGCCGCCGGCCGCCGGAATTTGTGGGACGAACGTGTGGGGAATGTTCACGAGATTTCCCGTCACCGACTCCCCCATTTGCCGATGATTTCACTTTGCGGCGGTCTCATCAGGGCGCGCTGTCGGTCGGGGACGGTCAGGCAGCCGCTCTGAAGAGGGCGCGGGCGGGATGGGGCGGGGCGGGGTGAGGTGGGGCGGGGAGGGGTGAGGTGGAGTGGAGAGGGCTCACCTTCCCCGACCCTTTGGCCTGGCTAGTGCTTAGGATCCAGCGGTGAAGTTGCGCTACACACCGCAGCTCACCCCACCCCGCCCCATCGCAGTTGCTACCTGGAGAGAGAGAGAGAGAGAGAGAGAGAGAGAGAGAGAGAGAGAGAGAGAGAGAGAGAGAGAGAGAGAGAGAGAGAGAGTGAGAGAGAGAGAGAGGGGGGGGGAGAGGGAGGGAGGGAGAGAGGCTCAGTCTGTCTGCATCTGTTGCCGTCCATAAGGATGCCATAACTCCTAACAGCGCGAGGCACGCTCAGGCGCGCTCATATTGGAAGCTGGAGCTCCCCCTCTCCCCCCCTCCTCGTACCTAGCGGGCGTGCGGCGCAGCTAGTCACTGGCAGGGATGCCCCGACGGACGGGTCAGCTGGGGGGCGAGAGAGAGAGAGAGAGAGAGAGAGCAGCATTATGCGAACCTGTTGAACTGTCAATCAGTCCGTCTCCACCCCGGCGACCTCAAGCTGCACGCTGGTGTGGACTCCGACTGACCCGCCCCGCCCCGCCCCCATCCTCCCCCGTGCCCCGCCCCTTCCATCTCTCCTCCCACTCGCACGCAAACCATTGTGCGGCGGCCTTAATCACGCCCTGGACCGCAGGGAATGCCCGGCCCCGCCGCGCCCCGCCCCGCCCCGGAGGGAAGTGTCAATTAACCCGTGCGGTCCGGCACGGCGGCTTCCATGGCCCTAATTGGAGCGCAGAGCACCGAGGGCACATGCGCCGCACTCCGGTTGATTTTCTGCTACTGACCCCCAGGTTTTACTTGCGTGTTCCAAGAACACTTTCTTTTTTCTTCTTCTTTTTTTAAGTTTTACTGTGAATATAGTCGTGAGGGTTACGAAAAAAATTAATTTGACTAATGTCGTAAAGTTACGACTGCGAGTTGTATTGTTACGTGTATTATTTGTCATAATGTGTCGATTTAGTTTTCTTTAACTGTCAAGAATTTTCTCTGGTAAAGTTACTAGATTTTTTGACGTCAAGTGTGAAGAAAAACCTTGCATTTAAGAATATTTTTCTCATGGTGTTTGACTGACTAATTGATTTTTTTTTTAATATCCTTATTATTATCATGTAAGCATGTTCATAATCAAGCAGCCAGATTTATACCCGAAAATTAAGAGTGCATTGCTTTCATTTATTTCTGCAGCATAAAAATGATTTTTTTATTTTCGCGCCCATGAGGAACAGAACTTCCCTGGGCGCGGCCGCAGGGGGCTTTGTTTGCATCTCGCACGGAGCTCCATCGTGGCGCAGGGCGCGTGGGGTGGGGCGGGTAGGGCGCGGCGCCAGGCGGATGTATGCTCTACTTTTATTTATTCTCCTAGGTTGCTTTCCATAATTGAAAAATCACGCCCGAGTTTAAATCTCCGTGGCGTGCTGCTGTGGTGAGGCGGGGCGGGGCGGGGCGGGGCGGGGCGGGGCGGGGCGGGGCGGGGCGGGGCTGTGCTCCGGAGTGGGCACGTAACAGCTGCTGGAGCGAGCGGCGCGGCTGGGCGCCCCCCCCCCCCCTCTCTCCTACCCCCTCCACCACGCCACGCCATCCCCCCGACATTCCTTTTGCTGCGGGGCCGCAGCCGCACCTGACAGAGCTTCTCCGCTGTCGGGTTGGCGGGTGGCGCGGGTCGCGCGCGTCACATGAAGCACGGACTTCCCTCCTCCGCCGGCCGGGTTCACTGGAAAGACAAATGCATAGCAAATGCAAGTGTGGCGTCCTGGGGAGGTCGAATGATCATATGACCGTACACTGTTATTCAATTACTGTGACGTCACATTCTATTTCATGTGAAATCTGTCACATTCTTTATAGGTTATAATATTGTCACATGCTTTGAATGTGACTGTAATACTCAGCCCGCAATGTCCGTCTGATTCTCGCTAAAACGAATGTGACATCACATTCTATGGCCAATGTGACAGTTTTCACATATTAAAGAATGTGACATCACAGTAACTGATGCACAGTGAAATTGCTTTCATTTACTTCTCTGATAATGAAAGAGTGTACAATGCACACTGATTAATCAGTGTACATGGATGCACAATGATTACTCAGTGTACATTGGAATGCTTGCTGATTAATCAGTGTACGTTGTACACTCTTTCATTATCAGAGTTTTGCTAGGCGTAGCGAAACACTTTTTGGGGCTCTTGAGCTAAGTAATAAACGCCTCCCTCGCCTCCCCTCTTTACTAGTCTAAACAAGGTATCTTCCTTTTATTGCACTGGTGAAACGAAGGCGTAACTGTACGCTTGAATGAAGCATGCAGTTACGCTTGAGGACGTTACGCTTGAAATGAAGCGTACGAAAGAAATTCTCCCATACATTTAGATAGGACGAAAAGGAGCGGATAATCCCATTACGCTGGATCTCAAGCGTAATCTCGGTACGCTTGAAAATGGAGCGTAAGGCTACACCCTAGTTTTACCAGTGTGTAATGACCATGTTGAACGTAGGTATGCAAGTAATGTTTGCCCTTACCACACCGACTTTATTCCAAAGACGCGCAAGCTCAGCGTGTGGGTTAAAGGCCTGCCTGGCAAGTGCCGCAGGACTTTTTTTTTTTACTGTAGGACCAATGTTTTCAAATTATTTTATCAGTACTATTGAAAGAAATTTGAAGAGACCTCATTCCCTCACATTTTATGACGCCTAGCAGGCATCCGACACCAGCCTATGTTGCAGAGGGCTCTGGCCACTATGACGTGCGGCTGTCGGAGCGACGAGATGTCCCGAGTGCTAACGGGGGGGGGAGGGGGGCTACTGCTGCACAGGACCCGAGAGCCCCCGTCCCAAGGGCGTATGAGACGCACGTCCAGCCGGCACTGACCTTCCCCACGGGCCGTGCCCCCCGCAGGCCCACTGTCCCCTGCCCCCTCCCTGCCCCCCTCCCTGCCCCCCTCACGCCACCTGCACACCGACACGACACGCTGTACTGCTGCCCGACGCTTTACGGTCCGGGGGCGGGGCAGCGGGGCACCGGACCCGGAGGGGTCGCCCACGCGCTATAATTCGTCATCCTGCATGCATATCGAGGTGTACCTCACTCTTTAAATGGGTGTACACTGATTGGAGGGTCGTATTGTGATTGGAAGGAAAATTTAACCAACCTTTTAAAGAAGCTATAATTTTTTGGCACCAATTATCAGATATTTTGCCATTCTAAAGTGCTTAAAATAGATTTTTGTCTAAAAATTATGTGACAGGATGGTGACTAGAAAATGATTGGAAAGCAGGGTGTACACTGATTGGAGAAGGTGAGGTACCCTTGCATATCCACCCCAAGGAAGTACAATAGCGCACCGCTCATCTGCTTTACAGGGGCGAGTGGTCAGGGGCGTTTTTTTTTTTTTTTTTTGGGGGGGGGGCAGTGGGGACGATGGACACCCCTCCAATCGCGTCCTAAAGGCAGCCTGAAATGTAGGCAATATGAGGTGCAAACCCCCTGTATGTAGGCAACCCACAGCACATCGCTTCTCCCGTCATCCGGACTTAAAACCGTCCCTGCGAGTGGCGGCTGCTGACTGATTCAGAAGATCACTCTCGCGCCTCTGTCCTTGTCGCACCTACGGCGCTGTCCTATGTTGGGAATGACAGGGCCCCATGAGTTCGAAAAGGACGGAGGCGCGCGTGCGATCTTCGGAGTCAGACGACTGCGGGGTCGGTCTCCGTCTCCGCGCCAGCCAGCGAAGCAGAGTGTGGGGTAGCTGTGCCGAGGAGAGGAGAGGACCTGCCCCAAGTTAAAAACCGCCACGCCCCACCACGCCCCGCCACGCCCCACCACGCCCCACCAGTCTGGCAGCACGGGCTGCAGTGGGCTCGCGTGCTGGGCGCGGAGATTAAACAGCTGTCCACTGCGCGACGCGGAACTTGTTTCCCCCTGCCGCTCCGCCCAACGGATAGGAAGGGACGGGTCCTTACTCATCATTTAACGAACCACCTCTTCAAACTCCCATCTATACATGTATCTTGTTCCTAGCCTTCTCTTTCTCTCTCTCTATCTCTATCTCTATCTCTCTCTCTCTCTCTCTCTCTCTCTCTCTCTCTCTCTCTCTCTCTCTCTGTCTCGTTGTCTTTCTCGCTCTCCCTACCTCTCGCTTTCTCCCTCTCGCTCTCTGGCGGCCCCCACCTCCTTACAACCTTTTAATTAATTCGCCTTTAAGGGCGGTCTCCCCGCGCCGCTCGAGCTCCTCCTCGCTCTGCCGAAAGCCGCTCCGCTCTCCTTACTCTTTCTTTCTCTTCACCTCTTCCTATCTCGCTGACTCCCTCATACCGGGTTCTATGTGTTCGTCCCGTGGTAGATGCATACCTGCGCCTACTGGTCGACGGCTTTGCGGCTGTTAAACCCGCTGTCACCAACCAGCTGTGACTTGCCTGCCGTGCTCCGCACCGCTCCCAGTCTCACTCTCTGCCTTCTCTCTCTCTCTCTCTCTCTCTCTCTCTCTCTCTCTCTCTCTCTCTCTCTCTCTCTCTCTCTCTCTCTCTCTCTCTCTCTCTCTCTCTCCATTTTCCCCTCTGCGCATCGTGGATGGCTTCTCCGTCTCGCTCGCTCCGACGCACATGCGGACCCCGCGCTGCACCCGAAGCAGACGGCGAAATATTTTGATGATCGTGAAATAAATGCAAATAAAAAAGGGGAAAGAGCTTGCGGGAGAGGAAAGAGAGAGAGGCTTGGAGAGGAAAGGCGAAAAAGAGGGTGAGAGGAAGGGAGGTGACGGAGGGGGAGGGGGAGAGAGAGCGAGAGAGAGAGAGAGAGAGAGAGAGAGCGCGAGAGAAATAAAAAAAGGGGCCCGGAGGAGTGACTGGCGGGTGTTTAATGAAAAGCCATGGGGAAAATTCTTTCCTTCTCCTTCTCGCGCGCCTCTGTCTCTGTCGCTCGCGAGAGACGAGGGGGGAGGAGCTGCGGCGGGATGTCGCCGACGATCCCCAAGGATACGTCTGGAACGCTGGGGGCACTGCCCCTACCCCCACCGCGCTGTCTTGTGCCATCCTACCCTTTAAAAAAAAGGGACCTTGAACGCGGAGGCAGAACACGGCCGCTGTCGATTCCAGGAAATGAGGAGATGAAATGAATTGGGGGCGCAGGGGTGCGAGAAATCAGGAGAGCAGGGGGGAGAGGCCAGGGCGGGGTCTATCTTCTAGCAGAGGAGCGAAACTCATCAGTGACCTCAAAATTCATGAAATGGTAAAATGCGAGTTCGTCTTAGTTCTTCATTCCCGTTCTTTTCAACAGCCATGCTTCAACATCTTATTTATCAAAAAAGAAAAAAAAATCTGTGACGTTAAAAATTTTCTTTTTTCCATTTCAGGATCCAAATACCTGTCGAGTCTCAACGACATCAACAAGTCGGAACACAAGTCACTGGACGCCGGCGGCAAAGGTCCGAGACAAGAGTGGCCGCCCAGCACGGCGTGTGAGTACACTGCAGAAAAAAAGGGTGAAGAATGTTGAGTTTGGGAAAGGGTGCTGGAGAAAGCGAGGTGGGAATACGCGATGAGAAGACCTCCCCTGCGCCCGCGGTCGCCCACCTCACCGGTAGGCTTGTGACCGCAGGGCGCAGGGCGCAGCGCTGTGCAGCGCAGAGTCTCGGCGCTCATCTCTCGCGCGCCCTCTCCCTTTATTTTCCTGCCTGTCAGTTCAACCCCCCCCCCCTCTCTCTCTCTCTCTCTCTTTCTCGCTCTCTTCAGAGTCTTCGCATTCCTGCTGTCTCAGAGAGCAGCGGAACCTGCCTCCCTCTGGCTGTCACTCTCTCTCTCTCTCTCTCTCTCTCTCTCTCTCTCTCTCTCTCTCTCTCCCTCTCTTACTCGCTCACTCCCTCTCACTTGCTACCTCCCTCTCACTTGCTACCCTCTCTCTCTCTCTCTCTCTCTCTCTCTCTCTCTCTCTCTCTCTCTCTCTCTCTCTCTCTCTCTCTCTATCTCTCTCTCTCTCTCTCTCTCTCTCTCTCTGTTCTCCTCCCCCCCCTACCTCTCTGCCCCTCTCTTTCCTGCTGTCCCACTGGCCGAACAGACCTTCCTTGGGTCCTGCGAGTGGGTAAAGAATGTGTTCCCTTCTACCACACGACCCGTGTTTCTCCTCGAAGCCACTTGTTGAGCGCACGGGTCGGGTCGGGTGGGGCGGGGCAGGCTCGGCCCTCCCCCGCAACAAGTGGCTCGGTCAGGCAGGGCGTCATGGCGGAGCGAGAGAGGGAGAGAGGCGAAAGAGACAAGAAAGGGAGGAAGAGCGAGGAGGGGAGAGAGAGAGAGAGAAGAGAGGTGGTGCAAAATAAATCCACGAGGATCAGAGCGCCGTCCTGGTCAGCTCGGGTCGGCCCGGTGGCTCGCAGTGGTCAAGCCGGCCCCGCTCCCCTCTGTCTCACCGCTTTTGGAGAGATTTTCGAACTGGTCGCTTGGTCGGGGAGCGCCGGGCGGGGTAGGCTCTCCCGCCAAACCTCGGCGCGCGGGCGCTGCCTACCCTCCGGGCGTTCCACCAGCCCCACCCCACCTCAGCAAGGTCACCTGGCACTTAGGAAATGCTTTCTTTTGTGGTCTCCACCAATACCAGGTCCAGATCACTCCAATTTGCCTTCAGGACATCTATTTTTTTTTATTTCCCTGCGAACTTGTATTTTTATTTTTTATCTTTTAACGGAGCGCGCGGTACCACGGTGGTCGCCCGCGCTTTGGTTCCCCGCTCAAAGACGCAAAAGAGCATAGCAATTTCCCATCAAGCAATCCGGCTAAGCGACAACGCCCCTCACCGCAGCTACTTCCTCCTGCCGCCAGCCCCCCGACCCTAGCGCCTCCGCCCTCCCCTCCTCCCTCCTCCCTCCCCCTCCCCTCCTGCTCATAAAGTTGTCACTGCGGCCGCCACACCTTTGAACGCTCGACCCAGCACGGCAGCCCTTCCAGCTAGGCAGGAGGCTGGAGGGCCCCCCAGGACTCATCCATCATAACGGCAGCGCTCTCTCTCTCTCTCTCTCTCTCTCTCTCTCTCTCTCTAAATGGGGTGGGAAGAGGATAGAGGGGAGATTGGGCCTTAATCCAGAATATGAGACGGGCGCGGCACCCTCTTGCTCAAGGCGTACATGACGGTGCAGTACTCGACCAAGTACTTATCGAACCGACCACCCGCGGGCGCCCTATGATGGCAGCTCTGTCGAGGATACTGTTCCGCTTGATCTTGAAGTTCGCAGCGACTTATTTGGATGTGGTGTCTAATGTAGATATCAGTCGGTGCTGGGGACGCGTTGCCCCGCATGCCGAGTGCTGAGCGTCAAGTAAGTACAACGCTGCTGTTTACGCCCTGCCCCGATGTCGGGGGTAATTTATTAATGGACCGAGTAACACGGTCCCTGCGTTCATGGCGGGAACAGGGACTCGCCGAGCGCGTGAGAGATGCGGTGGGGTGGATGCGGATGACTTGAGCCTTTGCACCCAGAAAACCGTTTAGGCAAGGGAACTAAATTCGAAAGGGACCAAATTTTAGATCTGTGAAGTATCAATTTTGATCGTAATGACAAAATAATTTAGTTATAGATCTTGTTTCCTACAACCCTGATTTGGTCGTATCGACTAAACGCTTCTCTGAGTGTACACTGTTAAAAGTACTCGTAAATTTACGACATTTTTGAGAACAATAATGTCGTTTTTAAACAACACTTTCAAGTTACGACTTGTGTCATTCGTGAATGACGAAGTGATCGCTAATTTTTATAGCGAAACAGTTCGTTTTCAAACGAATACAGTCGTAAATTTACGACTTTGATCCTAAATGTACGTGTGATCGTAAATGCCTTGCGCAGGATGTCACACAGATACCACTTGATTCGTAAATTTACAACTTTGGTCGTAAATGTGCGACTTCGGTCGTAATTGAACGATTTTGATCGAACAGTTACGACACAAATCGTAAGTAAACGACGAAAATCGTCACATTTTACGAATTGTTTGGGCTTGGATAAGGGCAAAAATACATGGATCGGCTTCTCCATTGTGCATTGGTACTTTCGTTACCAAACCACGCCCATAATATTGGGTGTACAGAGTTGGCGAGACACTCATTACACTCGGAAAGGATAGGCATTTACAGGTATGAAGTTGGTTTTGAGCTCAGGTAACCGCGAGCGTTAAAAAGAGCCAAAATATTGAATAGGCACGGGTCCCGGACGAATTGTAGAGGCGGAGCGTAGCGCAGCGGCAGCGGCGCCCGAGAGAGCCCGGCCTCACTTTGTTACCAAACTACTCCCGTAGTATTGGTCCTACAGAGTGAGCTAAACAGTCATTACGCTCGGAAAGGATAGGGCTTGTGAGGTATGACATTCAATTTGAAGTTAATATCACGAAATAAGCACCAGAGGGTGTTAAAGACGAACATGTCTGCGGTGGCGCGCCGCTGGAGCCGGGCCCGCCCGGCGGCCGAGCGGCGGGGTAGGGGGAGCCCCGCCGCTCTCTTCTTACGGGAAGCGCTCGCCGCTGCGCTACGCTACGCCTCCTCAAAACGTCCGAGACCCGTGCCTACGCGCTCCGGAGAAGCCGATCCACGTACTTTGCCCTTATCCAAGGTTTGGGCCTTCAATGCTAGAAAAGTTTGCGACAATGTCGTAGAGGAATGATTTTTCAGTCGTTAGGTTACGACCAAATCGTTCCAAAACGATTGCAGTCGCTATAAAAATTAGCGACTTATTTGTCGTTAATTTACGACAAAATTTCTAACAGTGTAAGAGGTGAAATACGCTGGAAATACGAAGGTAGCAAGGCTCTAATTTTTGCAAGGGCATCATAAGATTTCCCCTGCTTTCTCTCGTGATGTGCTCTTCACTTGGGCGTTCTAATTTTATTTTGACACCATCAGATTTTAGCTCAAAGTTCTGCGCCGAACGAACGCTTGAGTGTGGAAGGTCGACACTCTCTCCCGGACCTCGCCTCTGCTGCAGGTGGCCGTTGCCAATGCTCAATTGCCGCACGGAGAAAAACGATTAGTTGCACTGATAAGTAAAGTAGGCAACTGCTCAGCTTTTGCAAGTGTGCAACTTCCAGTCTTCACGTCCAAGTCTGTAACTCGGTAGCTGTGCAATTGCGTGTCAAACTCGCCAGCTGTACACTTGTAAGTGTTCAACTTGACAGTTACTTGCAAGTGTTAAGCAAGGGAAGTGTTGCACGCTGCAGTTAAACATTAGCAAGTGCACAACTGTCGAGTTGACTCTTACAAGTGTACAAATGGTGAGTTTGACACTTGCAACTGCAAAGCTGCCGAGTTAAACACTTGTACGTGGTAGACTGGAAGTTGCACACGTCAAGTGTTGAGCAGTTGCACACTTGGTTTAACAGTGTGTATATGGACTTCTAAGTTTCGGAGCTATGTAGCTAAAGATTTATTTATTTATTTATTTATTTATTTATTTATTTATTTATTTATTTATTTATTTATTTATTTATTTATTTGATTTTTGAATAGGTCCTAGGAGCCAAGGCTCATTTGAAGGGACAGTTTACAATCATTTTACTATTTGGCAGTGAACATGGCAGTAAAAAAGAAAACAATAAATAGGGAAGAATTAAATGGCTAATAGGATTACATAGTATTGAAGAAGATTAGCTGAGATTAGCTATATAGCACCATGTGCTGTATAGCTAAACATTTTGCTGTGCAACGAAAAGTTTTACTAGAGCAGCTAAGTTTTAGCTGCATAGCTAAATAAAAATAGATATCCGTATATAGCTTACATTTTAGCTCGCATTTTAGCTAGGCAGCTAATTTTCTCTGTGAGCGCGGGTGTACACTGCGGTGTGCCGAGCTGCCTGGTCCAGCCCGTATTAAATCCGTTACGCTAAACGATCGATTGGGCTCTCTGTGTTTGTCCCCTCCTGTCCCCAGCCCAGCACCTCCCCTCGCCCCCTGCAGTCCCTGTGCTGTGCTGTAGCCCACCCTCTCAGTCTCGTTTCGCTCTCCAGATTCTATGCCAGAGTTATCTTGCGTGATCTTCACACATTATTTCATGCTCAGCACACTCAAGTAAAGTAGAAGGCTACAGTAAAACAAGTGAGATGCATCATGTCAAAATAGTAATCTGAAAACCCAACAGTCACAGTTAACTTTTTTCAAAAATAAAAAGACATAGGTCAAAATCGTTAACCGTACACGCTAACATTGTACTTAGGGAAAAAACTGGGTAAAAACATTTGGTGTTACCTTCCGTAAGATTTACAATAAGATTTTATGGGTATTTTTTTTTAAGAACGGTGTTAGAATTTGTCGTACTGTGTTGTTATTTTTAAAGTGGAGCACATTACATACTATATTCAGTTACTGTGCTCACTGCATTAAGAGAGCACATCTAATGCACCGAGGGGCACTGTCAAAATTTACAACGGGAATTTTGACAGGATGGCCCGGAAATTTGTTAGCCGGTTTTTGACCGTTTTTAAATTTACGGGACGACCGTACCAGAAAAATACGGACCTTCCAGTACTTTGAAATAACGGACCGTCCCGTACACCAAAATCCCTTATTTTGTGATTAAGGACTCCCGGAGCATTTTTGACCTTTGGTACGGAAATGGCCGTAACTTTCCACTACGGATTTCTCCCGTATTTTAGAAATACAGGCGGCCGTAAAAAAAATCACGCTGAGTCCCGTAGCACTTCCGTAATATGTAACGGGATTTTTAACAGTAGGGCACTTACTCTTAAAATCTGTGATCCAACTACTACGTCTATTACGCTGTGCTACGCTCCGAAAATTTACAGATCTGGCCTAAGTCAGGCAAAAACGGGCAAAAACAGCCTGCAACGACCAAAAAATGAGTATAATATTGGGAATTTTGGCCGTAATGCTTCTATTACGCACACTATTACGCCCGAGGGGGAAATCACTTGCGTAATAGCTCGTACACCCAAACCTGTAATAATTACGTAATAGAACGAAATAGCCCGTAATAGTGCGTAATAGCCTGTAATAGGGCAAAATTGCCCGTAATAGAGCGTAATAGTGGCGTAATAGAGCGTAATAGAGCGTAATAGTGGCGTAATAGAGCGTAATAGTGGCGTAATAGAGCGAAATAGCGTTGTAATGGCGCCTTTTGAGGATGAAGCGCTCAAGCTCGAGGCTGCACTTCGGTCTGTTTTAAAAGAACGGTTGGTTAGTTTGTGACCACACACACCGTTCTGCTGTCTCAGTTAAATACTATCCAGCATCCCCTTCCTAAATTAAAAAAATTCAATCTTTTCTTTGAGATTTTTGGCAAGAAAACCAGCTAACAGCAACACATTGACAAGCACCCTTACACATACACCTTACGTTAGGTTTCTACGTTGAAACGTTTTCGAGCTCTACTCGTTAGCAGAACCGAAACTTACATCTTAGAACTCAACTACTTTTTCTGAATTGTCTAGTAGGTTTTACACAGAGCAGAGCCATGATTGAATATAGAAGTGCATATCTTCTTCGAAGGGTTTAAAGAGATAAATTGAAGCATGGTCGTAGCATCAACTAAAAAACTGTAAAATGATGCACCATTTTAGTGGACACAATTGAATAATAGAAAATGTCACATCAGTACCACAACGACGATTTTAGGTCTAATTCTTTTAAACCGACATTGTTCCAAAAAGGTGACGCACTCTGTTTCTTACATTACTTCCTGACGCACAGCGTTAACGCATGGAAATAGGTATATCAAAATGACACTTTTAGGTAGTACTTTAGTAAAAGCATACTTGGAGTATACATAAAGTATAGCAGATTGGGACGGCAACACTTTGGTGCAACTTTCAGTATACTTTTTGCATACTTTTTGTATAGTTTTTGTACACTTTTTGGACACTTTGCCAAGTCACATTTTTTGGTACTTATTTCCATTCGGGTTGCAGCGGGACAGTCGTAAACAAACATACGCTGGTATCGTGGTCCCACCGGAAGAATAGCCTATCTCTCTCTCTCTCGCACTCATGGGCTAGCCTATACTTCCTTTCCATTTGGTGTGCTAAACTCTCGGTGGTCGTACGATATGAAAGATTAAGCAAGAGTGGGTATGCAGAAGTTTAAGGGTGAGTCGATCTGGCAGACCTTTCGATTTCGACTTTTGGATGGCATTAAAAAGTCTTTTCTTTTTTCACGGTTGGTTACATTATCTCCCGTCGGACGCATTTTCTTGAAGTTTTAGTCGTACTGATTGACTCATTTACTGGAAAGAGCAGCAAATGAACGAAGAGTAGTGCCATGCACGCAAAATATCCTCGTAAGAGCAGCGTAATTCTTGTGTAATAGCTTCGTAATAACTTTGTAATACCCGTAATAGCGGCGTAATAGCGTCGTAATAGCCGTAATAGCGTCGTAATAGCCGTAATAGCGGCGTAATAGCCGTAATAGCGGCGTAATAGCCGTAATAGCGGCGTAATAGCCGTAATAGCGGCGTAATGGCCGTAATAGCGGCGAAATAGCCGTAATAGAACGTAATATGTAATAGTTCGTACACCCTTTCCCGAAGTGATTTCCCCCTCGATTACGCCTTTATTACGGATGGAGTGATCCGACTAATACGCGAGTGCATTCCTCCTCGCAATGCACGCTGTAAATACAGTGTGCTGTGCAGACTATGTACAGTACAGTGTGAAATGTACAATGTACACTGTAGATATTTCAGACACTGTTAAAAATACCGTAGGGAATTACGGTATGCCTACGGTCCGTACCGTAGTTTTTGTGTACGGTCAGACCGTAACGTATCCTTACGGTACGGACTGTACTTCATTGTGGATGGAATGTGCTCCATTGAACTTCCCCAACATATTTGCAGGCTACGGTGTGTACCGTAAGATTCAGACCGTAGTCAAAAATTACGGTCCGGGACCAGGTAACAAATTTACGGTGCGTACCGTAGGCATTTACCGTGGTATTTTCCAACAGTGGAGTAAAAAGTGGTATCCCGGCGCAGTCTAAACCGGACTTCGCCCCCCCCCCTCTCTCTCTCTCTCTCTCTCTCTCTCTCTCTCTCTCTCTCTCTCTCTCTCTCTCTCTCTCTCTCTCTCTCTCTCTCTCTCTCTCCTCGCTCTCTCCTCTCTCTCGCTCTCCCTGCCTCCCTCTGTTGGACTCATTCCCATGCCGGGCACCCGCTAGTGCCCGCGTGGCTCGCTATTGTTCGCGATGCGTACGCGCCGCCGCCCCAAAAGAGATAAGGTGATTTTGGCGCGGCACAGCACGCACGCGAGGCCAGCCGAGGCCTCGATCGGCTCATGAATCGAGTTCGCCGCTGACGGTTTTAATGTGGAAAAAAAGAAAAGCAGAAAAAAAAATTACAATCCAATCGCGTTGGATTTGAACCCAGATGTTGCCGTAATAGAAGGGTATCCGACTTGCTCTATCATTCCTCAAGCTTGGTGATAAGCATTTTCTGACGTTTAGTCACTGTGAAAAATACTCGTAAGGGTTACGGGAAAATTTTCCACGATAAAACTTGTAAAATTACAATTCGAAATTGTAAATTTACAAGCACTCCCTATCGACTTGGAATTGACAGACGATCAAGAATGGACCGTCGTAAGTTTACGACATATTTTTTATATCAAAATTACAAAAAAAGTCGTAAATTTACCAGGATATTTTTCATAGTGGTCATAGCATCAAAAATTGAGGCGAACTGAACTTGTTATTCGTATTACCTGCTAAGAGGCCGTGCTTGCAATAAAACCTTGTGAACCAGTCTTCACCGCACTTACCACGCTGGGTGAGGGGTACCTCCCTCTTTAAATGGGTGTACACTGATTGGAGGGTTGCATTGTGATTGGGAGGAAAATTTGACCAAACTTTGTAGAAAGTTATACATTTTTGGCACCAATTCGATATTTTGCAGTTTGAAGGTGATTAACATAGATTTTTGTCGAAAAATTATGTGACTAGATAGTGATTGGAAAATTATTTGGAAAGCAGGGTGTACACGGTGTACACTGATTGGAGAAGGTGAGGTACCCCTCGACGCTGGGCCACGTTACATATACACACTCCCTACCCCATTTCGTCTCTCATTTACTTTTTCCTTCGACGTCAATTCTTGTTTTCGGTGTCCCTTTTTTTCTCGCACTCTCTGTGCCTTCTCTCTCAATTTCTCATCGGGCGACCCTCACCAAATAATCTGTCTACACGACCCCTCCCCCTTCCCCTATCCCAACCCCCCGGCCTCCGGAGCACACAGCTCTTTGATTATGACTGTAAAGTCGGACTGGGCGGCGGGGGGAGGGGTTGGGGAGAGGGGAGCGGGGGCATAGCAGACCCGCCGGAGAAATATTCGCGTTCGGTTCAACAATGGGTCCGTGTGGTGGGCCTGGAGGGGCGGGGAGCAGGGGAGGGGGAGGCGGGCGCTGGTGGTGGGTCTTGCCTATGGGACAGTATACGTTTGGTGGGCCAGCTAGAGAGAGAGAGAGAGAGAGAGGGAGGGAGGGGGAGAGAGAGAGAGGGAAGGGAAAGGAAAGGGAGAGACTAGGGCAGGGCAGGAAGGGGAACGCCAATGTATCTCCTCGCTACCGTTGGGTCACACGATTGTTAGCGGCAGCGTTCTCCCCGTTTCAACTCGCCCTCGCCCTCGCCACGCCCCGCCCCGCCCTGTCTACCGGCACCGGCCGGGGACGGGCCTGCTCTTTTGCTAGAGCGAATGATTCTGTCCGTGCCTCCCCCGCCCCCGTCCCCTCCCTACTGAAAGAGGGGTCGATTTGAGTCCACGCTCGCGCCCTGATGGGGGTCAGGCGCATTGCGTGTGACAGTCGAACGTACAGCGAGATGGGGAGGGGGAGGAACCACCAGAAAACCCCAGCCTCTGTTATACCCCCTCCTCCCCCCCCTAAAAAAAAACCAAAAATACTATTCAACTGATACAAAATTGAGAATAATGCCTTGCAGTAGAATAACGGTGAACGGCTAAGCCAGAAGCAGCCAGAAGCTGGCTCAGAATGACATGAGGGGAGGTGGGAGAGGGAGAGAGAGAGAGAGAGGGGGGCTTCTCTCTCTCTCTTTCTCTCTCTCTCTCTCTCTCTCTCTCTCTCTCTCTCTCTCTCTCTCTCTCTCTCTCTCCTCTCTCTCTCTCTCTCTCTCTCTCTCTCTCTCTCTCTCTCTCTCTCTCTCTCTCTCTCTCTCTCTCCCCCCTCGGAGCGGAAGCCGCTGCTGGCCGCAAGGCGAGGCAGTACCACGCGCAGGGTGCAGGGACCAACCGCCCACCCCGCCCTGCCCCGCCCCGCACCGCCCCGCCCCGCCCCGCCCCGCCCAGCCCGGCCCGGCCGCGCGCCACAGGCGCCGCCATAACCTATTGTCACAACTTTGCCAAGAATTACTGCGATATCACTTGGATTCAACTTGGCCCGGCCGGGCCGGGCTGAGCCGCGCAGGAGGCCGGGTGGGCTGCTGCAGGGGCACTATGGATGGAGCCGTATGGGGAAGCCATACAGGGGCCGAGCAGGGCAGAGCAGAGGGGCAGGAGCAGCCCGCCGCCAAAGAGCTAGCAAATTACTGCTGTGCGGTAGCAGCCGCCCCCCGCCGCGCCGCCAGCGTGCACAGCGGAGGGGCTGCTGTAGCTGCCCTATACGCCTCTACGCACTAGGTATGAGAACAGGGATTTCCTATAACTGACGGGAAAGAATCATCGATTTTAATTCCAGGTTTAGTCCTTATTACTCCACATTTGTTTTACGTCCAATAGAAAGAATTCTGTACATGCGTAATTTCCTTGCATTACAAAAAGTTTTTTTTGTACTACAAAGATTTTCTTTGTACTACAAATATTTTCTTTGTACTACAAATATTTTCTTTGTATTACAAAGAAAATTTAGCTTTGTGCTACGGTTGCACAGAATTCTTTGAAATACAAGAATTTTCTGAGTGAGAACTTAAGAGTATATGAAAAACTTTAGCCCTCCCTCAACCCTCTGTAAAGCGTTCTAGTCTTCCTTCGAGTTCCCCAAAAAATATGTTAGTTTGCCTTGTAAGTGACTAAAGGAGTAGGGCAGCATTCACGTGCGTGCGCGTGCGCGTGTGTGGGCGTGTGCGTGATGTTCCATAAGTGGGATTTCGTCGCTGGCGAAAAGGGAGCAGCCGGCGCGCACGTCCCGCCTCGCCCCGCCCCGCCCCGCCCCGCCCCGCCCCGCCCCGCCCCGCCCCGCCCCACGCCACCCCACCTCCTGCGGACGCCCTCCCAATATAATGATAATCGTCCCAAACTGGTTCCGATTCATTCATTGTGCCCCAGCCCGACCGGGACCGGGTTGGGGTCGGCAGGGCACGGCACGGCGGGCTGCGGCTGGTTTGGCTCCGCTCTGCCCCCCTGCACCCTGCACCCCACCCGTCCAGCCCCAGCGCGCTCAGCAGTGGCCTCCAGCGCCTCCAGCAGGGCGATTCCGCGAGTCCTCCTTGTTGCACTCACGGGGATGGCCCATAGGGGAAGGTGGGGTACGTTGGGACGGATTTTTTGTTTTTGCTCTAGATCCGAAACCGTCAGACTTAAAATGACCGGAGCTGGCCCAAATCGTACATTGGAGTGTTGTCTTTGGTACACCAAAGCCCTCTAATATCTTGTCACTAAGTCTTTGTTAGCAGAAAGGTTTTCCTAAAATTTGCACCTTGTCCCAAAGTGCCCCGGTACGGGGCACTTTGGGACGCCATAAGACAACATGGGATGGGGCACATTGGGACATTTGACATAATTTGACCCGTTTTCCTGTGAAATGTGCAGAATGCACACCGCCTTGCGGTCTGGAAGTCGATAGAAGTCATTCTGTTCCAAATGAGACGGTTTTGGAATTTTTTGAAATGTCGCATTAGCCAATTGTGGCGTACTGTCCCAATGTGTACCTGATCACCTCGATCTTGATTTATTTATCTTTCTTCATTATTTTGGGATTCAATTCAAAACCTCTACCTGCTAAATGTGTCGTAAGAAACAACCTATAGACCAGCCACCCGACCGATTTGCTATCGCAACTAAGTTCCCTTTAAAAAGGGAAAATTCAAATGAGAAGTCACCTTACTTTTAACGTCTTTTTGTGCTAATTTTCATTTAATATTTTCTGTACAGCACACATGTTCTGTAATCTTCCAATTACTGGTGCCATCACGAAGAATGCGCCTATGCTCATTGTGTCAATTTTTGGTAGCATCTGAATCCAGTTTGAAATGGGTGAAATAGCCACCGTCCCAATGTACCCCATGTCCCAATGTACCCCACCTTCCCCTAAGGAGTGAGAGAGAAGACGCTACTGAACGATACCCTGAATCCGCCTGCTGCGCCTCCAGCGCCTCCAGCGAGTCCAGCTTCCAGCGGCGCGAGGCGATAGCATTCCACTGCAGCTATCCCCGCTCCCCGCTGACCTGACCCCTGCGCGGGAGCTCCCGCCTCTCCACCTCCAAAACCAGAAGGCTATACAGCTGTGTATATATACAGGAGAGACACGCGAAACCTCAGGAGCGGCATCGCTGTGTAACGTGCACTGTGTGCTTGCGGGCTCAGGGCGGTAGGCGAGGGGGAAGTGCCTCGGAAATACCCCGCGTCGCCCGCTCTGAGAGTTCCCGGGTTCTGGCTGGCTTGCCTGCCAGCTGCGTCGGTCCGGCTCTGTCCGGCTCTGTCCGGCACCGCCCCTCCCTTCCCCGCACCGCGCCCTGCCGGCGGCCGGTGTCGAGAGCTGTCACTCTTGAGTCAGCTGACGGAGGAGGACGGCCTGCTCGACGAGCTCGCCGCTGTAGAGCGTGAGCACGCCCACGTGTTTTCCAAACACCCGGAGTTACTTTGGCGTGCGCCCTATCAGCCTTTTACCGGTATGTCCGCCTTTCGCCGCTTCGATTTGTCCGACCGTGCGTTGAGTGTGTCCGCCATCCGCATCTGGTGTTTGCTCTTGCTTTTCCAGGGTGTTTTTGTACGGGCAGGCAATGAATCGCCTCGCCTAATTCTGGGCGATTATTTTGAGTCTCTGGCTTCGGCCTGTGGGCTGTAGCTGGTGCCGCCCGCGGCCCAGCAGTGAAACCTCGTCCAGGTGTGATGTGGACTATTTCCAATCGTCAGTGTGACGTGATGGCGGGCTAGGCCTACACGTGCAGCCGTCCCGGGCCGGCGATGACGCCGTGCCGCGCGCAGCCAGGGCGGGGACCGCGCTTTCGGGCCGGACCCCGACCCACATCAAACTCAAAGTAAGCTTCTCTCTCTCGCCGGTGCACCGAATTGTTGAGGATTGAAGAGTAGTCATGATATAGCCTTTTGCATAGGCTTTGTGTCTCCCGACCGGGGCCGCGGCGCCCGGGCCTGATGCGGGGGAGCCGTGGCGGCCTAGGCTCAGTGTCTCATGCATCGTGTTTCACTCAGACCGCCGCGGGGCCCCCTAGCGTCGTGTCCGGCTGCAGCGGTCACGGGAGGGCAGACTGGTTGCCTACCACCCCGGCGCCGCGCGCCGGGCCAGGGTGGTGGCCTACCCTCACGGGGCAGTGGTTCTTTTCTTGTTTGTTGCCCCTGTGCACAATTTACGCCGTAGGCGTTTTAGTTGAATTTCTGGTATACATATGTATTGTTTTATTTAATATTTCCTAGTGCTTTATGTGAAGCTTTGTAGATTATTGTTGTCATGAAAACTTGTGATTTGAAATTGTTGCTCTTTTGAGCTCCCCATCAGTTTATTTTGTAATAAATGTGAATTAGATGCACACTGCAAGGTTTTTAACCCTTTTGAGCGGGAGCTGCGGCTCCCTGGCGCCCTTAACAAAAAATGCTCAATTTCACCCACGCCACTCTACCTTCTTGGGCTCGGCTAGCACGGTGCAGTCTTTGCATGGCCATTGTAGCCAGATGCGGTTACAGCTGCGCGCTTGAAGAAAATCCTCCTCCCGAAACGCTTTTCTTATTTTTCGGACGATCTGAGCCTGTCCGCGATGAGATTCAAACAATCTGCCTCGAAGGACTTGCTGGCTGAGCCTCCTAGCCTCACTCTCCAACGCGTCGCTACTCCTTAATTCCCGACTATCGCCCTCCATCCCTCCCTCCCTACCTCTCCTGCTCGCTCCTGCTCGCTCCTTCCCTCTCCCTCCCTCTCCCTCCCTCCCCCTCCCTCCCCCTCTCTTCCCCTCTCTTTCTTTCCCTATATTAACGGCGTCCCGTCGTATCGGACAACACGCACCTGTATATAAAATTAAAAGCAAACAAGGTGCTGGGAGAGCGAGAGTTGAGAGAGCGAGAGAGAAAAGGGAAAGGGATGGGCGAGGGGTGCTGTGGGGAGAGTGAAAAATCTGGTGAGAAATGGGAGTGGAATGAGGAAGGAGGGGGGGGAGGGAATATAATGGGTTTCCCGTCAAGAAGAGCGAGAGAGTAAACGCAAAGCCGCTCCTCGCTCACTTCTTTTTTTTTATTTTATCTTATTATTATGAGAGCGGCTGCTGATACCCGGTGTGCGCAGGGAAGGGCGCCCGCCGCCCCGCCCCGCCCCGCCCTACCGCGTGCACAGGTGAGCAGAGTCATGGCCGATGGGTCAGGGCAGGGCTCGCCGCGCACGGAGTCATTAGCGACTCATCTACGCACCACACGTATTCAAATAGAGCGAAGCTAGGCGTAATTTTCATCTCGGTGCGGAGCCACATGACTTAAATTCAACATTCTTTCATGAAAGGAAAGGAAAAAGATTCCTCACGTCCGGTAATTATTTAATTCATTACCGCGTGCGTGTGTGTGTGTGTGTGCGTGTGCGTGCGTTCGCGTCGGTGGGCCCGTCTGAACCCCAGGCGCTACTGCTGACCCCGTCCGACTCGGCTCGGCTCGACTGAATGCCCTGGCTGCAAAATTGACGAGTGCGCATGAAAGGGGATGCGTGGCGAGGGGCGCCCTGCCTGCAGGCCGCGGGGACATTGGGACACAATGGGGCCGCTCTCCGACTGCTAGGTTGGTCCTCTACTCCCGCTCACACCCGGGGCGTGGCGGGGTGGGGTGAGGCGGGGCGGGGCGGGGCGGGGCGGGGCGGGGCGGGGCGGGGTCGAGGGGTCCCCCACTCTAATACTCATTGTACACTGCCAAAAATACTCGCCGATACTCGCCGATACTCTTTATACTCGCCGATACTCGCCACTACTCGCCACTACTCGCCGATACTCGCCAATACTCGCCGATACTCGCCAATACTCGCCAAGTACTCGCCAAGCACTCGCCAAGTACCCGATCGCATTAACTTCGTTTCCTATCTAGAAACGGCTATCTTGCGTTTTCATAGCGCCTGTTACGTAGGCAACCCAACGCGCAGACATGATTGGCGGGCATCTCACGTCTTCAGGGAAGGGCATGATAGAGGCACGGCTAGTAGCGATTTAGACCATAGACTTCACACACCGTGGTCTCTTACGTCTTGAAAACAAGAGTCACCTAAAACGCGCGGCGTATGGCGGTGTCAAGCATGAACGTTGGCAACCGCACGAACCGCTCAGATCCTACGGCTCCTCCAGGAGGACGAAAGATACTTATTCGGCCTTGGCGCGCGCTGCTGCTGGTGCTCGTCTACGTCGTCCTCGCCGTCCGGCACCTGCGGGGCGATGCTGCAGCCGCTCCTCGTCGACGTCAACCTCGTCCAGGGTGTCAACGGTGGCGCACGCTGCTGCTGGTGCTCGTCGACGTCGTCCTCGCCGTCCGGCACCTGCGGGGCGCTGCTGCAGCCGCTCCTCGGCGACGTCAACCTCGTCCAGGGTGTCAACGGTGGCGCGCGCTGCTGCTGGTGCTCGTCGACGTCGTCCTCGCCGTCCGGCACCTGCGGGGCGCTGCTGCAGCCGCTCCTCGGCGACGTCAACCTCGTCCAGGGTGTCAACGGTGGCGCGCGCTGCTGCTGGTGCTCGTCGACGTCGTCCTCGCCGTCCGGCACCTGCGGGGCGATGCTGCAGCCGCTCCTCGTCGACGTCAACCTCGTCCAGGGTGTCAACGGTGGCGCGCGCTGCTGCTGGTGCTCGTCGACGTCGTCCTCGCCGTCCGGCGCCTGCGGGGCGCTGCTGCAGCCGCTCCTCGTCGACGCCAACCTCGTCTAGGGCGTCACTTGGGTCCGGGACGCACTGGTGCTGGTCGAGAACGTGCAAAAGGCTCCCCACTGCCCGGTTCTCGGTCCAGTCACAGTCAACAGCTTTTGCCTCCCTCCAGACGTCAACCCCGTTGGGATGCGTACCTCGCGTGAAGCGGCATCTGGCGGGATGCATTACTCGAGTGATTCCATGTCAACGGTACACTGAAAAAAAAAGTTGTCTCCAAAATCGACCATTTTTTTTTGTTGGCTCTCCTATGGTACAAGACTCTACCCTGTAAATGGCAGCTCTCTAGGTGCACCCAGTCTGGAGATATAAAATACTACAATTTCGGTACTATGAAGAAATGAGCTATAGGTAAAAGTAGGGAAGGAGTCATGGTAGGGACTTTCCACTTGGTATGCAGCGTGTTAGGTGTCAGTAGATGATTGAAAAAAAAATTCAATTTTATTTTTGTTGATTTTTTGAAGTGTACTTTTGGAATTATCTCAAATGATGTCATAAAATTTTTCGACTCGAAAAATACTGAAAGTAGCTCATATCATCCATGATTTATCCTGAAAGACCCATCACACGTAGCCTTTTTGTTTCAGAGTTATGGGGATTGCGCTTTCCAGCTTTCTCAACGTAAACCCATAGAACCTCTGTGGAATGACTAGAAGCTACTTGAGACTGTTCCAGAGTTCTACACTGGGTGAGTATGAACTAATTACACTAAAATTGACTTCCTCTCAACATTGGACACCCTTTTCTGTAATAATATTTTAAATACTAAGGATACAGGGAAGGTTCGAACAAGGTAACGGTAACTGTTAATCTCATTCTAGGTTTACCATCACATTTAGTGTTCTCAGGCTAGTCAGTTATTTTAGAATAAACTAAAACTCAAATCTTCTTTGACAGCAAAAATCACATTAGTTCAATTATTCATTAATTTTATTATTATTCATTTATTTTATTAATTTAAGGACTATTGAACTAATGTGATTTTTGCTGTCAAAGAAGATTTGAGTTTTAGTTTATTCTAAAATAACTGACTAGCCTGAGAACACTAAATGTGATGGTGAACCTAGAATGAGATTAACAGTTACCGTTACCTTGTTCGAACCTTCCCTGTATCCTTAGTATTTAAAATATTATTACAGAAAAGGGTGTCCAATGTTGAGAGGAAGTCAATTTTAGTGTAATGAGTTCATACTCACCCAGTGTAGAACTCTAAAACAGTCACAAGTAGCTTCTAGTCATTCCGCACAGGTTCTATGGGATAAATCATGGATGATATGAGCTACTTTCAGTATTTTTCGAGTCGAAAAATTTTATGACATCATTTGAGATATTTCAAAAAGTACACTTCAAAAAATCAACAAAAATAAAATTGAAATTTTCTTTTTAAAATTTTTTTTTTTTATCTACTGACACCTAACAGGCTGCATACCAAGTGGAAAGTCGCTACCATGACTCCTTCCCTACTTTTACCTATAGCTCATTTCTACATAGTACCGAAATGGTAGTATTTTATATCTCCAGACTGGGTGCACCTAGAGCTGCCATTTACAGGGTAGAGTCTTGTACCATAGGAGAGCCAACAAAAAAAATGGTCGATTTTGGAGACAACTTTTTTTTTCAGTGTACCGTTGACATGGAATCAATTAGAGACCTGCAACGAGCGAGCTAAGCGAGCTACGGTCTGCGGGCCGGGACTGCGAGCTGCACAGCTCGTGGCGTTGCTCGTAGCGGAAACGCCCGATCTGCGAGAGCCGAAGCCTGCCCGAATTGTCGCCGGAGAGCAGCTCGGAGACCTCGCGAGCTAGGCGAGCTAAATAGCTCGCGAGCGAACTCCGGTGCTGCTTGCTGCTCCTCCAGCCTCCCGGGGGTCCAGTGGGCTGCGTCGTGTATAGTGAGTGGCCGAGCTGCTCGGCGCGCGGCTCAGCGTTCAGTGCTGGGCGCTGGGCGGCGCAGGGCATGGATGGCCCACGGCTGGCTGGCTGTGGCTGACGCTGACTCTCACAGCAGACGACAGCCATGCCAGCAGGTGACGGTGGAGAGAGGGGAAGGAGGGGAGAGGGAGAGGGAACGAGCGGAGGCAACGCCAAACGCCTGCTGCCTGCCTTCTGCCTCATTGTTCATGTGCGCCGTGCATGGTAGGCAACCCGCGGCAGCGCGCGAGCTACCTTGCTCGTACCTCAGTTCGCTGTCCCGGTCACTGCAAAACGCGGCACACGAGCTGTGCAGCTCGTTTTAGCTCGTCTAGCTCGCGAGCTCTGGCCTCCCGAACGGAGCTCGCGAGCATTTGCCTACGAGCTAAACGAGCAACGTGCAAACGTGGACGCCGACAATGTGCCGTAGCTCGCTTAGCTCGCTCGTTGCAGGTCTCTAGAATCAATCCAGTGTAATTTTTTTTTTTTGAACGAACTTAGTTATGGTTTGCTGTTTGGGGTTGTTTGGGCTAAATCTTCGAGGTACTTACTCGCACCTACTCGGCAGTACTCGCGACAAACTGACCTATACTCGCGCCAACTCGCGGGTAATCGCGCCAACTCGCGGGTACTCGCGCCAACTCGCCTGTACTCGCGCTAACTCGCCAGTACTCGCTAATACTCGCCAGTACTCGCTAATACTCGCCAGTCTCGCTAATACTCGCCACTACTCGGGCCTACTCGCCAGCTCTACAACTCCTTGTACACCAATTTTTCGAGTGGGGGACCCCTCGGGGGGGGTGGAGTGTGCGCGGCGTGAAATGAGCCCTGCAGCTCGCTTTCCGGTCCTAGACCACCTACAGTTAAGCAGCACTGTCTCGTGAGCAGATTTCCGCTGGTTCCAGCGTTGTGTTAGGAAATGACGAATATATCACAATCGGGGTGAGGATCTTTCGCGCCTTACTCATCCCTGTAGGTCCCATCTATCATCCCCGCGACCCGGAGCGGGGTTATTTGGGGGGAGGAGGGTAGGGGGGATGGTGTGCTGGGCAGGGCCGGTGTTGTCATCAAGGTGGCCTTCACCCCGGACCCGCCAGTACGGCGGAGGGGCAGGAGCATGGCGGGGTGGGGCCTGGCGGGGTGTGGCGGGGCGTGGCGGGGCGTGGCGGGGCGTGGCGGGGCGTGGCGGGGTCGGGGTGTCCGCACCACCACCACTCAGCAAAGCAACGCACTCGTCGGTGCGCGCAGAACAGATGATCACGTTTAGTGCGGCCTGACCACTATTTGGCCGCTCTCCCGTGTGAAAGCTCAGGAGATGAATACGCCCTCGGCGCTGAAAGTGTTGAGACCCGAAAGAGACGAGATGATCTGGAGCCAGTTGGTCGTTTCCCTTCAGTTACAGGCGCGGCAACATTTTGCGGCTCGCAGGCAACACTGTTTTCCTCAAAAGTTTGCAACTCAATGGTGAACTCCTCGCTGCCGTGCTGTAAAACGGCGTGCACTACCGTGGGATCCAGGAATGTGGACCGCATTTCGGCGCGGAGCAGCGCGAGAAACAAATCTCAGTGCAAATAATCCGAGAGCTGCTCTGCTGACCGGCATGTTTGCCCCCGCGCCGCCAGGCCGCAGGCCGCCCCGGGTGATTGGGCCTGGGCCCCCCACCCGGGGGTGCGCGTGCCCGGGGGCCCGGGGGGCCCGGGGGGCCCGGGGGGCCGGGGGTGCAGCCCCTTCGCGGGTGAAAGTTTCCTGTGGGGCGTGGCGGGCCCGACATGGCGTGGTGTAGCGTAGCTCGAGCCCGCTGCTGCCCAGGTCGCGATTAGGTAACCCGGGCAGAGCAAGGGGAGCGAGATGTCGAGAGAGAAGCGGAGAGAGAGAGAGAGAGAGAGAGAGAGAGAGAGAGAGAGAGAGAGAGAGAGAGAGAGAGAGAGAAAGCAACCTGCGCCCTTCTCTTCTTCCTCTTCACCTGGGGCCCTCCTGGCCGCCACATCGCTCCGCGCCCCGCCCCGCCCTGCTGGCTGCTGGCTCACTCCGTGGCTCCGTGGATCCGTGGCAGCCTGCGGGCCCTGCGGGGGTCCTGGCGGCCGTTTGGATTACGTGACACGCAAACCCTGCGAGCGTGCCGCCAGGGCCCAACCCCGCTCCCGATCTCTCTCGCTCCCACTATCTCCCCTCATCTCGCCTAGTCTCTCTGTCTGCTGTCTCTCTCTCTCTCTCTCTCTCTCTCTCTCTCTCTCTCTCTCTCTCTCTCTCTCTTTCTCTCTCGCGCGCGCGCCCGCCCGCCCGCCCTCTCCCACCTGCCCGCCCCGCCCCGATAGCCACGTGAGGTGCGGCGGCGGGGAGCACCTCCCGTTCTGATGGAAACGGAACGCCAAGGAGCGAGCCAAGCAGGCGGGGCGGGGCGGGGTGGGGTGGGGAGGGAGGGCACATGGCCTAGTAATAAGGAACGCCACCGGATAGGCGCGTTGTGGGTTTAAAATTCCCGCCACCAGCGAGGGCACCAGGGCATCCGGAGAAAGAGAGGGGGAGGGAGAGAAAGCGCGGGGGGCGAGGGTGGGTGAAGGGAGGGGTGCGTGGGGCACGCGGGAGAAACTGGGGAGGCTGATGTAGAAAAAGAGAGGGAGGGGAGAGCGTTGGTTTACCTTGGGAGACTCGTCAGCCTTGTGTTTGTGCTGCTGATATGCCGCGGCTCGGCCGGGCTGCTAGACGTGCGCGTGGCCGCCCCGCCACGCCCCACCCCACCCCGCCACGCCAACGAGTGTGAATAAATGGCGTACCAGGGACTGCAGCCGCCCCGCCCCGCCCCGCCCCGCCCCGCCAGGCTCCACGGTGACGCGCAGGCCGGCGTGCCGAGTCCGTATTTGGAGAAAGGAAGTGTCGAAGGGAGCGTTAAAGAAGGAGAGGGAAGGAGCGCCTTATTCGCTTTCGCACACCACCGCGCACATGCGGGGAGAGAGCGCGTGAGAGAGGGAGAGAGATGAAAGGTTGCAGAGAGGAAGAAGCGAGAGAGAGAGAGAGGGGGAGAAAGGGGGAAGGGAGAGAAAGCGAGAGAGAGTGAGAGAGGACGGGCGAGAGGGGAGGGGCGAGTCTGCGCGTTGACATGAATTGCCAATCAGCCGCAGCCCGGTACGTGCTCCGAGAGGGCGGTCGCCCCGCCTCACCCCGCCAAGCCCCGCCACCCCCCGCCCCGCCTCGCCACGACACGCTGGCATCAAGCCCCTCGACATCAGCGTTACCACCAACTGCGTCCGTTATTAGCGTGGGTGCGTTACGTCACCGCAGGTACCCCCCACCCCCTTTACCCCAGCCTCCAAACTTACCCACAAACTCGCCTCAAGGCGGTTTGGATCGCACGCCTTTGCCGTCATCCGCATCCTGTCACAGTAGTGACCCATCGTGGTCAACGGAATCGTGCAGAAAAATTCCAGAGTTCCAAGAACCGTCGTCAATGAGCATAGTCCAACTAGAGAAACGGTGAAGTGCGCTGCATCTGCGACCTGCGCCTGCCTGCCACAATCTAAAGTTTTTACTAGGGAATTTGCCTTGTAGCTACTTAGCGTTTTGTTTTTGTCAGAACTTATCAATAAGAAATTCTGTAGTACCACTACCGGAACTCCTAGTGTTACTAAACGTTTTTCTAGCACGAAGATGGCGGTGAAGTTAAAAACGTTTCGTAATTCTAGTTCTTTTAACACTACTAAAGAATTTCTTGATAAGTTACGACAGCACAAAACGATTAGTAGCTACTAGGCAAATTTCCTGGTAGAACTTGATAGTGCAGGCACAGCCGTAGCCGTCCGCACACGTGTGTGCGTGTTTGCCTATAGTAAGCAGGCTTCGATGCGGCGCGCTTTACTCACAATGGTAAAAATCCCCTGGGATGCGTCAACGAGGTTTTATTTCCCTCCCACGACCCGAGCATTTTCTTCCCAGAGGTGCAGGTCTGGTGCGGCCCAGATGAGTTTTCCCGGGTTTGGGGTCCGGGTCCGGGTCCACTCTCTAATCCCAACGACGTCATTGTCGATAGGAAGTTCCTGCCCCGCCCTGCCCTATGGCGTGGCCTGCAGAGCCCCGTCTAATATTTTCCTTTGACTCGCTGGCGCCACCTCACAACGCTAGCCCGCCCCGCCCCGCCCCGCCCCGCCCCACCGCGCCCCGCCACGGCCGGTATGATTGCCCTCCACTGGCCAGACCGGCCTCCGCTGGCCCCCACTTCCTCCCCACCACCCCCTCCTATCCTCCCTTACCCGCCCACGACCTCGGCCTCGTATTAGAAACAATCTTCCCGAGGCGATGCGATGGCACCTCGTTGTCCCCGTTCCCTGCCCTGCCCCGCCCCGCCCCGCCCCGCCTCGCCTCGCCTCGCCTCGCCTCGCCCCGCCCCGCCCCGCCGCGTTTCGCCCCACCCTGACCTAAGCTCGCACTGCTGCGGGTCAATCGAAATAAACCTCTGGACAAAAGTGTCAGGGGCATCCTCATTTCCATCACAGCTGCTTCAGAGGGAGAGAGAAAGGGAGAGAAAGCGTTCTCGAGGGTCCATGACGTCGCTTTTTCACGGTGGTTGTGAAATGTAGCACTTATAATGCGGACGAATTGGACGAGTGTAACAAATGAAAATTCACACATCTACAGGTGAGCGACATTCACACACTTGGCTTTCCAGTGTGTTCAAGGCTCCAAACCTGATGTGACACAAATACGTCCATTGCGGTGTTGAATCTCTCAATTTTCCTTTAAAATTATCTGACTACGACGTAGTTAATCGAGGGGTCCACCACTTCGTTACTCGTGTGTAAAAAGAGATAATTACTTGCGCCCAACTCAATATTACTCGGCATTACTCACGAAAACTCGTAATTACTCACCATAATACTCGCTATCTTCTTGTCAATTTACTCGCGAAATATTCGCTAACACTCGCTCACACTCACCATCGCACTCGCACATTACTCGCCAAAACGCGCCAATACTTAGGGGCCGTTCATATACCACGTGGACACTTTTTAGTCACTTTTTGCCCCCCTCCCCCCTCCTTGTGGACAACCGTGGAAAATGATCCGATACCCCCCCTCACCCCCCCTGTCCACGAGGAAAATGGAATTTCACCTTTTTCGCTGTTTTTGACTCGCGCTACAAATTTCTTAAAGTGTCGTGAAATTTTCAAATATTTCGGCATTTCGCGATACTTGGAGAGGCTAGCAGACAGCCCAGCTCCGCTGTTTTACGTAAAAAAAAAGGAATAAAAAAATCCTCGTGGACAGGGCGCTACACCCCCCCCCCTCCCCCTCCCATGGACATTCGTGGACTTTTCTAGTCTCCCCCCCTCCCCCCAAAGTGTCCACGTGGTATATGAACGGCCCCTTACGAATACTCCGCAGTACTCGCCAATATTCGCGTTTCCTCAAAATACTCGTTGTGTACACCACTTGAGGGAGTGGGGGACCTCCTCGAGTTTTCGAGTTTAATTATTCTGCGACCACTATCATCCTCACTAATAGCTCAAACGAACCTACAGTACCTTGACTACAGGCGGGTTGCATCTTAGGTGTCATATGGGTCACGTTTCTTTTTGCAGTGTAATTTTCTGACGTCTGTGTTTGGCCAATAAGGAAGCTACATGCTCTGCATTTAAAACCCACGCTGGAGCTATTTACTGCGACGTATCCACGCGGCGCGGAGGCCAAGAGGACTGGAAGGTTGGGGGAGGGGGGGGGGGGCGTCAGGGTAGGACAGGAGGGTGCTTGGGCCGGAGACGTACGGAATGAAAAAGAAACTTTTTTCCCTCACCACCTAACCTCTTTGGCGCCCTTTCTTTCGCCAAGTAACTGTGTGACAAGAATCGCCTTGTTCAAGAGGAGGGATTGCCCCTCTCGAAGAAATACGACGGCAGACATGTTAAAGTTGACAAAACATTTTAGTAAGTCCCAAACTTCAACAGTCATTATTCCGAAATGTCTTATGCCCTAGAGAGCTCTCCCCCTCCCCCCTCTGCTTAGTGCTTATGCAGATACCCACCAGGTGGTCCTTATAACGGGCGTTTCAGAAAGTAAGTAACAGTATTGCAATACGGGGCAGGACTTTACGTGCACCATGTTTCTTCCGACGAAAATTCCTCGGTGAGCCGAAAGCAAATAATCTCCTCTGTGAGTCTTGTGAGGCCTATTAGCGTGCGATCCTGGAAGCAAACGAGGTATAGTGACTAAAAAGGGAACATCATTTTCTTCTCAGTGTTCAGAGCAGAGATGGCCCTTGCTCTCTGCGCGCTGCTGGGCATCAGGCATTTCACGGGCTCGACTTGATTAAATAAGCCAAACGAGGCTCATTTTCAAAGGCTGCTGCTGCAACGGCGCCCCGCCCCGCCCCTGTCATATTCCACCACCAGCCTTTACGCCCCGGTCGCCCTGGCTTCCCGTACCTGCGTCTAAGTGCCCAGCCCAGCCCAGGCCTGGGCTGCAGCAGCGTCCTCGTCCTCACAACGTGCTGTAGGACCGCGCGGCGGGGCGCGGCGGGGCGGGGACCAAGTAGTTACAACTCCTCCCCCCCCCCCCCCCTCATCAGTCAAGTTAAGTGGCGGCCGCGGGAGGCTGCACCCTCCCGATGACAGTAACGACTTCACCCCGCCTCTCCACCACCGACCACCCCACCCCTTCCCTTCCTTTATTTTTCTGTGTGTACCCTCCCCTCTTCTCTCTCTCTCTCTCTCTCTCTCTCCCTCTCTCCCTCTCTCCCTCTCTCTCTCTCTCTCTCTCTCTCTCTCTCTCTCTCTCTCTCTCTCTCTCTCTCTCTCCCCCCCCCTCTCTCTCTCTCTCCCTCTCCCTCTCTCTCTCGTATTTAAGAGGGGAGGGAGAGAGAGAGAGAGAGAGAGAGAGAGAGAGAGAGAGAGAGAGAGAGAGAACCCTTCTAGCATGCCGCTGTGGTGTGTGTGTTGCAGCCGGGAGCGTGCCCCTCCTGCCGTGGTGCTGGGCGCTGCTCTTCGTCGCCATCCTGGCCAGGGTCACGGCCCACGCGGAGCACATGTGAGGTCCGGGCGCGGGCGCGGCCTGGTTGGCCTGCAGCAGCTCGGGGCCGCCACGCCCCGCCACCCGCCGCCACCTCCTCACCTGCGCCGCGCCTGAAGCACGACGAGTCCGTCACCGCAGTCATGGACCTCCGGTGCCGCAGTGAGCATGCTGGACATGTGCGGCCCGCGGGACCTGCTGCTGGTCGTGGTGGTGGTGATGGTGGTGTTGCTGCTGCTGCTGCTGCTGCTGCAGGTGTTGTTGTTGATGTCGGTGTTTCGACGTGTTAGACTTCTTCTTGTCGCTGGAAGACAAGCGGCGTGAAAGGGCCGAATTTTGGCAGTGACAGTGACTCAGGCGGTAATCATGGAACTCTCTTTCGTTTTCATGCCAAAAGGGACCCTGCTGCGCAATTTAATTTAAAACGTCTAAGAATTTTTTTTTGAAAAGAAAAGTGGGAGGTTGATTTAAATGATGTCAAGTATTGCATCACTCCCTTTGACGGGAAAGCCGTGGCAAAAGTGTACGAAATTTGCGAAATTTACAGAGCGGTTGTAAAGCGCAAAACAATTCCTGCACTGTGTACTCAATAGACCAAACGAAAATGTTTCTCCTCACCGCAATATACGCTCGTTGTGCCTTAATAATAGTTAATTTAGCATTTCGGAATGTACGCGATGGTGGCGTGCGCTGTGAGGGACGGGATCCGGCCCCACCCCTGAAGCGTGTACGACTACATATCATTAATACCTGCGATGAGTAAGGACATTGTATGCTTAACGTCGCGACTGTTAAAGATTAATTATATCATTTTAGCTTTTTATCATATTTATTTATATTTTTTCCCGCACCCTAGCGGAGGCGTGAAGCTGCCTGGGCGGCATTTTACCAAAAAAAAAAAGCGATACGTATTTAAGAGTCAATCTTGCTTCAACGAGGCGCTAAAATGAGCGTCTCTTGGTTTCATGTGAATAAGACACATTTTTGAGCCACTCCCGTCCCGTCCCCGCCCTCGTTTCGCGCTACGACCAGAACGTGCCCGAGCCGGGCCGGGGCCGGGCGGTCAGGTAGCAGTCGTACCCGTTAGCACCCCGGGTGCCGCAGAGGTACCCGCGGCACGGGGCGTTCCCTAGCCGCTCACGTGGTGCGTTCTGAGCGGCCGCGCTGCTCTCCAAGGGAAATATGACCGAATTTGAGTTTGTTTTCTTAACCTCGACGAACCTTCAGAACAGAAATTCGTTGGAATTCGACGAATTTTCATCAAGTTTTGTGACTTTTGGTTGATTGTATACAACTTTTCATGAACTTCAATTGAACACGAATGTAAAAAAACAAAACCGTTCTAGGTACGGAGTCTGTAACGGCGTTCCGTGACCCCTTCCCTATGCTAGCCCATGTGAAAATGGTTGGTACGGTAGCCAGGTACGGTAAATCTCCGTACCTCCTTCGAAAATCACTCCCACAAGTGGGGTACGGAACGCTGTAACAAGCTCCGTATCCAAAACTGTTTATTTTTTCTTTTTACAGTAAATTTCATCGGAAACAAACGAAGCTCAAAAACTTAGACCTGTAGTGTATGATTTTTACTTATTTCTTCGAAGCTTTTTTTCCCATTTGGATGCCCATTTCTACCGAAGCGTGTCGCCTTCGATGGATTAAAGGGTGTGTTCCAGAACTCTCCACAAAACAATTTTCTAAAACAAATGTGCGCGTGTGATGTGAATCAAGGGGCTCCGTGTTAGCTGTGAAATGTCCGTGATGGGAACTTGGTGCAGTAGTTTGTATATGCTGTTTAAAAATCTCAATGACTTCCATTGAATGCTCACCTGTCTTTCCGATCGTGTTTTTCTACGACCGAAATGTTTTGTTATATTGTTTCTTCGAAGAATGTTAAGTGTTCATGAGCGAGCGTATGTGTATATTTTGCGGTGTATGGTTGCGTAATGATGTGAACGAGATCGAATCGAATGTATGATGTACTCTTAATTACAAAACTGTTTTTGTGTTGTAGCGTACTACCAATAAAATACGACATTCCTATACTTTCTGGATGCAGAGCAAAAGCCCCATATAGCCGCGAAGAACGACTCGCACACTGTAAAAAGCTTACGGTGAATTTGACTGTAAGTTACAGTGAAACCTGCACCACTGTAAGTTACGGTGCATATTCGCCGTAACTTACAGTGAATATGCACCGTAAGCTACGGTGAGCAGCCTGCACCACTGTAAGTTACGGTGCATTTTCACCGTAAGCTACGGCGAATAGCCTGCATCACTGTAAGTTACGGTGTATATTCACTGTAAGTTACGGTGAATATGCACCGTAACTTACAGTGGTGCAGGTTTCACCGTAAGCTTTTAACAGTGCAAAACTAATCGGGCGACGCTTCGACAACTCCGACCCGACGTCATTTTCGACATGTCCGACGCTCGCGCGAGCTCGAGCGCGACGCGAGGAGGCGCCCCCCCCCCTCCCCCCAACTCGTCGGACACGCCTTGCCTTTTCTTCGCCCGCAATTGAAAGTATTAACTTGGAGCACTATAGTGCGGACATGCCGAGGGCGTGGCCGCGTGTTGGGGAAGCAGGGCGAGCAGGGCGAGCAGGGCGAGCAGGGGGAGCAGGGCGAGCAGGGCGAGCAGGGCTGGCAGCAGCGTGTCTGCCGCACCATCTGCTGGACCAACTCATCAGTATTCCCCCTCCCCCTCTCCCGGACGGGGTGGGGCGGGCCAGGCAGAGCCGGGCCGGCCCCACCACAAGCCGCGCTGACGCCGAGGTCCATCCAGCGGCTGTCCAAATTTGACACTTTCCCTTTTCCTTTCACGAGTTGGTGTCGTTGTCGCCAATGGCCGCTTCGCTCTCAAGATGTTGCCGAGCCGGGCTCGAGCAAGCGGCAAGCTAAGCTAGTAGCTAGCTGCGCGCTGCGAGCCCCTGACGGTAGGAGGCTAGGCCACACCGCGAGACACCGGCGTGCAGCGGGCTGGCCTACTCGCGCAGGGGCTACGACCCGGCGCGCCCGCGCCACCGTGTTGGCGGATAAGTTGGCAACTTCCCACGAGTACGAGTTTGTGAGATGGAAGCGGAGGAAGAACAACTCTGAATTTTGGTGTACACATTTTGTGATTTTTTTTTTTTTGTGAATTGTTACTTGAATTTCACCTAAAATTATGTGAATTTTCCTGATTTTTTTTTTTTATTTTCTGATTTTTTTTGTAAGACGGGTGAAGATACCAGTTTGCAGCTGCCGAACTCGGCACGCGGCACCTGTATTGAAATCAAATAAAATAATAATACTGTTCTTTTTCAAAAGAAGCAATCTGGACATTGCATCGTTTAGATGCGTCAAATGAGAGCGAAACTTTTTTATCTTCAGACCGTTCACAGAGGCACTAAACGCAGAATTTCCGCGGATATGGTGTGGATGTCCAAATCGTCCGGACATCCATCCCAGCGCCAGTGTGACTGTTTCCTTGTGCTCGCCACCGCCTTAGCCGTCCTGAAAGAATCCGTAGTGAGCCGCCTCTTCTCTTTATTATTGGGGGGGGGGGGGGCGACGAGAGGCTGTGGGAAGAGGGAAGGGGGGAGGGGATGAGCTCAATGCCGCGGCGGTGTGGCTTACTTAAATTTCGCGCATTCCCACCGCTGCCGGGCTCGGCTAGGGACACCCCCTGCCCCAGTCCCGGCCCGGCCCGGCGCAGTGCGCATGGAGGCGGTGCGCGCCCCGCTCCGCCCCGCCCCGCCCCGCGCTATCTTACCTCTGTTTAACCCCTCAAGAATTTTCATTATCCGCCAACTGGGGATAAAATTCTCTTACGGTGTGGAATGGCAGGCCTCCGTTTCCCGCAGCGGTGCCTGTGCCTGGTCCTGCCCCCCGTCATGCCATTCATAATCCTGCTGCTTCCCTTCCCTCCCGCCGGGCGCGGGGCGGGGCGGGGCGGGGCGGGGCGGGGCGGGGCGGGGCGGGGCGGAGCGGGGCGGAGCGGGGCCGCCGGGGCCCCGTCTAGTCGTTAATGGTCACTTTCCTTTGTTGGCGCGCCTGGGTTTCCGGCCCCTCTTTTCTCTTTTGTTCGCCAATCCGTCGCGAGTAATTCAACATTTCAACATTAAGAATAAAGAGGTGCGTAACGCAAGGTCACAGTGATTATATATATCTTTATATCAATTTAAGGGGTCAAAAAACACAGGTAGGTGAGAAAGTATCCTGCAGTCGTCAGCTCCTAAATCAACTGCTGTGTATCACTGCTTGCCAGCAAGCCCTCTAGAAACACATTGAATTAGTTGATCTCTAAAGTCGCACATTTGTTCATAGTTTTCGTCGGGTTGGTTGAGGGCCTCCGCGATGACAAAATAGTTTACACAATCTCTAAGAGCTTGTTTCAGACCCATAATATGGCGATAATGGCTGTGATAACAAAATAAAAATTATTAAAACTCTTTATATTGACAAGGATTTCTGAAGAGAGTGAACAAGACTTACTCCATTTGTAGACTTAAACACAATCCATTTTTGTGCCAAGCTTTGATTTCAACTCTACCAGGTTCAACTTCCTGAGAAGAAAAGTTAAAAATTAAATGTTAGCTAGGTGGCAAAATGCAGTAATGACTGCTCCATAGAGGCTGACCTTGGTTTTGAAATAAACTGGTAGAAATAATAAGACAGACAATGGTGATATCACAGATGTGTCACTGGTCGCCAAAAGGTTCCCTCTCACTACATGCCCAGCTAAGTATATGAGAAATGGAGAGGAAAGCTTTTGATACTTTGAATTAATACTACTAGACTTAACCAGTGCTGGTATGCCGGACCTGTAATATCAAATAGATTTAGGAGCATAGACACAAGACTTATAGACTGCATTATGTTGTCTTAGAACCTACTTGTCTTGCAGGAAAACTTTCATTGATTTTCCATGAGATTTCACAAGTAGGGAGCCATAGCAGTTCAAAAGAATAGATAACACAAGCTCCTCATTGCAATTTTCATTAAGGGTGAAATCATCAAATGTAGCAGTCATTGATTTTATTTGCTTATCTAAAAATCTTTTCAGTACTGTAATGTAAAAAATAGAAAAGCAAATAAGGAGTTGTGACCAATAGTTTTTATTAAAAATCTTAAAGTTGGTACAGACCTCTGGTTTGTTTAAAAGATGCTGATTGATTCTCAGGATCACTGATTGCACAACCCTTGGCGAGGTGATCACTTGACTCATGGTATCCTGCTTTGAAAGATCGTTCATAAGTTTTACGTGTTTCGGCCTCTTCACGTCTAGAAGACAGCATTAATGGAGCCTCCTCAGCAGCTATAATGCCTAAAGTCTTGTGAAAGCACCTTATTTCAAAGAAATTATATACTTTATTTTTGGATAAAAGAAAATTTCACATAGCTGGACTTGTTGGCACTTACCTGAAAATGGAACTATAGATGAGGGCTAAAGCTGATGGTAGAGATGAGCTCAAACGCATAGCAGCTACAGCCAATGGAGTTGGTTTCTCATCATAAGACGATAACAGAGACACTGATTGGAGGGTGTGTACTGCATGTCTGACATCTCTTTCACTGGGGGGAGTTGGAAATTGTTTCAACAAATCATTTGCTTTGATACCTGGATTAACCATCTGAACAAAAAACATGTTAATGCTAAGAATTGAATGTAATTAATTAGACCGAAAGTGAATAGAGATGAAAGTTTCAAATGATATACCTTAATGCTCAAAACAAGATATTCCAGACTTTCAGTTAAAATACTAGGCAACTCATAGTTTTCCATATTGGAAAAAGTTTCTTTAGTGAAAAGATGAAAGCTTTCTCCAGGCTGCACTCTTCCAGCTCTCCCTTTACGCTGTGTAACATTTGCTTTTGTAACCCACTCAGTGTTCATTCTGACTGTTGACCAACCACCGGGGGAAAGCACATTTCTACCACAACACAAAGTAAACAAAATTCAAAATTTTATACTGCAAAACTAACAATAAATGAATGAACGAAGAAAAAAGAAGAAGAAGAAGATTAAAAATTAGACAACAGTTTATAGTATGGTTACCTTTTAGGTTTCTTGTGAATTCCACAGTCAACTACATAAACAATATCAGGAAATGTTAAACTAGTTTCTGCAATATTAGTTGCCAAAATAACTTTCCTTTGCCCTCTGGAAGCTGGTTCAAAAGCCCGAGAACTATCCCGAAACATACTATGGACAGGAATTATGAGAAGATTTTTCTCTCTGGCTAAGAGTTTTTGCAACTCAACCATCTCATTCCAGCCACTCACAAAAACTAATATTCCCCCATCAGGCTTTGTTTTATGAATCCATGATATCACCCTTCTAGCCTATGAAAGTGAAAAGTTATTTTACAAAGTGGACAGCAGTATACATGGAAATAGGGGACACATGGACATATGTAGAAGTCATACCTGTTCAAAATCAACTTTTAATTCAGCATTTTCATGTTCCATTTCTTTTTGATAAGTTACTAAGTTTTGGGGAAGATCATTCAAAAAATGCATCTTTACTGGAAAAGTGCGTCCAGGCACAGTGCAGATTTGCACATTTCCAAAACACTCAAAATATGTCTGGAACATGGTGGTGTCTACAGTGGCACTCATAATTATGACACGAAGTTCTTTGTTAACCATCATAGCTTGCTTGAGCAAAGTCTATAAGAGAGAAAATACAGATGAAAATGTAGAAATCAATATAAAACTTAAAGAAAATATTAAACATACAATGTCACTAACATACCATTACAAGATCTGTCCCTATATCACGCAAATGAACTTCATCCAGCACAACATGTGAAATGCCTTGAAGAGCAGGGTTGTCAGTAAATTTATGTGCAAATTTCATTCCTGTCATGAATGTAATAGAGCCTCCTAAGACAGAAGGTAATTTTGTTGCCATCTTTACACTGAATCCAATAGATTGACCAACCTAGAAACAGAAAAATATGCAATCAAAATGTTTTTGTTGTAATGATGAATTCTTATGTTAAAAACTCTCAATGAGTCAGAGAGAGGTGCTCACATTTTCTCCACGCTTCTTGGCAACATACTTTGCATTTTCTAGGGTAGTTAGCCTGCGGGGTTGAATTACTGCTATATTACAGTATGCTCCTTGTCCTGTATCAATGGCTTCATCCAAAATGAATTGGGGCACCTTGGTTGTCTTCCCACAGCCAGTTTCACCCTTTAGGATAGTAACTCTGTTTTTGGTAATGTATTCCAAAATCTCTTCTCTGAAAACAAAATATTAGGAACAACAAAATAAAATCAATTAAAGAAAACTTTACTTTCACAGACAGTGCCTGACAGTACCTGTAATTTTCTATCGGTAAAACAGGTTCTACTTGCTGTTTTCTTTTTGGCCTGCTTTTGATTAGTTCCTCATTCCATGAGCTCAGTTCCTCGGAAGTAGGAAATTGTTTGCCTAAAGTTGGATGACTGTATTCATCTTGGGCTGTGTTCACTGTAATTAAGACAAAGACAGTAAGTTTCCTATCAAAATTAGAGTTTTAAAAAAGGGAAAAGAAAAAAAAGGGTAAGTTCAGAAGTAGCTTAGTTCTCACCTCTATATGACATTTTGGAGAGGATTGGAAGAACTTTCTACAAACAAAGATATACAGTTTACTCTGAAGTGTGTTCAGCATTTACTGTTGTGAAAAATAAAAATAAAAAATAACAACGTGGACTTACCTCTGAATGAACTTTTAATACATCTTGAATACCTGACACAGCTGATTCATCTAGATTTATTTGGACTTTATTAATACTATTTGCAAGATCTTGAAAAACAGGAGTGGCATCGTCATCAATGAAATTATGAGAATGTAACCAGTTTAAAGCTTGTAGACTTGCTTGTGCCCTGGCAACCTGGCAGGATATAAATAAAATATTAAAAGGGATTAAAGAAGCATAATTGGCAGATAATTGGTGGATTACTTACTGATTTTCGCTTTGCTGTTGCTGAGAACGTAAGAGGTTCTGGCCAAGTTATTTCTAGCTCACAGACATAGCCACTTGAAATCTTTTTGAACTTTTCTCTTTGTGAAGCAGAAAAACCCAAAATTGAATGCAACCGCTGGTTTAAATTATGAAGAGCTACTACTGGCCTCAGGAAGATTTCTGCTTTGGAGATAGTATCTAGAGCATGCAGTACTTTGCTTGATGTATAACACTGTTGTTTCGGATGCAAATACTGCGCCTGAAGAAATGTCTTTGATATATGAGACAGAGATGAGGCATGGCAATTTAAAAGCAGATGACACGATCGTAAATCTGTAGAATATTTTCGAAAATTAATGTAACCATAACCTAACTTATTATAAAAGTGAAATAATAACACGTGCAAAAAGACATACGGTGAAAGGAAGACTCAGCCCTTAACTGCGTCAAGATTACACATTTCCCCAATAAATTTCGGTGCTTGACGGGGTGAAATAGCAAAGAACACATCTTTTGTCACATTTGCAGCAGACAACCAAACCAAAGCCAAACCTGAACCTCACTTCCTTCCTAAACGCAGCGTGCAATTTTTCATTCGATAGCCCAGGTTGTGCGGCGAACAGCAACAGAAAGCAACTCGTTAATATTCACCATTCATTCGGAATTTGATTTTGTATCTTCCAAAACTTTCTCCTTTTTACAATTGCCGTTTGATTTCAAGTAGCTGTATTGCAAATTAACACCCCAGCATCATCGATGTACTTTTTATTTCATAAGATGGTGCTCATGTAACTCAGGCCAACTGTTTGTTTGTGATTGGTCGACGGCGGAGACGACGTCCGAAGCTTGCTAGTCGTCTGGTGTTGTGTGGCCGGCTCCTTTCGGCTGCCGTTTTTAAAGGTATATTCTCACATTACAGGAGATTTCAACTCTATTTCCTATGTTATGAAACCTTTACAGCTTTTAGCTGAACTAGCGCTTGTAGCTTTTGACCTAATGATCTCCATGGCAACGTAACCTCATGACTTGCATAGTTCTGCCGTCGGCACGGTCGCACGGTCTTACTCCGGGGGAATACAACAAAAAGACTTGCGTTTGTTGGCCAAAAATGCCTGTGCACCCTTCGTGATTGAACGACTATTTACTCCTATCCTTTACATCTCCACAACACTTGTTGGGTTTTTGATTCTCCTGTATTTGGTGCCGTTTAGGTAGTTGTGTTTGGTCTGGTGGGGAGGAGGTATGCTTTATTAGATTAGCACTGTGTCGAAAATTACATTACTCTCAATTGGTTGCCCTGTTGTTCCTGTTTTGTTGTTGTTGTTTTTTAGTTTTTTTTTGTTTGCTGCTCTTTTCTTCACAGGCACCTTCTAAAAGTACGTTTTCTGTGCTGTCTGTGTGTACATACTTATAATTTGCATACTAAATTCAAGTTGTGAGATGTCAGATGTCTTTCATAAAATTTACCAGAGTATTAATTAGATCTTTTATTATTTGATAAATCTATCTCAGTATGATTTTCTGCCCGTTTATTATTGACAGTGATAAAAAAATGTGAAAATTATAGTGGTTATCAGTGTTGTTATGTAATTGTGTGTTTGATAAAATATTCTTAATCCGTCAATTTGCAGAAGTCCTGGATTAAATTTGACATCATGGGTCAATATAGGCTATCAACCCTACTCACACTAGGATTGCTGCTGATGTCTCAATACTCTCAAGCAGTAGACAATGACGACGATGGGGTTTGTTTCTTATTTTCTCTCTAATTAATTAACGTTTTACTTTCCTTTGAATTGTTTTAAAATGTATGATTTCCTTTTTTGTTAGGAGGTTACTGTAGAAGTTGAAGATCCTTCAGATTATACAAGCCCTCAACCCAACGGTCATTACCATTTTGCAGAAAACTTTGATGACATTCAAGCATTTAAGAAAAACTGGGTATTGTCAGAAGCTAAAAAAGAAGGTATTGATGAAGATATTGCAAAGTATGATGGTATGTATGAAAACTTTTTTGTTTGTGTAGTAATTATATTTACTATATCTGTATGACCTTACAAATTGTCTTCCATTCTCAGGTGTGTGGGAAATAGAGGCCCCAGTCAGGGACGGACTAGTAGGAGACCTAGGCTTAGTTCTGAAATCTAAAGCTAAACATGCTGCTATATCTTCACGACTGAAGAAGCCTTTCCATTTCCATGACAAACCATTTGTTGTGCAATATGAAGTCCTCCTCCAAGAGGGTCAGGAATGTGGAGGCTCTTATCTTAAACTTCTCTCAGCCGACCCATCCACAAATGATCTACGCAGTTTCCATGACAAAACTCCTTACTCAATTATGTTCGGTCCTGACAAGTGTGGAAATGACCACAAGGTTGGTTGATAGATATTATAGACCTTTCCTTAAACTAGTTTCAGAATGATGGACCCATTTGGTTCCTAATCAATGTTTGTTTCCTCAGCTGCACTTTATTTTCCGACACAAGAATCCCAAAAATGGTACTTTTGAAGAGAAGCACTGTTCAAAACCCAAAGAAAGACTGGAAGAGCCATTTAAAGACAAGCAGCCCCACCTATACACACTGATCATCCGCCCTGATAATACTTTCCAGATTAGTGTTGATCACAAAGTAAGTTTTTGTTTTTGATTCCCTTATGTAGTACCATGATGAGGGAATAGATATTGTTGTTTTCCAATAATTGTTGATAACTGACTTTGATATAATGCTTCCAGATTGTTAAAGAAGGCAGCTTGCTTGAGGATTTCACTCCAGCTGTCAATCCTCCGGCTGAGATTGATGACCCAAATGACAAAAAGCCAGCTGACTGGGATGAAACTGAAAAGATCCCTGATCCAGATGCCCGTAAACCTGCTGACTGGGACGAATCAGCTCCTGCACAAATCCCAGATCCTACAGCCACAAAGCCAGACGGCTGGCTAGACCATGAGCCAGAAATGATTTCTGATCCGAATGCTGAGAAACCTGATGATTGGTAACAAGAAGAAATTTTAAAACACAAACTCGTTTCTTTCCTTCTTCGCTTTTGTAAATTAACTTATCTCGATATTTCAGGGATAATGATATGGATGGTGAATGGGCAGCTCCTCTAATTCCTAACCCTGCCTGTGAGAAGGCTGCTGGCTGTGGTAAATGGTCACCTCCTATGATAAATAACCCAGAATACAAGGGGAAGTGGCGAGCACCACTTGTGCCAAATCCGAACTATCAGGGCCGTTGGAAGCCTAGGCGCATCGCGAACCCTGATTTCTTTGAAGACAAAACTCCTTTCAGAATGACATCTATTGTAAGTAGAATTGTGATTCTTAACAAAATGTCATTATTGTTGCGCATTTTTTACAATATAATTTGCCTTGACTCAACCTTTCTAGGTTGCTGTTGGCTTTGAACTATGGTCCATGTCAAATATGATTCTCTTTGATAATCTGTTAATTACTGATGATCCATCAGTAGCTGCCGCCTATGCTGCTGATTCATTTGACTTGAAGAGGAAGAAACTTGACCAAAGTGCTGTATGTATGAATCTTTGAAAAACGTAATAGTTAAGTTACTGACCTAAGCCATTTCCACGTTTTGAAACTATGTAACAACTAATTCTGAAGCAATTTCACTACACTTACCTTAAATCTATCTCTCCCTTTCCAAAAAGAAATTAAAATCAGTGGGCTACATAGATCTCTTTATCTCAGAGAACAATTGTTTTCCTCTTCGTCAGAGTTGCTTTAAGATATGGGGTTATTTCATGGGTTTGTACGAGCCTACTACTTTTTTCCCTTGAATATTGTTTTTGAAAACAGAAAACAGTTTGGAGCCGTGTCATGAAGTCCATGAATTACAAACCTGGATGGTGGGCTTTGTACTTCTTGTACATCTTGGTTCCTATCTCAGCTTATGTTTGGTATCTCTGCCGTCAAGTAAAAGAGGTACAACTTTATGTGCCCTGGCACTAATCTGTGCTGGGTTTTGCAGAAATGATTGTGCTTTATTCCAATTTTAGAAAGACTCACATACCTAGGTTACAAGTTCACAATGTTAATTAGAAACCCATTTATCTCATCGTATCCCCTATATGCCCTCAGTTGTATTTGTGGTCTGTAGAAGAAACCTGCACTGTCTCCTCAAAACTAAATTTTGTTTGAACTAAATTATTCTGCTTTATAATGCCCCACAGGAATCCCTTGTTACCCGAATCATAAACTACAGCAATGAGAACCCCTGGTTATATGCCATCTATATTGTAGCTGTTGGCCTACCCCTTGTATTAATCGCCGTATTTTGCTGCAGTTCTTCTGTAAGTTTTTCTCTTTTTTTAAAAAAAATATTAATTGCTTATATATTTCAGCTTCTATGTGCACCATTATTACTACAAATCCTGTGTACCTAAAATTATATCATAAAATATTGCTGTTCAATCCTTAATGGACATGAGAATTGTAGCACTCACTAATAGGTTGTTTTATGTTACACCCCTGTAGTTTACCAAGTCATTTTTTATTCTTTTGTATTTTTAAATATTACAGGAATCAGAAGAAATGAAAAAAGCAGCCAGAGCAAAGAAGACTGACATGGATCTTGCTGATGATGTGCAAGATATGAATGAAATGCAAGATGACTTGCAGGAAGACCAGACGCAGCTTGGCGATGATGATGAGGAAGATGAAGAGGAGGAGGATGAGGATGGTGATGATGAAAGTGAAACGGGTGAGCAAATGTCCTTCAAATTTCTAGTCAAGTCTCATTTTTCCACCCCTTTCTTCCCCTGTGTCATTAAATTTCCTTTTACATTTCAGCTGCAACTTCATCTGAAACAAGTAGAACATCTAAGACTCAATTGGACCTTCAAGAAAATGAGCAAGTGAGTGATCATGTTAAATTCTGTAATGTGTTTGTGGAGGTTACTTAAAAATTTCAATTCCGTTTATCAATTTGTGTAGGGTGCTGAAGGGTCGGGAGATGCGCCCCGCTCTCCAAGGAAGCGCCGGACTCGCAAAGACTGAAATATTACCTTCTCATCAAAGCTCACCATGGAAGACGGTGATGGCATTCCTACATAGAATTGTTATTATGCTCCTTTGCCATTAAGGAGAGATGTGATAAGTGCAGCTTTTGTTTCATACAAGGTTACAAAAACAAAAACAAAAAAATTGGGTTTGAGCTTACTGATATTATCCCTCTGTCCATATTGCATTGCAGTTCATCAAGGCTTAATTTTTATTGAGTGCATGTCTTTGACTCTTAGAAATGAATAATGCATTTGTGGCTCAAGCGTTTTGAGATTGATAAAGAAAGCATTGAAACCAAAAATGGTATTAGGGAATATTAGTATGAATGTGAATCATGTGTTCTTCTGATATTGTCTTGTCATAGTTTTGAAATATCTAAGATTTTGTATTAGTTTCCTGCATTAGTTTTAGTATATAATATTGCTACTGAGTTTTGAAATGAGAGATTTGCTGGCACTCTTACTACGGTAGTTAATTTTTCATGAGCCAGGTACGTAACTGGCTATGGGTATATCTGATGTCTCATGTCTTTAATTTTTGCTTCCTGTTTTTTTTTCTTCTCTTTTTTTTTCTCCTTTTTTTCTCTTTAGTACCTAATAGCTCCCTGGTGAAGCTGCAATAATTGTTGAAAATATACCTACTACATGTTAACTCTCTCTTTCCTATTGACCATTCAAAATCACAGATTAGAATGTATGTAACCACTGAAATACCCAAAAGACCATAAAACAAGACTGTATTAGTAGGAAAGTGTCATTCATCCTCCTTTTGATAAATTTCTGTAACAATAATACTGTTAAGTTTCAGATTTCCCATAATTGATGTGCATATTTCAGTTTGTTAGTGTTTGCTTGGGTACAAAGATTTATACTTGAAGTTAAAAAAATGCTGTTAATTTCAAAGATTGAATGTTTATTTTAACATGATGAGATGTACAGTAATTAATGTTGCTGCTATTACGTGATCACCATGGTCAGGGTATGTGCAGAATTTTCATCTGCTCCTGAAGAACTATGATGGGGCACTGGAATTCAATAAGCAGACTAGAAGTTGACTTTTACAGCTGTAGCTGGAGTTGATGTTTTCGGTCTTGGAACGGTATATTTCTGTTCCATTTTGACTCAGTAATATGCATTTAGTACCAAGTGTGTGTTTTAGTTCATAAAAAAATTATATGCTTTTTTTTTCTTGTAATATTTGCTATACTTAAGTCAACCACAAGGAAGTCTTGGACTGAATCTGGGAACTAAATAGTTAATATCTGGCAAGTTTATTTGCTTGGAACTGATTCTTGAGATTTTTCTTTCTAGTAATGTGGCATTATCTATGCATAATAGGATACGTAATAAGTATTTGCCCCTTACAAAGATGAACTTCTCAATTGGTAGCATATGTCTTGCCTTTCTTTACCAAAAAGTATTCAATTCTCAAATTTAGTCCTTGATCTTGCTGACTCTGTTTTATAAGAAATTTGTCTGATAAAGCATGCCCAAGGAAATCAACAGTTCAAGCCTTTTGCAGATAGTGAATTTTATAAAATGTCACCTGAAATACCTTTTTACTGTTCATAGAACTTACTGGATTTTATAAATTTGTCTGATAAGGCATGCCCAAGGAAATCAACTTTAAAAGGCACATGCAAAAGGCTTGCCTTTTGCAGATAGTGAATTTTATAAAATGTCACCTGAAATACCTTTTTATAGCTCATAGAACTTAATGAATTTTATAAATATCACCTGAAATACCATATTATTGTTCATAAAACTTTCCTAAGAGAAATTCATGTGACTGCTTTGGTTACAGTGTGTCATTTTATCTTGTTTTATATCACATGCTTTTGCTCTTTTGTCCTAAAAATAATGTATTTAAAAAATAAGTACATATTTCTCAATAATTTTCTCTTTGAAAGCAGGCATGAGTGAACTGTCTTACATTTTATGCTGAGATCTAGTCATGTTCATGTTATGATCACATTTCTTTACTCATGCCTGTCTCAGCAATTGGCTTTAAAACTGAATGCCTGTGAATCTGGGTGAACAATAAATAAATTGATTTCTCTATACAACTCGAGTTTTAGTGTATCACAACCCCCAATGAACATGATAGCGGTGTACCGTGTGATAACAGCGTTGTGAAGTGAGAGTTGAGAGGGGCGGGGTGCAGTGGTGAGCCTATGGCGATAGGCCCAGGGCGGCAGTGCCTCGCCGCGCCCGGTAGTGCGCCCTGCACAGCGCGAGCGCTAGGAGTGCCGCTGGCCATGAGACTCCTGGCCCTCTTGTCCCTGGCTGGGCTGGCCCCGGTCTTCTCGTCCACCGGAGCCAGGGCGGCGAGGCGCGCTGGCGGCCCGAACCCGGAGGGCGACAGAACCGCCTCCGTGATGCAGGTGACGACGAGCGCCATTAGTGACACTGCTGCACCACATTGGAAACCCATATGCTTTAATGTTGCACTGTGTTGATTTGCATTCGTGCTCTTGTCCTCCCAAAGTGCGTGGATAACACGTGAAAGTTCACCTCGCTACTTTCTCAACTGTGCAAATGAGTGCGTGACATTCACACACCAGCGTCCCAGGCGAAAACAACTCTGAATTTTAATGTTCAGATTTTGTCGAGGGGCGGCCAAGTCGAAAAAAAAAGTGTCCACAGAAATACCTGTGTATTTCTAGAAATACACTAAAAATACCAGGAAATATTTTACAATTCACAGAAATACATAGAAATACTCAACAAAAATACGAGAAAAATACCGAAAAATACATTAGAAATACAAGAAATACAAGGCAAGTGTACACAGAAATACATGAGTTGGCCGCCCCTTGGATTTTGTGAAATTTTGTAGATTTTGGAGATTTTTTTTCAACTTTTGCTTGGATTTTTTGTGATTTTTTTTTGTGAATTTTCTAGAATTTTCCGAAGATTTTCTGAATCATTCCGATCTTATTTGCATTTTTCTGATTTTTTTTTTTCTGACTTACGACGCATACAAAAATTTCAGAGTTGTTTCCCCTTTGCTAGCGACTTGGGTGCAGTGATAGCTAAGCCCGAGAAGTAGTCGAATATTCCTACAAATACACTTGCCGTGTGCGGCGGGCCTGCCTACTACCTAGGCAGGCGGCGATACCCGTCTGCCTGGCACAGCACTGCTCAGCTACTCAGCCGGCCTGCCTCTGCACTCTGACTGACCGCGGTGTGCGGGGCTCGCAGGTGACTGGCGGCGGTGAGTCCCCGCTGCCCAGGACGCCGGGGCCGGGGCCGGGGCCGAGGCCGGGGCCGGGGTCGGGGCCAGGGCCGGGGCCGGGCAGGCGCGCCGGTCCAGGGGCCAAGACATTAGGCGACCGGCCGGGCCCCGACGGCGACGGCCAGGCGTGGGGCGCCTTCCAGATGCTGGCCATCAATACTGGCGAGGGATTCATGCACGGCGGACAGCCGTTGGGCAGCGGCCCCGTCGTGGAGAACGCCAAACCTGAGGCCTCGGCCGGGGCCGGGGCCGGGGCCGGCGGAGGCGGCAGTCGACCTCAGCCCGCTTTTCCAACGGGGGTACAAGAAGTGACAATTTCGATGGCGGGTCCACCATCATGGACCGGCGGGCACGTGGGAGCAGATCCACATGTCGGAGGGCAGCAAGAGGACTTCTCGAAGGGGAAGGACGAGATCGGCAATGGAGCGCAGGACGGCAGTAAAGCCGGACAAGAATTAGGAAAGCCTCTGTCGACTGCGTCAGGAAGCGGGCAGGTGGGGACGGGTCAGTCAGGCGGTGGACAGCCGGCGGCAGGGGCGCCGGAGGACTGGCAAGCAGTGGGACACCCCCCAGTGAGCGGGCAGGTGGGAGCGGCACCCCATGGAGGAGGGCAGGAGTTTCCTCCGGCCAGCTGGCCCGTGTTACCATTTCCAGGCGGAGCTTCTCCAGCAAACGGTCAGGGAGTTCCAGCATCTCCCGGTCAGGTGGGAGGAGTTCCTCCAGTGACGGGACAGTTTGGGGCTTTTCCTCTCGGGGGTGGGCTGGGAGGGGTGGTTTCTCCAGTCAATGGGCAAGGGGCTTCAGTATCTCCTGGAAGTGGTCAGAAGGGAGGGGTCCCTACAGGAACAGGGCAGTTTGGGGATTTGCCTCTTGGAGGTGGGCCGGGAGGAGTGGTTCCTTCAGGTGTTCGACCGGTCTACGTCTTCCCAGCAGAAAGTGAGCAGGTTGGGAAGATTCCCCCGGCGAGTGATCTGGGAGGGGCAGTGCCTCCAATGAGTTGGTCATTGGCAGCAGTTACCCCAGAGAGTGGACATGTGTTGAGTGGTCCACCAGTGAGCGGGCCAGCGACAGCCGTCCCTCCAGGAATCAGCCAAACGACTGTGGTAGACGCGCATCTCAGAACAAACGCTGCAAAACCGCCGGGCAGCCTAAAGAATGGATCGCAACCCACGGGTGGGTTTAAGGTGAAGACCAACCTGACCGTGGACGCCCTGGAGCTCGGCCCCCTGGTCGTCCTGGCCTCCATGCACCGGAACCTGCTGTCGCAGTCCGAGGCGCGCGGTGACATCCTGACCAGCCTCAACCACAAGTCGCTGCCGCCCGCGGTAGGTTTGCTGTTCCACCATACGTCCCGCGCCAGTACTGCCATAGAAAAGTAGGCAAAAAATCCCACAAATACACATGTGTGATGAAGACGGTTATATTTACGCTGGCCTGCAAGGCCGAAGATACACTGGAAATCCAAGTGTACGAATGTCGCACACTTGTAGGTGTGTTAACGTTCATTCGTGAACTTGGAGGTGCAACTTTTTGACTACCACTTAAAATATAACTTCCGAGGTCAGCATCATCTCCGGGGGAAAATTTCCTTTCAAACGAGCTCGCATTTGATAGGGTTGCGATTAATATTGAAGTGGGAATGTTCCTCAAATCAAATGTCTGAAGTTGTATTTAAGGGCGTGTCCATGGTAAAGTAACAATCTCAACCCTATCACATGCGAGTTCGTTTGAAAGGAAATTTTACGCCGGAGATGATGCTGACCTCGGAAGTTATATTTTAAGTGGTAGTCAAAAAGTTGCACCCCCAAGTGTACGAATGAACATTCAAACACCTACAAGTGTGCGACATTCGCACACTTGGATTTCCAGTGTAGTGTCTTGTGTGGACTGTTTGCCCAACAGGCCCGCGAAGATACCCGTCTACCACAGGTGTTTTCTTGGAATTTGTTTCCCCCCCTTCCTGGCAGCACTGCGTCAAGTGGGAATATACCAAGGTGTTCATTCTCCCGGATGGTCATCGGGGAGCTCCCCGCCAAGGTCTCAAATGGGCTACTTCCGGGCCGACTCTTGCCGCGGTTCGAGTTCGAGACCCCATATAGTTGCTCTAGGATACTCCGGGAGACCGGAAGTAGAAGAACAAAACTCTTTGGGCACAGGGGTAGCGGGGCTGGGGGTGGGGGTGGGGGTGGGGGGCCTCCAGTTTCACTCTTCCCCGTGCCCGAAGAATTTTGTTCTTCTTCCGGCCTGGCCGAGCCCCGGAGTACCCTATTAAAGTCTCGAACTCGAACCGTCAAGAGTCGAGCCGAAAGTTGCCCGTTCGAGACTGTCGCCCAATGACCCTCTAGTTGCGGCTGTCTCTATCTCCCAGTGATGTTATATAGATCGTTAGATAAGTAGGCAAAAGATCGTACGCATACACCTGTGTGTGGTAGACGGGTATCTCCGCCTGCCTCTTAAATTTTCGCGAAATTTTCTCGAATTCTCAGAATTGGTGTTCAGTAATTTTAAGCCCACGTGATGCACATAGTAGCCAGGACTCCGGAGGTCTCTGTCCTGTACTCAGGGTTGCCACAAATTTTAATTTTTAATTTTCCCCGAGTTTTCCGTGATTTCCAGACCCCTTACTTTAAAATTTTCCTGACTTGAAATGTATTCTCATGTGTGGAGAGTTTGCCTAGTATGCAGGCGGAGATACCCGTCTGCCACACACAGGTGTATGCGTACGATCTTTTTTGCCTACTTATCTAACGTCACTGCTATCTCCCTTCCTCCCGGCCCGGCCCGGCCCGGCCCTGCAGCCGCGGTGGCTGGCGCACCTGTTCGTGGAGCGCCTGGTGGGTCTGGCGCGCGCCGCGCTGGCCGGCCCCGGCAACAAGCCCGGCTGGGTGCCGCAGCCGCCCGCGCCCAACGGCCGCCTCCTGCAGCAGTGGGACACCGCCGCCATGGTGCTGCTCTCCACGCAGGGCGAGGTGAACGGCGTGCGCGGGCGCGCCACCAGCGCCGCCGCCCGCACCGTCCTCGCCGCCCTCGCCACCATGTCGCACACCACGGCGGACGAGGAGGGCCTGCTCGCCGCCCTCAACTGCGAGCAGCTGACAGAGGTAACAGAGGTAGCAACACACCGCGCTCCCGAACATTTCTTGGAATTATGAGATATTTTTCTTGCCTTTATTCTTTCACGTCTTCGTAACCTTTTGATTTTATTTGCACATTCCTTCTAAATTTTCGCGAAATTTTCTTGAAGCCAGGACTCAGGAGGTCTCTGTCGTGTATTCAGGGCTGCGCCACTAATTTTTAATTTTCCCCGAGTTTACCGTGATTTCCAGACTCCTTTATTTAAAATTTCCCTGACTTAAGTATTGCATCTCGACTGATTTAATGAAGTGCGAGAGAAGCAACAGGAAACTTCTTAAACAAACAAACAAAAAAGAAAAACTGACTTATTTTCGATGAACTTTTGATTTTTCTCAAAACGGTTGCAGTGATTTTATCTCCAGTGGGCAAAACCATGGGTCAAGTCAAATCTACACTCTACACTTCTTACCAAGAAACCTCATTGTATTACAAAGGATTTTGTGCTGTCGTATTTTACAAAGAAAAAAATATTTGTAATACAAAGACAGACCTTTGTAATACAAAGAATTTTCTTTTGTAATACAAGGAAATTTCCTGTATCCTACGACAGCACAAAATTCTTTGTATTACAAGGGGTCTACACAAAGAAATTCTTTGTAAAAAGTTTAGAGTGTATAAATTTTTCCCACTTAAGTTTTTTCTCATTTTTTCCCTGAGTTATCCGGGTTTTCAAGGTTTTTCAGAGTTGTGGCAACCCTGTGCACTGCAGGTGCTGGTGCAGTCGACGCTGGGGCTGCCGGAGGGCGCCGCCATGGGCTCGCCCACCCTGTCGACGTGGAACCTGTCCGAGCTGCTGCTGGTGATCCTGGGCGTGGAGCTGCCCGCCGCCGTGCCGCTCGGCCTGCGCACCGGCGTGGCGGCGCTCGCGCTCACGCTCTACGAGTGCGTCGCCGACAACGGCAAGCGGCCGGCGTCCAGCGACAAGGTGGAGATGGTCAACCGCATCCTGGTGCAGCGCTACCGCTCGCCGCACATCGTCAGCCTGCAGCCCAGGAGTCTCACCAACGCCCAGCTCCTGGCGCGCGCGCTCAAGGTGAGATGGTCAACCGCATCCTGGTGCAGCGCTACCGCTCCCCGCACATCGTCAGCCTGCAGCCTAGGAGTCTCACCAACGCCCAGCTCCTGGCGCGCGCGCTCAAGGTGAGATGGTCAACCGCATCCTGGTGCAGCGCTACCGCTCCCCGCACATCGTCAGCCTGCAGCCCAGGAGTCTCACCAACGCCCAGCTCCTGGCGCGCGCGCTCAAGGTGGGCGGCCGTGGCGTCGGCGTGGAGTAGCGCAGCGCGTCACCCGGGAGGGTGATTCCAGTCATTCATTGGGGAGCTCCCCGCGATGGTTTCGAACGGGCAACTTCCGGGCAGGGTCGACTTCCGATGGTTCGAGTTCGAGACTCAACAGAAGCTCCATAGCTACAGCTATATGGAGCCATAGCTATGGAGATATAGCTATAGAGATATAGCTCCATAGCAAAGTTTCGTAGAATAGCTATGGCTTCATAGCTATAGCTTCAGCTTCATTGCTACTCTTTATAGCTACAGCCATGGAGCATTAGTTATAGCTATGGAGCAATAGCTATAGCTATGGAGCAATAGCTATAGCTATAGAGCAATAGCTATAGCAATGGAGCAATAGCTATAGCAATGGAGCGATAGCTATAGCAATGGAGCAATAGCTATAGCAATGGAGCGATAGCTATAGCAATGGAGCAATAGGTATAGCAATGGAGCAATAGGTCTAGCAATGGAGCAAAAGCTATAGCAATGGAGCAATAGCTACAGTAATGGAGCAATAGCTATAGCTATGGCGCAATAGCTAATATAGATATGGAGCAATAGATATATAGCTATGGAGCAATAGTTATATAGCTATGGAGCAATAGCTATATAGCAAAGGAGCAATAGCTATAGCTATGGAGCAATAGATATAGCTTTGGGGCTTACCTATGGAAGCTCCCCGACGACCCTCCAGAGAAACTTACGGCCGTGGGTATGGGAACCACAAAACATCCAGGAAGCGCCAGCCATTAAACGGAGACTTGAGGTGAATATAAAATAGCGGAGGCATTTCTTATTTCAGTTGACTTGACCATATCATGACTGCCTCAACCATGCTGAGCCGTAATGTATACGCAGGCCGCGTCGCGTCGTAGAGCGAGGTTGACGCGGCTGACTCGGCTGACGCGGCCCTGCTGTTCCAGGGGATCCCGCCGGTGGCCGCAGCCCGGGTGGACGCGCCCGACGCCGTCATCCCGCCCCCGATTTCGCCCAACCCGTCCATCTTCCCGAACAGGAAGATGAAGGAGTGGCGGGCCATGAACCTCTGCACCGACCTGGTCCTCAGGCTGGCCGGCCTCCAGTGGGCCGCCCCCGTCCCCGCCGGCCGACACACCAAACGCCTCCATATAAAAAAGTCGTGAGGCGCTGAGTAACTGTGATTCCGTGAACACGAGAGTAACGATCCCATCCCGTACCGTCTCCTTGAGGTCGGTAAAGGTTTGCTACGGGGTTTGCCGGCCGGATTTGAGCCCGCCCACTTATTCCCGCCGCCACTGCTCGGCAGGCGCAGAGCACCAACACTCCAACAGAAAAGAGCACCAACCTCGTCGCGAACTCAGAAACGCCAATATTTCGCCTTTCGTTCTAAATTGCGGTTTTCTATGTAAATATAATGCATGTTTTTTTTATCCCACGCTCTCTTTGAGCGGTTTTGCTGACGTGTTTCGCGATGATCATGGACTTTTTCACGTTGGAAGGATGCAGTCTTGTTTTGTATCGATCACGCCAAGATGGCCGACGTGTTGTGACAGTTCTGTTCTCCAGCATCTGCCAATGTTGATATTTATCGAACTTTCGGTGTTTTCACGATTTATTTACATGAGGTAATGTACTTTTAAGTAAGAATTGCATATATTATTGATTTTCGCGACTGATGATTGACCAGACACATGTGTATACTCACATGATTTGTGAACATTTCCTAAAGTAAGACCAATAGAAGTTGATGAGTCTCTTGTTAAGAGATCCCATAGGCTCAGGACTTAAAAGGGTCCTCGGGCTCTCAACAGCTCTGATATGAAGCTTTTAGGAACTTAGCGTCTCTCCAGTAGTATTGAAATATGAGGCGTGCGTGTTAACTTTCATATATTATTTTTAGGAATGTTGATGCATATTGGACCAATTGACAGGTTTGTTTACTTTTATAAAACATCACATTCTGAAAGGTCAAAGCCCCCAAATGATGTCCTTAGACACTCCCTTTTGAAGTGAAAATCTCTGTCTTGATTTGCATGTGGATGTAAATGTGTAAGTACGCATTACTTTTGTTGTTCCATACTCCCATTATTCAGAATTAGTCAAAGTTGGGGAATACCATTTAAGTTTCTTAACCCTAATTCCTTGACAGCTGTCAAAATATTTTATCATAATCATTTGAGGAGTCTCGATAAACTTGATTGCACTGCAGTCACACTATGGGCTTTTCAATTTCCCTTAAAATCATTGTGTCTCATGAGTATTTTACTTAAAGGGTGTTAAATACTGGTAGATTGATGGGAGCATATCAAATCTTATTTGGTTTAAGTATCTTGATATCCACATGGTATTTACAACTGGAAAATGTTTCCTAATTTTATATTGCATGATATACTTCTTTCTCTTGCTGTTTGCTATTTTGTGAGAGGGTGTCTGCTTGGCATTTTAAACTAACAATATTTTGAAATGTGCAAGAGAGAAATATCTCATCCAATCTAAAGTGACCACGAAAATGTCTGTTGCATTCATTTCTTCGGAATCACAACATCATTTTTTAAATAGTCCTCTTTACTGATTCTACTTTGTTCCATTATACTTTCTTGTTGAAAATATTCTCCTTCAAAGTCAAAACTTTTACACTTTGGCAGAGTGGGAATTTTTCCCCGTTGACATTAATTGTATCAGGAGAATAACTCTTTCGCACTCAAATCAATACTCTGCGGAACTCATCTCATGAAACTTTGTCCAGCACATTGGTTTGGGAGCCCGGTGTCCCTCACGTGAGTGTACACACACTCTCTCACACTTGCATACATGACACTGGACCCCGTCGCGCTCTCCTCCCTTTGCTCTCCTCTCACGTTGCCATGGTTTCTGTTGCAGGCGCGCCGCCTCCACCACCCTCCGCCGGGGGCGCTAGCGTCGCCACCACCCCGCCGCGCCGCGCCACGCCGCGCCACGCCGCGCCACGCCGGGCCGGGCCGGGCCGGGGCCGCCCCGCCGCAGCAGTAGCGTCACAGAGACGGGAAGGGAAGGGACGAGCCGCGAGCCGCGCCGCAGCGCGAGCGAGAGCGAGCGAGGAGCGAGCGAGGAGCGAGCGAGGGGAGCCGAGCCGCGCCATGTGAATGAGGTGCCGTGCCGTGCCGTGCCGTGTCCTGCAGTGCCGTGCCGTGTCGCGTCCCGCCGTGCCGTGCGCTGTGCCGCGTCGCGCCGCGTCGCACCGCTGCCGTGCCGCGCCGTGTGCCATGTGCGTGTGAGAGAGTGTGTGAGTGACAGTGTGTGTGAGTGTTAGTGCGTGCGGGCCGCCCCAGTCCATGCCATGGGGCTGCGCGCGCGCCCCCGGGCCCCCGGGGCCCCCGCGACCCTGGCGGTGGCCGTCACCGTCGCGCTGCTGCTGGCACCGCCGTGCGCCGACGCCCTCAACTGGCAGGACAACATCAGGCCCAAGATGAAGGTGGAACTAGGTGAGTGATAGTGAGTGTAGCGGAGCTGTCAGTCGTCTCATGTCGCTGGCCGTCACAGCAGCCGGCGTCAGGAGTCCTCCCCCTCTGTCTCTCTCGCACCTCCACGGCGCACCCGATTGGTGCGAAGGAGACAGGGCGAGGAGAGCGCTGTTCTGAATCAGTCTGCTGCCGTCACACGCGTGTCGGCGCCGGGCCGGGCACTCTCGCCGGTCATCGCCCTTTCTCTCTTCTCTCTCTCTCTCTCTCTCCCACTGGAAGCAGCACTCGGGCCGGGCCAGGCCGGCGCCGCGCCTGACTGTGCCCCCGCAGCCGGCGCGGCGGCGTTGGGGCGGGCGGGCGGGGACAATTTTGCAGCCCCCCTCCCCCTCCCCTCCCCTCTCCTCCCCTCTCCTCCCCTCTCCTCCCCTCTCCTCCCCTCCCCTCCCCTCTCCTCCCCTCTAGCGCCCCTCGCGAGGGCTCCCGCCGGCCCCACCACCACCACTACTTCCTCCCCTTTCCCTACACCCTCTCCGGCAACGGATTAATCCTGGGGAGAAAATTTTCTCAAGTGATAAGGGAAGAAAGGGACTTCGGGATGGTAAGCTGTCGCCGCCCTCCTGCCTGGCTCGGCCGGCCAGCCTCCCTCCCTGCCACGCCCCCGCCCGGCCCCGTCTCTCTCTCGCACTCAACGGGCGCGCCGCGTAGGTGTGAGAGAGCTAGCGCGCGATAGGAGAGCGCTCTTCTGAAGCAGTCTGCAGGGCGACAGGGCCGCAGCGGTGGGGCCCAGTGGATTAGCTTGATTCCCCCCTCGCTGTTGGTGGACTGTTCCCGCCCCTACCCCCCCGCGCGACGTCGTCGGAAGCCGGGCGGGCGGGAGGGTAAAGAAAAAAGGCGACGGCCCTGGTCCTACCGAAGTTGCGCTTATCTGTAGCCTTGTTTCGGATGGCAACAGCACTCTGCGCTGCTGCGGGGCGGGGCGGGGCGGGGCGGGGCGGGGGCGGACTGGTGGACCTATAACAGCAGTGGTGGGTCGACGCCCCCCCCCGGCTGCGCCAGGACCTCCTGTCGTCGGCCAAGAAAGTGCGCGGCGTAGTGCCGTATCAATGACTCCGCGATGTGGCGCGGCGCGCGAAAAGTTTGGCGCGGCACCACCGGGCCGGACCGCAACGCTCGATGTTAATCTTTAATATCACTTTGGGCAAGTCAAAGTGCTGCTCGCACTGCGAGGCGAGGGGGCGGGGGCGGGGGAGCAGTTTGTAACGGCGGTGTACTACACACCTTGAGCCCCAGCCGGGCGGGGCGGCGCGGGGCGGGACCCGGGCTTTGGACGGCCGATTAGACACCCATGGCAGGAGGCAGGGTGGGCCGGGCCGGGCAGCGGCTGCCGAGCCCAGGCTGGGCAGGGCAGGGCCAGGAGGAGGCCGTTGAATAGCTGGAGGTCGTGAATACGCGAATCAGCGGCAGGCTCATAGGCTCGGGGCGCCTGCCTCCCCCCCGCAGCACCAGCTTGAGATTACCCCCGGCTGTTTCAACTAGCGTCCATTCACTCCGACACCACCGGGCGGGGCGATGCGGGGATGAATCCGCACCGGCATATTAATTATTTCACCCTCCCACCCTGTCGCTCTCACTCTCTCTCTGTCCGCATGTCTGCATCTCTCTCTCTCTCTCTCTCTCTCTCTCTCTCTCTCTCTCTCTCTCTCTCTCTCTCTCTCTCTCTCTCTCTCTCTCTCTCTCTCTCTCTCTCTCTCTCTCCCTCTCCCTCCCTCTCCCTCCCTCTCCCTCCCTCTCCCTCCCTCTCCCTCCCTCCCTCCCTCCCTCCCTCCCTCCCTCCCTCCCTCCCTCCCTCCCTCCCTCCCTCCCTCCCTCCCTCCCAACTACACCGCTATCCCCTTCCCCTCGCAGCAACTCTAACCCCGCCCCACCCTTCCTCCTGGTCTCGACTTCATCGCGAAATTTGGTTGTTTGACAAAGAGACGAGACCAAGTTTCGTGTGTTCTTCGCGCCCGACTAGATACATGTCAAAGGCTTGTGGGGCAGGCCTGCCATGCCGGAGGGTAAGTTGTGGAGGGGAGGGGAGGGGAGGGGAGGCAGGAGGAGCCCCGCCACCAACCACCGCACCTCACCTCCAGGCCCCGCGGCCCTGCCCTGCCGGCCTGACCCGACCCCTACCCGCTCAGCTTCCGCCTCAGCCGCGGCGTTTGTTTTGACAACACCAGGCGGTCCCTCCCTCCTCTCCTATCCCCCTCCCTCCCTCCCCTCCCTCCCTCCCTCCCTCCCCTCCCTCCCCTCCCTCCCTCTTTCCTCCCGTCCTCCTCCCCTCACCAGTGATGAGGCCCAACTGTGGCCCCGGCGCGGCGCAGCCGGCGCGGCCTGCAGCCCCTGCAGCAGCAGCGCTCAGCTCAGCCCCGGCCCGGCGCGGCATAGCGCAGAGCCCTGGGACACGTGGCTCCCTTATTGGAAGAGGAGCAGCTCCCTCCCCTCCCCCGCGTCTTCCTTCTCCGCGCCTCCCTCCCCACCCGCCCCGCCCCACGCTACGATACGCTACGCTACTCCACGCGCCCTATGCTCTGCGACCGACAAAGACCGCCGTAAAGGTCAGAGGCTGCTGCTTAGAGTACGATGCGTCAGTGACGAGCTTCTCAGCGCCGCCCTCGAGGAGACCGCCCTGCTGGCCCGCCCCGCCCCGCCCCGCCCCGCCCCGCCCCCTCCTCCACCCCCACCCCCAAGCCGGCTGCGGCACACAATAACGCGCGACGCGACCCGGCCGAATATTTCATGGGGCTTTATCGGGGAAGGCCCGGGGATTAATTATTCGCAGGAACGCGCGTCGTCCTCTCGCTCCCCTCAAGCAGCGGGTCCCGTGTGCGACTGGAAATAATAATTCTATCGCACTGACGACAATAATATTATAACTGCAATAATGGAATAATAATATTAATTAGAGGTATCTCTCTGTCGCTGCTAGCGTCCGCAGCAGTGTAGGGCTCGCCTCCCCTCACTGCCCCCCCCCCCCCCACTCCTCCCCGCCCCGTCCCCTGCTGCCGGCGCGGCAGTATGGACCGCGGGGGGGAACACAATGCTATAGTCTGACGTGCTGAGAGTGCTGCTTGGTTGCCTACTTTTAGGAGTAGGACATGCCAATTCCAGTGCTGCCAACATTGCCATCCGGAAACAAGGCAAAGATAGAATTAAAATTGTTCCCGCCTGGTATCGAACCCCGGCCATCTGCACCGGACGCCACGCCTCTATCCACTGCGCTATCGATACGCAGGAGAGAGAGGCGGGCCCGGCGACCTCTTGTCGGTGGCGAGGGTAGTGAGTGACGGCGCTGTGTTTTGATGCGCTGAGGTTGGCACTCCCGGCCGTGGCAGGTCCCTCTCTGTCTCTCTCGCACAGCGTCGCCAGGCGGCCCATTGCAGATCCCCCCCGCGGTATGGACAAAGGACCGATTGGAGGTGGCGTGGCGGGGCGTGGCTTGCGAGTAGGGTATCCGAGGGGCCGCCCGCTCCTTCTCCGGGAGGTGGAGGGGAGGGGGGGGGGGGGGGGGGGGGGGTCCTTCCTTTGGGTCCTCGGGGGACACGGTGTCCATGCGGTGGCCCTTCGCAAGTTCTCTCCGGCACGGCACGGCACGCGCGCCGGCACCACTCGAGCTGGTTATCAACACGAGACGAGACATGCACCAAAGCAGCCGAGCCGAGCCGAGCCGGGTCACCGTGACAAGTTTACAAGCGACGCGGCCCCTCCTGCGGGCGGCTCTGGGCTGCAGACTGATTCCGAAGAGCACTCTCCTCGCCCTGTCTCTCTCGCACCAGTACGACCCGCCCCGTGAGTGCGAGAGAGACGGAGCGCTTGGGCTGGGCGCGCTCCTGCTCCCTGCTGAGCTGGCGCCCCTATGCGTGGCGGCGGCCCCCCCGCGGTCCTTCACAGCCGGCACAGCGCGGGCAGAGTGAGTCCTAGGAAGGTATAGAGAACTGCCGTCCTCGAGGGGGAAATAAGTCTCGAAAATGGTGTACACTTCGTGCGACAATGGACCGGAAATGGGTCGGAAATGGCTGTTAATGCTGAAAATAGCGAAAATGTGTGAAAATGCGCGAAAATGACTGGAAATGCATGATTATGGGATGGAAATGGCCGAAAATGCCTTAAGTTAAAAAGAGAGCAATGCATGAAAACGTGTGAAAATACGCGAAAATGAATGACAATGTATGATAATGCATGGAAATGGCTGAAAATGGTGGAAATGCATGAAAATGTGTGGAAATGCGTGAAAAATAGAAAACTAGGAAGAATGAAAATGGCTGGAAATGGTTAGAAATTATAATGCGGTGTACACTTTTTTCCAAAGTTATTTCCCCCTCGGCCGTCCTCCTTACTACGTTCGATCACGAATGGCTTTTGTCCCAAATGTTATCTGTGCTTGGTACAGGGGACCAAGCAGATGGCGTCAGAACGGAGTTGGGAATAACACCGGTAAAACAAATGTCTGATTTTTTGAGGTAAAAGGGAAAACTTTGAGGAACTTCCGTTATTTGAGGGAAACCCATCAGATTTTGAGGAAGATCCCTCAAAAAATCAGGGAAATCTCCGCAAATTTTGAGGAGACTTCCTCAAAATCTTAAGGGTTTTCCTCAAAGTATGCAAGGTCCTCAAAGTTTTCCCTTTTTCCTCACAATAACAGACATCGTTTTTACCGTGAAAGCAGCTCGCCTTTACGTGAACCCTAACGGGGTGTCCTCTAAGCGGTTCTCAGCGTGTATACTCGCGGTTGAGGTGGACGCCAGCCTAAACTGCGAGCTGAGCTGCGTAGAGCGGACTGAAGTGGCCTGTGGCCTACCTCGTCGTATACCGACACCCGACGTTCATTCAAACGCTCAAACCAACGCTGTACAACTCCTCTTGAAAGGTGAAAGCCGCCCCCCTCCCCCCTCTTTCTTCTTTCTCCAGCCTCTGTCCCGAATTTTTTTTCTTTCTATCCTCGTTTTATCCTTTTCGTCTTCTTGTTTTGTGGAAGGAGCCGCAGTATTCGTCCTACTTTTTCCGTGTTCTCCCCCCCCCCCCCTCCTCTATTCGAGCAACTCTTTCCGAACGCCTCGCCCCGCCTGCTGCTATCCTATTGCACAAGTTTTTCAGCTGGCAAGGCGCTCTAATTAACTCATCTGGCCCGGGAGGAGGGGAGGGGGGGAGGCAGGGAGTTAAGGAGTAGCTTTTTTCCTTTCTTTCCTCCTCTAGTCTTGAGTCCTTGTCTAACCTCCGCAGCAAAATACACCGCCAAAGATGCGTTACTGCGCCTTCAAAATGAGAAAAGTGTTGTTGACGGCGAGGGTGTGCCGTCAAGGACGCAGGTGTTTTGCGCGGTTCGGGGTATGCCCACCGTGAGCTCTGAAACATAAATAGCTATGTCTACCTAGCTAAGATGTGTTGGACATGTAGCTTAACGCTTTTGCTCCGTAGCTAATTGTTTAGTGGTACAGTGAACTTGTTTTGTTGTAAAGCGGCGCGCACCAACAAAAATGAGTTCTTGATTGGGTCGCGCTGGAATGGAGAAAAATGTTTTCAGATTGAGAATAATTTGGGTGTGGATTGAGATCCCAAATGTTCTGGAGACAGTTCACGTCAAAATGGTACTCGATTCAATAAGAGCACGTTGGACTTGAAACAAGAATTCGCTTTTATGGATGCGTGAGAGAGACGCAGAGTGGAGTCGGGACCGGCACGCCTCCCTCTCTTTCACTCTTTCAGATTGCCACGCCCTCGGCCAGCGGGCAGCCCAGGTCCCGGCCTGGCCAGGGCCAGGGTCTAGCGGGATTGATGTTACTAAAGTGACGTTCAAAGGAGTGCCAGGTCAGCAGCCCGGGCCGGGCCCGGGTGCCGTGCCGGCCCCGGCTGGCCTTGCGCAGCGCACCAATTCCTGTCATGCCGTCAGCTGGCGGGGCGGGGTGGGGTGTTGTGGGGCGTGGCGGGGCGTGGCGGGGCGCGGCGGGGCGTGGCGTGGCGGGGCGTGGCGGAGTAGGGTGGGGCATAAAGTAACCAAACAAGAGGTAAAACCCTTATGGGGTTTCCGGTACGCAATTCTGCGGAGGAAGCCAGGACGCAACCTCGCAGGCGTACCAACCTGACATGCGAAAGTTGCTTATTTCGCAAGCCCTCTGAACGCTTACATACTACTTCTATCCAAAACAAAATAAAAAAATTGTAACAAAAGAACTATATACTACACCACCCAATAACATTTACACCCCAAGAAGGCTTTTGAAATATTGTTTTCTTCGTTCGGGAAAGTTGGCGTGAAAGCGAGGAGACGCGCTGGGCATCGGCCGCCATTACGCTTCACCAGTTGTTTGTTGTTGTTCGTACGAGTCGGTTGCATTATATTTTGTGAAGAGTTGTCCGTGATTTGCTGAAAACCTCCTATTATCTTCTTCAGCGTGGTATGTGCTATGGTTTGATGTAAGAAGTTAGTTTTTGTGCATCGCGCAACTCCCAAAATATGCTTTGCTTTGGCTTGGCTCGGTCCGGTGTCGGGAGCCTATTGTGATGATTCCTACTTTTTGCTTTAGTTAGCGTAAGTGTTGTGATTTCTCGCCGAACTCCACCTAAATATTGAATTTACTTCTCCTTCATAATCATGGGGAACAGTTTTTGTTTAAGTTTTCGACTTTACTTTGCGTTAAAGGGATGAGTACTTGTGCCGAAGAGTGGCCTATTTTCATAACCTCACTAAGTAGCCAGTAGGCCTTTGCCTACTGCTCGCACTTTGTTTTGGTAATCATGTGGTTAGTTATTTCTTTTAGCATGGGAGTTAAGTGAGTAATCCGACGCTTATGCAACGGTCTGTGATATGTGTGCCATATTTTTTATAAAGTTGGATGGTTTGGGCATGTGTTGATGTCAGCCTTGCCCTAACTTAATCTTTCTATGTTTGTACCTGAATTAGTGTTATAACAATTTAGTCATGGCTAGTCCTAACTTACCAGTAGTTTCTAAGGGTAAGGGTGGTAGAGGCATTCAAAGTCATCGTAAGTGCTGGGCAAAATCCTGTAGTTCTGATGCTATTCACAATCCTAACTTAAAGTTTTTCCGATTCCCTACTAAACATCCTGAGCGTTGCTTGCAATGGGTAAAAAATTCTGGCAATCAATTTCTAACTATCGATTCCTCTTCTCTTAGCTGTCATCACAACAGTCCCTCCTCTTCCAAAGCTGCTGGCCCCAAACGCAGAAAATGCAGACCTCAATCGCCATTTGTGGTCGACCTTCAACAAGGCTTTTTGGAGCTCAGTACGCCTAGATTCTTTGTCCTTGATGTGGAGCCGTACTTTATGAAGGATGGCTTGGTTCAGGAGGAATTGTTTGAAAGGTAAGAACCAGATTGCTAAATTTTAATGTATTTTATTCATATTATTATCTGTAACATATTTCTTATTTTTTATTCTTTTCTAAATTTCAGTTTCATGGGTCAAGATGCCAAGTGACGCCCTGACAGAATGCATCTCAATCCGAAGGGAATGGATGTCATCGAAGAAGCTCTCAAGACAGTTCCGCCTTTCCAACCTCCAACCAACAATTAGCAAAATGTTATTCTTTTATTTAAATTTTTTAAGTTCCAAGCATTGAGGCCTGTGATTTAGGTATATTAGGGAATATTTTATAGCAACTGTTACAAATTGACTGATTTTATGTTATTTTTAAAAATAGAATCTATTGTTAATATAATCAATTTCTTCAAATTTCCATACACTTTCCCTCTAATTTGCCTAAAAAGCCAGCAATCCATTTTTATTTTATTTTTGAAGGGGAAGGGAGGGGGGGAGGAGGAATGGTGCATCGCTAACCGAGCAGCCCCTACTTTCGACACCTCGTTTCCCCTTACTAAAGCAAAACTCTGGACCCCGGCGCCATACTCACAATGCTGTGACCACACAAAACGCACCCTGAAAATGGCAACTTGATATCTTTAACGGTTTGGTCGCTACAAGTAATTAAAAATCACCAAAAACCAGCCCGCTGGGCTCGGCAGCATTGCCATGGCCAGCACCTATTTTCGACACCCAGTTTTTCCCTCCCTAAAGCAGAAATCTAGACCAAGACGACATTTACATAATGCTATGTCTACACAAAACGCACCCTGAAAATTGCAACTCGATATCTTTAACGGTTTGGTCGCTACGACGAGTTAAAAATCGTCCAAAAGCCTGAAAAGCGGCCGGGCCGGGAGCGAGCGAGCCGAGCCGGCTGCTGGCGGCCGAGCCGAGCGCCAGCCGAGCGCCGGCCGAGCGGAGCCGATCAGCTTGGCTCACGCGCAACCTCGCCACGGGGAGCGCTGCTGCGCCTAATCGCTGACGCCGCGTAGCATGGGGGTTTTACCTCTTGTTTGGTTACTTTATGGGGTGGGGCGCGAGCGAACGCCCCCAACGCCCCCGCGCACCGGGCTGGGCCCTGGGCCCCCTGTCGGGTCGCGCTCGGCTCCGCCCATGGCTCGCCCCCCCCGGCGACGGCTGTGTGCCGGCTTCCTAATGCATATTTGGTACGGTCAGCAAAAAATAAAAATAAAATAGAGAGAGAGAGCGAGAGAGAAGGAGAGAGAGAGAGGGATACAGAGAGAGAGGGAGAGAGAGAGAGAGAGAGAGAGAGAGAGAGAGAGAGAGAGAGAGAGAGAGAGAGAGAGAGAGCTAGCGAGGAATAAAAAAAACATTCCTATACATCAAAATGTATCGAAGCGGTCTCAGAATCCTTAAAATGAACCAACGAAAAGGTTTACGACAAATATATTCACATACGTTATTCTAGTGGGTGTAAATTGTGGTTCGATACTTGAGACTGCCAAAGTTTAGTTAAACAGTTAAACTAACGTCAGTCAAAGTAGGTTGTACAACGTTACAAATTCTAATTATGTAAAAAGTTTTCCCCATTTAGCAGACGTATTTTTTTTTGAAAATTGTCCGTTTCGAGTAATTGCACTTAAAAAGACGGTTCCGGAGTGGTGCGGATCGATGAGGATGGATATAGTGGAAAAGTGGACCAATTTCGGTCGGATTTTACAGTGTACTAGCGAGTTAAGCCTGTTTTCAAGGACAACGGTTCGCAGCATTGACCTGGAGTCGAAAAGGCGGTTCCGGAGAGGTGCGGGTCGATATGGTCGAATAACGTTGAAAACTGGACCAATATTGGTCGGTTTTTATAGTGTACTTGTGGTTTAGGCCCTTTTCCGAGGGAAATGGTCTGCGTCATTGAACTGCACTTGAAAATCCGGTTCCGGGCGGATCGATGGGGTTAGAGAAACTTGAAAATCGCACCAATTTCCCCCTTTTTACAGTGTACCGGCCAGTTGGGCCCCTGGAACAAAAATGGTGTGCGCCATTATTCTGGCCGCGTCCAGACGATTCCTGAGAGGTGCGGGAAGATGGGGGCGTCTCCAAAACTAAAATTACGCCAATATCGTGATTTAGGCCCTTTCCGGAGGGGCGTAACTCAGCTCCCAGAGATATTTTGGGAAATCGCTGAAAACGTTGGGCGGCATCAATGAGCCACCGTCGAGACGGTTCTGGCGATGTGCGGGTCAGCTGGGTTAGACAAAATTAGAATTGGACCGTTTTCGCCTATTTATTACACTGTACCGGCCAGTTACGCCCTTAATCGCAAAAACGGTGGGTGGCTGAGCCGACCCAAAACGGTAGAAGATACAGCAAAACGGGCAAAATTTTGACCTAGAGAAACCTAACTCGTCGACATACCCGTTACGAGCTCATGAAATTTTCCCGATAAATTTTTTTCCCATTACTGTAGAACTTTAATTATTTTTTTTTTCAGTGCCTTAATGAGGGTTGGCAGGATTTGAACCAGGCCTTTCGGTGTCCAGGAGTGACCCTTAAAATACCCCCAAAAATTTCGACTCTCTACAGCAACTCCTTGGAGTGGAACAAACATACAGACAAACAAACAAACAAACAAACAAACAAACAAACAGACACCAAAGCCCGCTCTCAAGCTTTTCCAAACCAGAAGGGAGCGCTAAAAAAATAGGCCAGATGATAACAAAATTCTAAGATACAAACGACTTGAAAAGATTTTTCATGGAAAATCTAAAATTTGTCTGGTATATGTATACTTGCTAAATATGTAGACTAAAATGTCTAAAGCTGATTAATAGGCCTCAAATGCTAGACTAAAATAGGCAAGAGTATATAATATTTTGCTAAAAAAGGTTCTCTATATTACTCCTAGGATTTATAAAACATCTCAGTACAGCAGCATCAATAGTTTCAGTGAGAATATATGATATATATTAAATCCACGGTTTGCCGTCACCATGTGTATAATAAATAATACCTATCAAATGATATCAATTTAAGTAATTCTGCAGCATGCACCCAAATTTGTGTATTTAAAACAAAGGTACTTTATTATTTAGAATACAGAGAAGAAATATTAAATCCACGGTTTGCCGTCACCAAGTGTATAATAAATAATACCTATCAAATGATATCAATTTAAATAATTCTGCAGCTTGCACCCAAATTTGTGTATTTAAAACAAAGGTACTTCATTATTTAGAATACAGAGAAGAAATAAATTTGCATCAAATCAGTAATCGGACCAATATTATACAAAACACACTAGCTGACATTCGACCGAACACTGTATTCTACGCTTCACATGATCTGAATGAAATTTCAATTTGAATCTTTCAGTCCTTTAATATTGCTAAAAATGGTTCTCTATATTACCCTCAGGATTTATAAAACATCTGAGTACAGCAGCATCAATAGTTTCGGTGAGAATATATGATATATATTAAATCCACGGTTTGCCGTCACCAAGTGTATAATAAGTAATACCTATCAAATGATATCAATTTGCAGCTTGCACCCAAACTTCTGTGTTTAAAACGAAGGTACTTTTTTATTTAGAATACGGAGAAGAAATTAAAATAGTTCTCTATATTACCCTTAGGATTTATAAAACATCTCAGTACAGCAGCATCAATAGTTTCGGTAAGAGTATATGATATATATTAAATCCACGGTTTGCCGTCACCAAGTGTATAATAAATGATACCTATCAAATGATATCAGTTTCACTAATTCTGCTGCCTGCACCCAAACTTGTGTATTCTAAACAAGGTTCTTTATTATTTAAGAGATAGGGAGATGAAATAAAATTACTACAAATGAGTGATAGTGATGGGCCCAGTATTGTACAAAAACTAGCTGACATCGGACAGACCACATTAGTTTATGCTTCACATAATCTCAATACAACTTCAAAACCTACATATCAGACCTGATATTTTGTAATTTAAAATGATCCGAATGTATGCGCAGCCCTAATACACACCATTTTTTTAACAGAGTTATGCTAGAATTGAATATAAAACTAGATTTAAACTAGTTTACATTATGGGTTATGGTGCTTTGTTATGGTTCCCACTACGCTCCGCCATTCGGGGCAAGGTCCTCATTGTACAAAAACTAGCTGACATCGGACAGACCACATTAGTTTATGCGTCACATAATCTCGATACAACTTCAAAACCTACATATCAGACCTGATATTTTGTGGTTCCTGACATTTTTTTACCCGGAGCCAAGCCGGGCCGGGGGGAGCCGGGTCGGGCCGAGCCGGGCCGAGCAACGAACACGACACACGAACAGACTAGACGAGTGGGGACAGAGCGTGGAGGGGGGAGGCGTGACGTCACAGTGACGACCATCCCGAAAGGACGACCATGCCCGAAGCGACGACGGTCGACGATGACGACGACACGCTCCCCGCCCCAGCCGACGTAGCGCTAGAAGCGGTGCTGAGACCGCTTAAAAAATACATGTATTTCGTATGTGGTATCGGAATAAAACCACCCGGTTGCTTGGCCAATGCCATGTGGGGGGACTCATCGGAATTCGCAGGCATTGGGGCGTGGCGTGGCGGGGCGTGGCGGACCGGGGAAAGAAACACAGCAGTGTGAAAGTAACGCCCCCCGGGGATCGCATCGCCGACATTGCCGCCGTTTGCCGAGCCGAGCCGAGTCGCGGCGCGAATATATTTGCACATTGTTTGTTCTCCTGCGGATTGCCGCCGCCGCGCCGCGCCGCGCTGGTCTGGGCGGAGGGCAGGGATATCCTCTATCCCTTTCTACCCGGACGCAGTTCTTCTCCAATGCCACTTTTCCTTTCTATTCTGCAGTTCTCTCTCTCTCCTTCTCTCTCTCTCTCTCTCTCTCTCTCTCTCTCTCTCTCTCTCTCTCTCTCTCTCCCCCCTCTCCCCCCCTCCGCACTCCTTCCCCCTCTCCCCCCCTCCGCACTCCTTCCCCTTTACCCCCCCTCCCCGCTCCCACACTGAGAACCCAAGGCCGAGACCAACTTAAAGACAGCTTCATGAGGTTATTTCAGCCAATCACATAATAGAAAACAATTGAAAACAGTGGCTTCAACTTAAGTGTCTTCACCAGACTATAAATCCGGCATAAGCAAGCATTGCACTCTCTATGTGTAAAGTTCGCGTATTTTACACTGTGGAAAATATTTCCGTAGACGTAACTAATTCATTATGTACAACATATCTCGTACATGTACGCCGACTTTACGCTTCTCGACTTTGTTTGCTCACCAATCGATTCTGAGTTGATACGTATTGTTATAAACAATTTACAATATGAATCGTAATTGTACAAGACCTCTCAAGGAAAATTTTCCCGCACCCGGTACAAGAATTTCTCTCAGTGTAGGTTGTCTTAATATTTATATAAATATAATTGGTATTATTCCAAACTTGAGCAGGCTATGTCGAGAGGCGAGTGGCAGCTCCATCTCATCATACAGCAGCATCAGCAGGGCGGAGACGCGCTATACACTCGGGTGTAGTGACCTGCCCCCTGCCGGCCCTGCCCTGCCCTGCCCGCCTCGATTATGCATGCGACTTGTCTGCTTTCGGGAGTAAATTCTCCCACCTGACTCGGGGCGGGGTTTCATGTATGGAGTATCGCCCTAACTCCTCCGAGGCACTTCCCCCCTCCCCTCTGGGGACCGCACTGGGAGGGGTAGTAGGGTTTGAATGCAGGACGAATGGCGCCGAAGGACCCGACGGGCCGAAGCGAACGGCCTGGTAAATGAGGGTGAAACAGCCATAAAAAAAAAAGAAAGTGTCCCAAACGCCCCGGCGTCAGCGGCCTCCGCCTGCGATGTAGAGGCCGTTTGGCGCACTAATAGCTAGTGCAGCTCTGGGAGCGAGGGGGGGGGGGGGGGGGTGTTTTATCTGCTACCCGAATGAATGGAATGGTTGCACCGTTCATTCATCCATTCACTCGGGCTGCTCCGGGAGGCCAGGGCCGCCTGGGAGATGTTCGTCACTGTGAAAATTTTTATTTATATCTTTCTAGATTTAGGATTTATTTTGTAAATGACGACTCAAGCACCCTTTCTTGCTCGTGTTTGAATTTCAAGTTGGAAGGTAGTGATTTTAATTTTACGATTTATAATTGTAATTTTACAACTTCGCTTCGTGGAAAATTTTCCCATAAACCTACGACTGTTTTTCACAGTGTACAACCCCCTCCTCCCCGTCCCCCGTCCTCTCCTTCGGCTCCTTACTTTTCTCGTTCCCAATAACATCATCATCAACTCCACTAAAAAGGGTTCAATCGGCAACCGACCCCGAAGGCAATCCCATTCAACCCATCCGTTCGCCGGTTTCATTCATCCGTTCAACCGAACTAACCTCACTCCCTCCCCGTACTCTTATTCCCTCTTCTTTTTTTATTGCTTCGAAAAATAACACTAGTTTTTTTTGCCATCTTTTCGTCGTGTACAGGGGCGCGCGGGCGAGACATGTGGCGGTGCGGCTGCTCGCCCGGCCCGGCCCGGCCCGGCCCTCGCGCTCCCCACTACCACTACTTGTGCGGAATACATTACCCGGCGTACACCGCGCAGCGAACCCCCGGTCCCGCCCCGCCTCGCCTGCCACTCCTTTAAATCTCTATCGCTCCCTCCCCACCCTTCTCTAGGCCCTGCTGCGCGCGCCCACCGCGCCTCCTGCATATTTCTCTCTTTCTATCGTCGTACATCTCTCTCTCTCTCTCCCACTCCTATTTAAGCCGCCATTTTCAATGTCCTAATTGAGTGGGCTGATTTATCGGCAGTCGGGGCGGGGCGGGGCGGGGCGGGGCGGGGTGAGGCGGGCGACTGGCGGCGCTCAGTTCAGTCCAGCCGCAGCACAAAGTTTCCATGATGAAGTGTTATCCGACGAGCTGCCGCAGAGAAAGCACAAGCCGCATCGTAGGCTCCGGCAGCGGGGCGGGGCGGGGCGTGAGGCCTGCTGGCGTTCACCCCGCCGCACCCGCCGCACCCGCCGCACCCCGCCACGCCCCACCGCACCCCGCCATCGACTGCAGCTGCCCGCAGGCCGCAGGCACGGGCCCAGGTGTGACATTTAGCATCCATCACGACGCTGAGAACGTGCTCGAACTCCTTACTCTTTCTCTCTCTCTCTGCGCTCCCGCCCACAGAAAAATGCGGCACGAGCTTGACATTTGTCTTATTGTTTGTTTTTCTTAGCTCTGATGCTTCTGTTATACGTTTTCCTTGCACCTCTTTTCCTTCCACGTATCTGGCGATGCTCAGACGTGGCGCCATCACCGCGGCGACAAAAGCCGCGCGGCGGTTGTGGGCAGAGCAGGGGGGCGAGCGCGCAGACAGGCGGACGTGTGCTGACAGAGATAGACTGACGGACAGACAGAGACAGAGAGACAGACAGACAGACACGTGTCAGTGTGCGGTGAGACAACGTTGTCATTACGCCGCACTCAAAGTGGCCGTCTGGAGCGGCGCTGTAGCCGCGCCCCGCCGCGTGTAGAGCACTACAGTGAGCAAATTTCACTTGTAATTCATTAGCATAATTTGGTTGTGTGTATGTGAGCAAAACGGGGTGGCGGCACGGGGCTGGGCCGGGAGAGGGGGGGAGTGGGGGTAGTAGGCAGAGGAGGTGCGGAGGGAAAGGTTGGCTCACAGAAGGGACCATGATATTATCACGGTTTGGCCATCGCGCCCCGCCGCACCCTGCTTCATACCGGCTGCCCCGCCCCGCCCCGCCCCACCCCACCCCGCCTGCCCCACCCCGCCCCGCCTCACCCCGCCCCGCCCGCCGCACCCCACCCCGCCCTGGCGATACCCACTGAGGCCTTATGATTCCATTGAGGGCATTCAGCCGGGCCGTGGCTAGCAAGGGGTTCCCCCCGGCCCGCCCGGCCCACGAGGCCTAGTGTGGCCCGCTGAACCCCTCCCCTCCCCTCCCCTCCCGGTCCCCTTCCACCTCTATTAGGATAGACACAGTATAGGGACCCGGACCCCCACCTCTCCCCGCCACCCCTTCTCCCGTATGGCGCGCCGGCCACTTGGAGGCACTAATGTGTGCAAGCCCTCGACGAGATGAGATGAAGCTTCGAGAGGCAATCGTACCTTTAGAGAGCGAGCATAAGAGAGAGAAAGGAAGAGAGAGAGAGAGAGAGAGAGAGAGAGAGAGAGAGAGAGAGAGAGAGAGAGAGAGAGAGAGAGAGAAGGGGTGAGGCGATAAACGCCTGTATAGGGAGTGAGAGGGAAAGCGATGGAGGAGAGCTATAAACGCCCTGCGCGCGAGGAGATCCTCCCCCCGCCCCCTCTCTGCCCCTCTCTCTCTCTCTCTCTCTCTCTCTCTCTCTCTCTCTCTCTCTCTCTCTCTCTCTCTCTCTCTCTCCCTCTCCCCCTCCCTCTCCTCGCCCTCAGAGGGTGCTGCGTTGGGCTTGTCTAAAGTACTTACACGTATGCGGACATTGGGGATATTAAAAAAAAGCTATAATTCAATTGAAAACAAAAAAAAAAAGTAAAAAAATAAAATAAAATTATGGTAACATGTGGTGCCGCGTGGCGCGGTGTGCGGTTGGGGGAGCTGTGTCTGGACCAGCGCTGGGCCGGAGCCACCATGGCGCCATGGTTCTGCAATGTGAACGCTATGCGCCGCGACACCCACTCACGTCCACTTGATTCGCTGTTCGTGGTCTTTGTCTGGGAAACGTTCCCGCCCACCGTAAATTGCAGGGTGTCCGTTGGCATCAATAAAAGCTTACCGTTAGTTTCACGGAGCTGCACTGTGATCTCTGAAGGTTTGTAGCCGAAGGTGAAAAAACCGCCATTATATATATGATCCGAGGGGGATTCAACTCTGAATGTTGTTTTGTGAATGTTCGTGAATTTTTGTGAAATTTTACTTGAATTTGACCTTAATTTTGGTGAATTTTCATGAACGTTTCCTAAATATTTTTAATTTTTCTGAATTTGTGTGAATTTGTGTAAAGTTTTCTAAATTAGTGTGAATTTCTCAGAATTTTTCTGAATTTCAAGGTGTGCAAAAAAGAACATAAATCAAAAATCATATGATCTCTTTAATGTCACGTTCTAAAAAATGGTACGTAATTCTTTTGACTTTAATATCTTTGCATCTGACGTGTGCACGGTGAAGACCGTGTCTTTGATGATCAAGGGAACGTCTTTGCTCCCAAGCAAGCAGTTTTTTAAAGAGTCCACATGGAAATAATACTGAAATGTGTAAACCTTTGATACTCGCATGGGTAGAAAGAAAAATTGTAACTTACAATGATGCACTCTGTACATCAGCTAACATTCAACGTAGACTATAAGGATAAAATTCACCGTGAGTTGCAGTGCAATCTCAGTAAATTTTACTGTAAGATTCTATTTGTGCACTGCTCTTATAGACTGACATAGACATTTTTTTTTCTACAAAAACTTCTTTTGTGAAAAGTCAGAGACTTATATGCGCTAGCATAACGAAAAATGTCTTTTCTCTATTTGCGGTGAATTTTTTTCGTGTTATTATGCACATTATTAGTCTACAAAATTATAGCGAAAATTTTCTCCAGACATTGACATATATTTTCAATATTATTCCAGTTAAAATTCCTCTATGATTTTTTTTCCGAAAAAGTCCATTGCGGTCTGAGAGTGTGAGCACCCAGCAAGGCTCCAGCCAGCCTCCAGCCAGCCTCCAGCCAGCCTCCAGCCAGCCTCCAGCCAGCCTCCAGCCCGCCTCCAGCCAGCCTCCAGCTAGAGTGGACTCTTCCTCCAGCCAACCCCTGCCAGCCTCCAGCGGCCATGGCGCTGCGCCCTCGCCCGGGATGCTGCTACTGCCTCCGCACAATCCGCCGTGCAGCCGAGATAACAACGGCAGGAGAGGAGAGGAGCTCATGGAATCATTTACTTAGCTTTGCATCGCGCTGCCGGTGGAGGGGGTGGGGTAGCAGCGGAGAAGCAATAGTGATCGTTAATTGAATATGGCTCGGAGACTGGCCCCGTCTCTCTCTCGCTCTCTCTCTCTCTCTCTTTCTCTCTCACTCTCGCTCACACAGTCGCTCTGGCTGCTGCTGCGGTGTAGGCTCGGGCTGTGAGCCGGAGGGAGACGGACACGCACAATGAGCAAAGGGGTGCGCCGGGGGAGAGGGGGGGAAAGGGGTTGCACAATAATGCACGAGCATGAGGGGTGCGTAAGTCAAACATTGAAATAGACGAAGCGAGTCGAGGCTGCTGGCTGGGCTCACCAGCTGGCTCACCAATTAGCTCACCAGAGGGAGGGAGAGAGAGGGAGGGAGGGAATAAGGGTGAGTAAGAGAGAGAGAGCGCTCACCTACCTCGGCATGCGGGTGAACCAACTCGACTCACCGCGGAGCGGCGGCGAGCGCCAGTGAGGAAAGGGAGAACGAACTCTCGTATGTGTGTGCGTGTGTGTGTGTGTGTGTGTAGGGGGAGGGGGGAGAGGGGTGTTCCAGATGGTGTCCTCTGCCTGCATTAGGTATCCGTGGGTGGCCGAGGGACGCTCTCCTGCGCACGAGGCGGGGCGCGGCGGGGCAGGTGTCGCGCGGTGCGGTGTGTGTGCTCGCGCGCGCGTGTGAGTGTGTGCGTGCGTGTGTGTGTGTGTGTCCCCGCGAGAAAGGTAATCCCCTTGTATGTATAATGAAATCCTCGCACACTCCCTCGCCTCCCGCGTCGCTTCTTTCAATAAAAGTGGGGGAAACCTCCCTCTGTACGCGCGGGTCGGACCGCCCTCGTGCAGCTTACCTTGTGCGCGTGTATGTGTGTGTGTGTGCGTGTGTGTGTGTGTGTGTGCGCGTGTATGTGTGTGTATCCGTGTGGAAGTGCGTGTATGAGTGTCGGAAGGCGCACGCACGCTGCTTACGTCTTTCTACATGGAATGTGCCCCAAAATATGCTAATTTTTGCGATCCGAACTAGAACGACGCTCTTGCGGGGCTGGCTGGCTGGCTGGCTGGCTGGCTGCTGCCAGGGCCAGAGGTCGATATGGCTCTGGCTGAGCCCGGCCCGGCCCTGCCCCGGCCCCGGCGCTGCGCTATCTGCTCTGCACTCTTGGAGCCCTTCCAGGGCCGGATGTGCGTGGGTGTAGCGCCCCTCGCCCCCCGCCCCCCGCGCTACACTTCCATAGCCCCCCTCATGGGGCCCCCGCCGCCCCTCCGCTGACCCCCTCGCCGCCGCCGCCGGACCTGCGGGGACCATATAAGCCTCGCGCGCTGGGCTCCGGCCCGGCCCGGCCCGGCCTCGGCGGTACTGCTCTCAGTGCCGCCCCCGCTATGGTGTTGCCGCTGTTGGATATAGACAGGATGTTTTCGCGCAACGACGCACATTGAAATTCCCCCGCTCCTGCTGCTGCTGCTGCTGCTGCTGCTGCTGCTGCGCTACTTTCGTGCCACGTCCCGCGCAGCCCTCTCTCTTTGTAGGCTTTATATCCCCTTTTTTTTCCTCCCCCTCTCCTCTCCTTCCCTTTCCTCTCTCCTCCCCTTTCCTCTCTCCTCCTCCCTCATCTCCTCTCCTTTTCCGCACCTTCCCCTTCTTCCCTTATTCCTCCACGCATTTTTTTCTCTCTCGGGCCATAAAGCTAAGAGGAGTGAGGTGCGAGATATATACCCTCCCGCGGTGTGTCGGTAAGCGTTCGGTGCTTTGCTCCCGGGCGTAATCCAGCCGGTATAGGCGTGGCGGGGCGTGGCGGAGCGCGGCGGGGTGAGCCGCCCGCTTGTACAGACGTGCCGCAGCGCCTACCCGCGGCGGGGGGGCCGGGTTGGGGGGGGGGTTGGGGCTGCGGGGGCGTGGTGGTGTCTGCGAGGGTCGGCCCCGCCCCGTCCGGCTTGCCCGTGGCTCGTACGTGGGTCCCCGGGTCCCCTTACCGCCCCACCCCGCCCCGCCTCGCCCCGCCCCGCCGCGCCAACTCAGCTCGCCTGACCGAGTCACCGCCGCTTAGGGGCAGCAGGGGGTATCATCCGTCTCAAGGCGACACGGTGAGTGGTCTGGGCGGTTCGGGAGGGGGGGGAGGGCGGGGGGAGGCTCAGAGAGGGCGAGGCGGGTTAGGGCGAGGCGAGGCGGGGCGGGGCGAGGTGGAGTAGGGATGCCCTTATCTGGTGTGCGAGTCCCAATCTGATCGGGCGGGGAGGCGGCAGCGCGGAGAATTTCTTCCCCGCGAAATGATGTAGCAGCGTGCCGTTCGCAGGGGCGGGCGGGGCACGAGACTGATTTAGAAGAGAGCGCTCTCCTCGCTCTGTCGCTCTCGAACGTATTCCGCGCACTCGATCCCCCACGAGTGCGAGAGAGACAGGGCCAGGAAGCGCTCTCCTGAATCAGTCTGCAGGGGGCGAGGTCATCGTGGCCGCAGACCGAGGCCCGAGGCCGCCTCCGGCTCGCCGCTAGGCCTGGCTAGTTGTTAATTAAAAGGAAAAGCGTGTTGCGAGACGGTCGGGCGGTAGGAGGAGAGAGAGAGAGAGCGACGGCAGGAGGAGAATGGCCCGAGGCTCAGCCGGGCAGGGCTAGACCAGCCGCCAGCCGCCACAAAGCATTATAAATGGTCAGGATGCCCTGAATGACGATCCCGACGGCCTTGGATTTTCAATGATCGAAGCCCTTTTGGCGAAGGTGGCACCGGGCAATATACCTGTGGCTGAAAAACTGTGTACGTGTAGTATTTTGGAGAGGTGGTTTATGCGCAATACGTACTGTGTCATCTCCAAAATGTGCCGTGGTGGCGGCTGCGGCTTGAGCTTTCGTATTAGTGGGATCAGTTAGCATAGGCGGCTGCCGGCGCCGGCCCGGCTGGCTCTGCCGCACCACCGCGGCCGGCTGATGGTCACTTTGCGGGCGCCCCGCCCCGCCCTGCACAACACCCCCTGCAAAACCACCCCGCCCCGCCCCGCCCCGCCACGCCGATGCTCCTCGCCACGCCCCAGCCACGCCCCACCCAGATCTGACTCATGTCTGGAGTAAGTCCGCTAAGCCGGCAACGCTGGAAACCACGTGGTGGTCCCCCGGCCCGGCCTCGTCCGCGCGCCTCACCCCGCCTCACCCCGCCTCACCCCGCCCTGCCTCACCCCGCCCCGCCCCGCCCCGTCCCTCGCGTGTATTGATCCTGGGGTGGGAGCCGGGTGGAGCGGAGCGCGGAGCCGGCGGGGAGGGGAGAAGGGCGGGGGAGGAGGTGAGGGTTATAGTGGAGGTGGGTGGCGAGGGGGAGCGGGGCGGGGCGAGGGGCGTTTGTTTCCGGATCCCCCCAACGGGTCATTACGTCGTGTCATCCTGCGGTGCACCCCGCCGCGCTGAGACGACCCCGCCAACGCCCCACTCCGACCCCACCACGCCCAACCCCGCCCCGCCCCACCCCGCCGGCAACACTCGCCGCGCGGAAAGCGCCTTGGCCCTGAAAATTTGCGCGCGGCAGGCGGATGGCGAACTCGTCTGCCTCCTCCCCGGTGCGATAGTGTCTGCGTGTGCGCTCGAGCGCTCATGTGTGTGTGCACGAGTCGTGCGTGTGTGTGTATTTTTTTCTGCGTGCGCGCCTCCGTGTGTGTGTTTGTGTGTGTGAGTCTTAGTCTTGGGTCAAGGGGAGAGCGTCCCATAGTCCCATCGCTAAGGCCACACGACGCCTCGCACACGGTAAAAAAAAAATACAATGTTTTTTTGAGGAAAAATATGGAAAATGTTAAGGAGCCTGTCTGATTTTGTATGAGGAGCTCCTTAGATTTTATGGAAATATGTCCTCCAAAAAATGCGGGGATTTCCTTTATTTTTTTAAAGGAACATCCTTATAATCTGATGAATTATTGTCCTCTAAATCAGGGAATTCCTCAATGTTTTCCCTCTTTTCTCAAAAAATCAGACATTTGTTTCTTTTCGTTCTCTCCCTCATCCTCCTGCGCCTGCTGTTGCTCCTGCTCCTCGTCCTGCTGCCTCTCCTGCTGCCTCTCCTGCTGCCTCTCCTGCTGCCTCTCCTGCTGCATCTCCTGCTGCCTCCCGTCCTCTTCACGTCCTTCGCTCTATCTCCCCTGTGATCCTGTAGCAGTGTACTAACGCAGCTTGCGGGCCATTGTCTGGGGAGGGAAGATGGGACGTCCACTGTCCCGTGCACGCCGTGTGGCGCCCCGCCCCGCCAGAGTGTAGTGGACTGTGCAACCACATACCCCCCTCCCCCTCCCCCAGCACACACACACACACACACACACACACACACACACACACACACACACACACACACACAAGCGCGCGCGCGTAGCAGCAGCAGGCAGTGTTGTGTAACTCGACCCCATAACACCAATGACCAATTTTTCTGATAGTTATTGTTTTTATTTTTATTTCATTGCGTTTCAATGTGCCGCACTTTTTGTGTTGCCGGGCGTGAGGCGGCTTAGCTCCTCGGGGGGTGGCGGTGCGCGGTGCGCCGCCGCCGTTAACTTGATTAGTTTATTAGGAGTTGCCTCGCTGACAGCTCGGCGGCGGCGGCCGTGTGGACTCCAGCCCCGTGGGCCATGTGGGTCACGCCGGGCCTAATCCGTCCCGCCCCGCCCCGCCCCGCCACGCCCCGCCCCGCCCCGCCCCGCCACGCGCTGTGCTTAATTTCCTCTCCTTCCTCCTCCACACTCGCTCTCCCCTCCACGCTGCCGCGCCGTCCCTCAATCACCCTCCCACCCATCTCTTCACGCGCTCGGGGGAAGGAGTGGGCAATCAGCTGTCGCTCTCTCTCTCCCCCACCGCTCCCTCTCCCCCCTCTGCTCTCGTGCTCTCTGTCCTGCTCGACGGCCTGATCCCTGTGAGATGGACGTTCGCTCGGCTCGTACGTCTGACCGCCGCCGTCGTGTTATTTGTTTCCTTAAACTATGTTCCTCAAACTCGCAGCAACTTTTACTTTTTCTTTACTACCAATAATAGGAATTTTATAATTAAAGGAAAGCTTAATTGTTGTTGCGGGTCTGCCCATCCGAAAAAAATGGGTCAGGGCGCGTGGGTTAGGCCACCCTTGTTGGCTGCGACTGCGCCCGCTTTCATCAAATCTCAAATAAGGAAAGAGAGAGAGAAAGAAGGAAGGAAAGAAAGAAAGAAAGAAAGAAAGAAAGAAAGAAAGAAAGAAAGAAAGAAAGAAAGAAAGAAAGAAAGGGGGAAAAATCATGGAAAATTGAAAAGAAGGGGGGGGGGAAGAAAAGAGAAAACCTCTTGCTAAAGATTATAACGCCCGCCCGCTTATCGCTTTTGCAAACTCGGCTATTTTCGTTGGGTTATTGATGAGCTGGATCGACGCACAGCACATGTGTGTGTGAGTTACTGTCCCGCCCCGCCCTCCACAGCCCCATCCTACTTCGCCCCACTCTGATCCGCAGCCGTCTCAGTCGCCCAGTTCAATCTGAGATTCCCGGACACTTGTGTCGCGCCTGTACCGCCCCGCCCCACTTCGCCTCGCCACGCCACGCCCCGCCACGCCCCGCCACGCACCGACATTGCTCCCGTATCGTATTGGTCTTCCCCCTCCCTACACCGCAGGCCTTCCCTCGCCCTGCTCAGCCGTGCAGTTGTCCAGTCCACCCTATTTAATGGTGAGAAATGACGCCGCGTGTGCATTGCTGCGGCCCTGCGGCCCCAACCCTGCTCACCTCCACCTCCCTCTGCCCCGCTGCCACGCCCGTAGCTGTACACTGCCGGGGATAGTATACACACTGTGAGAAATTCTTGTACCGGTACGGGAAAATTTTCCATCAGAGGTCTTGTACATTTACGATTCATATTGTAAATTTTTTGTAACTATACGTGTAAACTCAGAATCGATTGGTGAGCCAGCAAAGTCGAAAAGTGTGAAGTCGTACATGTACGAGATATCTTGTGCATAGTTAATTACAAAATATATTGTACATCTACGGAAATATTTTCCACAGTGCACCCCTTGGAGGGGACGAGGTCCAGCCGAGTCCAGCACTTAGGAGGCACCACATCTTCAGTGGCGAAATAATAAAGAGTAAATTAACGTGTCCATTTCACACCGTCGGCGTGGACGGCATTGGCAGCAGGGTGGCGCTTCTCTTTGGCAGCCCTCCAGCTCTGTTGCTGTTTTTTTTTTTTTTTTTTTTTTTTTTTTTTTTTAAATTTATTTATTTTCACCCCAAGTTTGCTGAGGAGTGGGTCGGTCGGAGGCGCGAGGCGGGGGTAGTGACCCTTGGGGTGGGCCTCCTCCGGCCTCCTCCGGCCTCCTCCGGGCTCCTCCGCGGGCCCCAGGGTGAGGCCGGGCCGGGCCGGGCGGGCCCGCACCACCCCCGCCGCGCCGCGCAGGCCGGTCTGGTCCGGCCCGGTCCCTCCGCATACTTTGGAGGTTTCCCTCTGGAGACAAGTGGACCGCTGGCCACGTGACCCCCCTGCTTGTGCCCCGCCCCGCCCCGCCCCGCCCCGCCCAGGGGAGCCGAACGCCTCAAGTACACCGCCCAGCCCAGCAGCAGAGCCGGCCTCGAGCCTCGAGCTTCCCCTCTCTCTCTCTCTCTCTCTCTCTCTCTCTCTCTCTCTCTCTCTCTCTCTCTCTCTCTCTCTCTCTCTCTCTCTCTCTCTCTCTCTCTCTCTCTCTCTCTCTCTCTCTCTCTCTCTCTCTCTCGGACGGGGACTAGTGGCGTGGGGCCGGGCCAGGGCGCGCGGCCCCCCGCCGCCCCGGTCCCGGTCCTTCTCTCTACTTACTTTCCTTACGAAAAGTTAACGCGCGCGGAATTCAGCGAGCTGATTAAGAAGACGAAGAGCAAAGAAAGGGCGGCGGCCGCAGCAGGAGCAGCAGCAGGGCGAGCTACGCTACGCGCTGTCTTGACCATCCTGCCGGCTAACACCCACCCACCCTCTATCCTCTTCCTATTCCTCCCTATTCGCTCCTCCTCTTCCTCCTCCTCTTCCTTTTCCCCCTCCTCCTCCCTTGACTGCTAAATAAGTCGAACATCACTGGAAAAACTAACGTTACATGTGTCACGTTTCTTGCTGCACTCTACGGAGAAAACGTTTCTTGCTGCTTTCTCTTTGTGATGCCCCTATCCTTTTGCATGGAGAGGAATGCATCAGGAAACGTTTTCTTCGGAGAATGCATGATAACATGTGACACAAGTAACATTTGTTTTTCCAGTGATGTGAAGTGAGAATTACTCTGCAAATCTTAGTGTGTAGTTGTTTGCCACTTCAAACTGCAAAACTAAAGTTCTACAGTTATAAGTGCAGAACTCTTTTGTTCTACAGTGATAAGTGCAGAACTCTTTATTTCTACATTTGTAACTGCAGAACTCTTTAGTTGTGCACTTGCAACTGCAGAACTCTCTATCCAGTTTTTAGTGCTGAACTAAAGAGTTCTACACTTGTAAGTGCAGAACTAAAGAGTTCTGCTCTTTAAACTGCAGAACAAAAAAGTTCTGCACTTATAACTGTAGAACTTTAGTTTTGCAGTTAAAAGTGGCAAACAGCTACACACTTAGATTTGCAGAGTATAGGGACGCAGCGTGGAAGGCGTTGATAACAAAAGTTTGTATTTGTCGCCGAGTGGCTGAGGAGGGCTATCCTCGCGGACTAAGCGTGATTTGCTATTTATAGCCCCGCCGGGCGGCCGTGTGCGAACGCGAACCACTCCGCTTTGCTTCCGAACGCTTCGAGACAAACGAAGGGGAAACAACAGGGCAACAGGGAAATTTTTGTACACCTCGCAACTCAGAAAAATTCAGAGGAATGCAGGCAAATCCAGAGAAATTCTAAACTCTGAAAAAATTTACAAAAATTTAGAAAACATTAGGAATAAATGAAGCCTCAATTGCAAAATAAATTCAACGAAACATCAGAAAAATTCTCAAATAACGTACACCTATCTTTTGTCGTTTTTCCCTTGGAGACAACCCGGTCCTGGTCGTGGTCCTGTCGGGCTTGCTGCTCGCTTCCGGTCGACGGCTTATAGCTACCTTTCCCATCGCTACTTGGAAACGTGTATGAAGCTTTTATACCGTGGCAGGTTAACTTTACACCAGGGAGAGCGAGCAGAGGATATAGGCCACGTAACGGCGTAACGCTGGCCGGTGTGCCGTACGGCGTTGGCGCGCTGGGGCGCTGTACCGCTCTGGCCCGCCCCGCCCCGCCCCCGCCCCCGCCCCGCCCCCGCCCCGCCCCGCCCCGCCTCGTCCCGCCCTGCCCCCGTCTTTTCTCCTGGACACGACGTCGTACTGCTGCGTGCGCCATAGTCGTTCTCGGAGCGCCGTCCACCTACCGCGCCCCGCCCCGCCCCGCCCCGCCCTACCTCGACAACGGTCTCATTTCTAAGTTAGTTAATGCCCCATGTCGCCTAAGTGAGATTGGCCCCTACGATAGCATACGAGCAGGCCATTTTGTTTCTTTATATGGATCGGAGGCGTGGCGGGGCGTGGTGGGGTGGGTCCGGTCCGACCCGGTCGCGACTCCCTCCCTAAGTGCAGCGAGAAAAGTTAGGCGAAAAACCGCGCAAAACACCTGTGTGCAGATGGCGGTATTTCCGCCCGCATACTAGGCAACTCCTCTGCACCCATGCCCAGACGTTGCCTAGTAGGCAGGCGGAGATACTGCCCCGTTGCGCACGGGTGTATTGCGCGGCTTTTTGCCTAACTTTCTGGCAACACTGCTCCCTCCCTATGTGCGCGAATTTGATAGAGCACGTCGCCGCAGCGCGCCGCACCGCCCGTTTGCACACGGCACGGCCGCGTAATGAACGGCCTCCCCTTCCCCCACAGTGCTGAGCTGTTGGATCTTACCCGCGGCTAACGAACGAAGGAAAAAAGAAACAACTCCCTTTTTTCCTTTTTTGCCCTTTTTTTCTGCGCTGTGATGGTTTATGATTCGCGACCTCAACTAATCGCTGAGGCCATTTCGCGCCGCCCAGCAGCAGCTCAGCTGCGCAGCGCCGCTCTAACCGCGCGTTTTTGACCAATCTTCTTGTCCAGGCGTCCTTGCGGTAAATCACACAGCGACCCCCTCCCCCCCCCAAAAAAAAATCCCCACCCGCCTCCCCCGCCTCCTTTCTGGCCGCAGGGCGCGGGTACCTAGCAGAGTAGGGAGCGGCTCGGTCAGGGGGGGGCGCTCCCTGCTCCTTCCCTTCCCCAACCTGACGCCTTCACAAAGGCGGACGAGGCGTCCACGCGAGGTGCCGCCCCCGCCCCGCCCCCGCCCTTCTTGTAGTCGGCGCACAGATCCCTAACCGATCGCCCCCGCCCCCCTTCTCCCTCCTTTTGCGAACCCTCTTCTCTCACCGCTGGAGCGCGCTGGAGTCTCCGCCCTGGACCGCCCGCCCCCGCCCCCGCCCTCCCCCCGCCCTGTCCGGCTCCTGCCTGACCCTTTTTTTCCCCTCTGTCCTTCTCGCTCTGCTTGTCCCTCCCCCTACTGTCCCCGCTCCGCCGCTGCTGCTCCCGCTGTCCACTATTTTTCATTAGTGAGTGTCACGACGCAAGGAGAAGAAGGGCGGATGGGAAGTCCCGGAGGTGTACGCGGGGGAGAAGGGAAAGAGGGGGGGGGGATGAAGAGGAAGGAAGGATGAGGGCTTGGGGAGGGGGGGGGGGCAGCCCTGTGTTATGGCGTGCCTTTAGTCTGAGCCCGGCCGCCGGCGGGCCGCTAAGTCGAACAGCCGCACGCCGCCCACAGCGCCTTAAGCTGCCACCCCCCCCCCCCCCCATGCGCTCCCTAGAGGTCCCCCCCCCCTCCCTACCCAGCGTATAGCTTTGGGGCGCCGGCCGCCACCCGATGCACATTGCAATTAGCGGCCGGCGCTTTATTCTCTCGGTCGTGCAGTGGAGAGAGAAAGAGAGCGTGAGAGTGAGGGAAATTTTGAGGGAGAGGTGCGGGGAGAGTATGAGAGAAAGAGACGACACGAAAGCGTTGCCGAACAGGGAAAGTTTTGTGTGCGGCGGGGAGCTGGAGCACCAGAGCAGCAGTAGCAGCGATGCCTTTGTCGCGGTGAGAGCGAACGAGCGAGGCGAGAGAGAGGGAGAGAGGAAGAGGCTGAAAGAGAGCGCAAGAGTGAGAGAGAGAGAGGCGACGAGGGTAGCAAAGGCGCGGGGGCCGGCTCGACTCGGTCGCGGCAGAGCAGGGCGCGGGAGGATTGCAAATGCTTGTTGTTGCTTTGTTTCTAAACTAGAACCGTTGAGCCAACCGCCGCCGCAGTCTCTGCCGGACCCCGGCGCCCCCGCTCCCCGCTCCACTCCCCGCGGCGCCGCAGCATACACGCCTCCTCCATCCGCATCGTCCCCAAACATCGGCATTTCTATCTTCAGTCTGTCTTATTCTCTTTCCATCTCCCTTCCTTTCTCACTTTCGCTGCCATACTGCGCGACTCTGCTATACCCCGCACTTTTCTCACTCTTCCCCCTTTCACTATTTTCCCCTTCTTTCCCCTTCTTTCCCTATCTCCGCTCTTATCCCCCACCCCCCTCATTCCTCCCTCACTCCTCTCTCTCTCTCTCTCTCTCCGATCACCGGCAGCGCTCCCGCCCGCTCTCGCTTCCTCCCGCGGCGCGGCGTCGCTTCTTTTTAGCGTTTTCGCCGTCACGGTCCACTTAACGTTGCTTCTCTCTAGTCTAATTACCGCCAGTTTAACGGGCGTTACGCTATGCCAGGGAGACGGACTGAGGGGGAGGGGGAAACAGAGATAGAGAGAGAGGGAGCGAGAGAGATATATATATATATAGAGAGAGAGAGAGAGAGATAAGAGAGTAAGTGAGTAAAGGAGTCAGTGAGGGAGTGAAGGAGAGAGAGAGAGAGAGAGAGAGAGAGAGAGAGAGAGAGAGAGAGAGAGAGAGAGAGAGAGAGAGAGAGAGATTTTGATTTGATTTTGATTTGATTTATTTATTGTGGGGATTACATAGTAGAGCTAAAAAGCTCCATTGGCATGTAAGCCCGCTCTCTATCAATTCACAATAATAGTAAAATTAAAATACCAATAGATTGAACAAAAATACCTAGAGGTTCTTTGAGGTTCTTAAATAGTTCAAAACAACACACTTAACAGAGTGGATAGACTTCCCAACATGTTGATATAGCTGAAGTTCATTCCATATTTTACTAGATTGAACAAGAAAGGATCTGTGGAACTTTTCAGTGCGATGGTTAGGTATTTGTAATTTACATTTGCTTGACCTGGTAGTACATACATTCACAGATGATGTTGAAGTGTACTTTTTGTACAGATAATCGGGTTTTCTACTATTAATAATTCTAAAGGTCATAAGTGCAACCGCCAGAATCCTCCTCTCCCTCAGTTTCAATAAATCTAGCTGAATGTAAGATGGGCTGATGTGTTCACAAGTGGACACACCAGTTACAAACCTGACACAAGCATTCTGTAATCTTTGCAACTTAAGCTCATTAACATCACTAATATCAGTAAAAAGCACTGATGGATAATCAAAATGTGGCATGACCAGAGCATTAACAATAGACTTCCTAATGTTAGGAGGAATAAAAGAAAAGGAGCGCCGCAACTGGGATAGAATACCAAACACTTTTTTAACCAACATTGTGCAATGCTCAGTCCAGCTTAAAGATCTATCAAAAAGTACACCTAGATTATTGACACAAGAGCTATATGGCACTACACATCCATTAATATTCAATTCAGGCAAGCTTGTCTCATTTAACATACCTATAAGTTTTTGTGAGCCTATAGTAATAGCCTGGGTTTTAGCTATGTTTAAAACTAGATTATGCTGTTCACAAAAATTAATTACAGATATAACATCATATGTTAAATTACTAATACAAGAATTAAAATCTTTCTGGGTTGAATGGATGTAAAGTTGAATGTCATCAGCATACATGACATAGGAACAGTGTTGCAATACATCAGGCAAATCATATAAATATATTAAAAACAACAGAGGACCCAGAACACTGCCTTGGGGTACACCTGTAATTATGTCCCTCCAGCTTGACATTTTATCTGCTGAAAGAAACACTCTATGGCGACGGGAGCTCAAATATGATCTAAACCATGAGACAGCGGAGTCAGAAAATCCAATGAATTTTAGCTTAGTGCACATTAATTCATGATGCACACAATCAAACGCTTTACTCAGGTCCAACAAAACCAGCAGAGATAATAATCTTTTGTCAATAGCTGCACGTATATCATCTGTAACTTTTAATAAAGCAGTGGTCGTACTAAAACCTTTTCTAAAGCCCGATTGGTTATCAGCATACAGACCCTTTTCTTCGAGATAATCTGTGACTTGTTTGTGCACTAACTTTTCTAAAACCTTTCCCATTGCACTCAAGATACTCACTGGTCTATAATCTTTACACTGTACAGGGTTTTTCAGTTTTGGAATGGGAGTAATATTTGCATCCTTCCACTTTGAAGGAAAAATGCCATGTTGCAGACTAAAATTAAATAAATGATCTAGAACTGGTAACAAAGCAGGTAGACATAGCAAAACAAACTTAATTGACACACCATCAGTTCCTATGGCATTAGATTTTACAGAAAGTATAGCTTTTATTATATCCTGTGGTAATACATACTTGAAATAAAACTTCTCAATGTTGGCAGGCTTCCCTTTCCTCTCATAGTTCAAGATAGTTTCATTAATAATAGCCTCACTTCTAACTGTTGACACAGAGGCATAGTGTTCATTTAATTTATTAACATTTACTGTGAGGTCTGATATGGGAGAAGTCGTTTTACCAATATTTAAAGAACGTATAGCATTCCACAATGACCTGGAGTCCTTACCCTCTGAAAACTTATCATAATAATATTTGGTCTTTGCATTCCTAATAGTTTGTTTAACTTTATTTCTTACAGTTCTAAATTTCTCAAAGTCAACAGGACACTTGGTGCTATTATATTTTCGCCTCAGCTTATCCCTCTCTTTTAGCAGCCTTCTTATATCATTACTCATCCATGGTGCATAGTTCTCTTTCATTATTTTATTTTGTTCAGGTGCATGTCGATCCATGAGCCCCTCTAGAATCATATTAAATTCATTCACCTTGTTATCAATACTACTCTCTTTATAAACTTGACTCCATGGTGCTTGTCCCACATCCACTAATAAGGACTCAACACATATTCTTTTAAAGTTTCTGAAAGTAATTTTCTGCTTTACATGTGATGGGACAGACAGGTCAAAAATAGCAAATATACAATCATGAGCAGAAAATCCTGCTGCTAGAGTTTGCCCATATGTTAACAACTGCTCAGGACAGTTACTAGATATAACATCAAGAATAGAGTTACAAGTAGAGGTATGATATGTAGCTTGATGAGGGACAGCTTGGAGGTTACATAAATTCAACATTTCTGGCACCACTAATGCATCGTCTCCTCCCCGTCCAAAGCCTGCATTAAGATCACCAACTAAGAAAGAATATTTATAGCCAGTAGAGAACTTATAAAAGTCATCGATGAAATTGCTCACAAATCCTCCCTTTGGCTTTCTATACATAGCTGAAAAGAGTATCTTATTTGGTCCTACTAGGATATCAAGAACAATATAATCAGGTTTTGCTGACTCTCCATTAGATGTAGATAGTACTTTGACAACATAAGTAGATTTTACAAACACCGCCACTCCTCCTCCCTGCTTATCACTTCTATTTACATTGAATGTTTTGTACCCAGGAAGCAGCAGAGCTAGGTCAGTATTTTTAAACCATGTTTCTGAAGTAACTATAATATCAATTCCACAATTGGAAAAAGTATCTATAAATTCTGACTGATGTGCAGTATCTCTTAGTGATTGAGTGTTGAGGTGAACTATTTTTAATTTATTTGGTTGTTCAGTATTAATATTTTTAATATAGTCTTGAAGTGTTGTGTTGCTTTCACACATTACTGAGAACACACAGTAGTAATGAAGTGATGAGATATACACAGATACGATATAGTTCGAAGGTGGACAGATCAAAAACAAATCTTATTATTATATAGTGCATTAAAGTATTGTAAAGAAATCAGTAGCTTGAAGTACTTTATAAAATAATAAACAAAACAGAGAAATAAATTTTAACTTTACAGACAAACTGTAAATTATTTACTTATTACACATTTAGTGGTATCACAGCATAGTTCCACATTGATCTTGCAGGTAAATCAAATACAATCCATAACAGGGCAAATTCAATAGTGAAGACTAAATTAGGAGGGAGGTGAATGTTTTTCTATAAGTGACTCCAAATCACTAGCACTCCTAACTCGGATGGGACGATTATCACCAACCTTCACCATGATAACACCATCCTGAGTCCACACATTCTTTTCATAATATGCCTCTGCAGCCTGCTTTAATAAATCCAATCTCTGTTTTGTTAAGTCTTCTCTTATGGTCACACCGGATCCCTTCAGTGCTTTTTTAGCACTAAACATGGCCCTGCGAGGTCCATAGCCAATAAACTTAACTATGATAGGCCGAGGTTTAGAGCCAGGCTTTCCAATTCTGTGGGAACGATCAATTTGGGACACTGTGATGCTGCAGGCCCCAATTTTCTTGGCAACATCCATGACGACTTGGTTTGTATCTTCTTTGGGGCCTTCTGCCACACCAAAAATCCTAAGATTATTTCGCCTGGAATACTGCTCGCTTTCCTCAATTCTCCTCTCTAAGTCACTTATCTTGTCGTCTTTCAGCTTGAGTTGATAAGAATAATGATCAACATCATCTCTTAGGCCTTCGACCTCCTTCTTCAAAGTTTTCACAGTCTCTTGTACTGGTTTCAAACACTCTGTGATTATGGAAATCAGATCATTTTTTGACATCTCTCCGACCGTCTGCTTGTTTGCATCACCCCCGCTTCTTGTTTTGCTCATCATGATAAACAAACTGAGCAGCTGCTAGGGATGAGAAATTGCTAGGTATGCACTGCCACACGTTTCTGAAGGTCCCGGTCCCCTAACCTCCAAAGCAACCACGGCCGAACAAGAAAGTCAGTGAAATATTGAATCCACAGTCTGGGTGAACGTGCTAACACTGTCACTGATACTTCGCACTATGAGGATAACTATCGACAGTTCACAACCCGGCCTACTTCATTATTATCACCTACAGTCACTTCAAAACACTTGTGCAAAATTCTCCAACTTCACTCCGCCATGACAGAGCAGAGAGAGGTGAGAGAGAGAGAGAGAGAGAGTCAGAGAGAGTGAGTGAGAGTGAGAGAGATGAGATAAATCCGGTTAGAGCGCCCTCCTGCAGTCCCACCGCAGTGCAGCTGCACGGCCCAGCTCAGCCCGGCCCGCTGCAGTGAGTGTGGCTGCACCTGTCTCCCTGCTGAGCGGGATTTAGTTTGAGCGCCGCAAGCAGCCCTGGTCCGGCGTGGCGGGGCGTGGCGGGGCGTGGCGGGGCGTGGCGGGGCGTGGCGGGGCGGCCGTGTTGTGTGTCGTGGTGGCGGGGAGGCTCGGTGGGAGGAAATGTCGACATGTGTCGGCGGGGCGCGGTCTGGCGGGCGTGCAAGTGCATGTTAGCGCTGAGCCTGGGGCGCCCCATTCATGTCATCAGCCGTTAGCGGCGTGGCGTGGCGTGGCGGGGTGTGGCGTTTGCATTTGAGGCGAAATGCACACGCTACCGCTCCGTGCCACGGGCGACAATGCAGCCGGCAACGCGACCCAGCCAGCCAGCCAGCCAGCGTTGTGCCCAGCAGACCGCCAGCCGACATGCCATGCGCCGCTCTGCGAACTTTCGCTCAAAAGTCTGCCTCCCCTCCCCTCGCTCCGCCTGGAGCTGTAGCCCCCCTCCCCCCCCCTCCCCGAGCATACCAACTCAGTTGTTTTTCCCGGCGCCACGCGTCTGTTATTTCGGTGCCTGGAGGACAAAAAGCAGTGCGTCCGCGTCGGCACCGGACAATGTGAAACTGACGCTAGGCGGGGCGGGGCGGGGCGGGGCGGGGGCGGGGCGGGGGCGGGGCGGGCTGGGGTGGGGCGGGGCGGGCTGGGGTGTGCCTGCACCCCTGTAAAACGAAACCTGTGCAGAACACTGCTCAGCGCGTGCAAATCGTAGCAGAGCCTGTGCGAAAGGTCATGAAACCTGTGCGTACTCCGTGCAACACGCGTGCAAAACCGAGCGAATCTCTGCTCTGAGTGTGCTCCGCGCGTGCTCCGTGCGTGTCGCGCGTGCAAAGGTGTGCACGCCTCTTCTCCTCACTCGAGTCGTCCCCTGATGACCACCTCAACAGAACACGATTTCCCGGTCTCGGGGCTGTGGGAATTCTAGCGCCGAAAACCGTTTTTCTCTGCGACGTCAGGTTCCCGAGATACGAGGACGTACCACGACGTACCGGGAGCTCCGCGCCAAGGATACGTTCACATTTAGGAGGCCAAAGTGACCCTGGCGCCTCTCTCGTTGGGTGTCCGGGACTTCTGACTTCATAATTAGGTTCCACAGGCTGTGGCGCTTCTGTAGACACCTCTCACACCCTTCTGTCACCTGACATTGGGGTTTGGCGGCGTCCTTAACAGTCTGATCCTGTTGAACACCACATATTTACAGGAATGCACAGTTTTAGGACGCCGCCAAACCCCAATGTCAGGTGACAGAAGGGTGTGAGAGGTGTCTACAGAAGCGCCACAGCCTGTGGAACCTAATTATGAAGTCAGAAGTCCCGGACACCCAACGAGAAAGGCGCCAGGGTCACTTTGGCCTCCTAAATGTGAACGTATCCTTGGCGCGGAGCTCCCGGTACGTCGTGGTACGTCCTCGTATCTCGGGAACCTGACGTCGCAGAGAAAAACGGTTTTCGGCGCTAGAATTCCCACAGCCCCGAGACCGGGAAATCGTGTTCTGTTGAGGTGGTCATCAGGGGACGACTCGAGTGAGGAGAAGAGGCGTGCACACCTTTGCACGCGCGACACGCACGGAGCACGCGCGGAGCACACTCAGAGCAGAGATTCGCTCGGTTTTGCACGCGTGTTGCACGGAGTACGCACAGGTTTTGTGACTTTTCGCACAGGCTCTGCTACGATTTGCACGCGCTGAGCAGTGTTCTGCACAGGTTTCGTTTTACAGGGGCAGCCCGCGCAAAACTCGGCTCCGCACTTTGACCAAGTCGGGGCGGCGTGGCGCTGGGCGGACCGGGAGGGAAACGAGGGGCATTGGGGTGGTTGAGGACACGGGAAGGGAACTTGATGTGGGTCAGACGAGGCACAGCAGGCGCTGATTTTTGTCGACCAGACTGTGAGTTCCCGTCTTTCTATTGGTCCTCACGTGGCAAAGTATTCAACGACAAACCGACGCCTGGGCTTCCATGAAACAGTCTCCTCTATAGTGAAACAGATGTAAGTCAGTTGTCAGTTCGCCGCCCGCTCTGCTGTGACCTGCGCGGCCCTGCACACCGCGGCCGCGCGCGTTATATCCAGCCACCCTGCAACCAGAAAAAATTGTTTCTTGATCTAAGCACATTTCCAAGATAATTGACACAAGCTCAATTTTGCTCTTGAAACAAGGCGAAATTTCTCTTATTTGGAAGAAAATTTCTTGATACGAGTATAATATTACCTTGAATTAAGAGTAAAATTGATCTTGTGTCAGTGATCTTGAGAATGTTCTTGGATCAAGAAACTATTTTTCTGGGTGTGGCTGAGTACGTCTGCTCAGTGACAGCTGCCCGCCTAGGTGAGCCCAGCCTCACCCCACCCCACCCCACCTCACCTCGCCACGACGGAGGTGAGTGAACGGGAGAAAAGCTCTATATAGCGTGGCCGGGGCGGGGGCCAGGCTGGGCAGGATGGGCAAGAGGAAGAAGAACAGGTGCGCAGCGGGTGAGGGACTGGGACAGAGATGCCAGAGCAATAACATGGAAATTGCCTATCTTTTTTTTTCCCCCTTCCTCTGGGTGCGCAAGAGCAAGGTGCTCCGGCCCGGCCCAGGCTGCCAAGGCCCTACTTTGTTACCGACTCGAATCAAACTGCAAAGAGGATGATGGTCCGGTTGGAGCGGCATGGCGCGGCGCGGCGGCGGAGCTCAAAGGAAGAGGTTTTTCTGCTATATAAGTTTGGTTCGAGAGGAGTGGAAATAGGACGGGGAGGGGCCCCGCAGTGGGGGTGGGGGTGGGGGTTCGTCTGAGGGGGTGGGGGTGAGGACGGCGGTCTGGGTACTCAACTCACTCGGTCCTCGCGGCCTCCCAGTGGTACTTGGGTCGTGTCGGAGTAAGGTCCTATGGACCCGGGTAGTAAAGGCTCCGCACCCACAAAACATAGGCATAAATCAAGGCCTCTCTCCCACTCTATCCTTCCATCTCCTCCTCATCTCGCCAGGAATTTATTTCTCTCCCTCTCCCTTTCTCACTCTGTGTGTACATATACATATAGCTCTCTCCCTTTCTCCCCTGCATCGCCCTGGTCCCCTTAACGTCGCCACCCGTGCCGCATGTCAAGTGAATTATGTTGCGCATATTATCTTCGCAGTTATTAATGGTATCGAGACGGCAAGAACGTTCGCCACTCACTACTCTCTCCCTCTCTCTCCCCCTTATAGCCTTTTCTTCTCTTGTTCCTCGTCTCTCCCGCTCTGGAGCTCCTTTCCGCTACCACTTCCTTTCTCCTCTGTCCCGCTGCCGCTCCAAATTCCTCCTCCTCCGCTCCCCGAAGGCAGGTGCCCCGCCCGCCCCGCCCCGCCCGACTCGGCTCAGCCTCCCTCGTCGTTACACCCGCTATTTATAGTCGCCCTTCGCGTCCCTTTTATTGCCACACAACTTGGTCTTGTTTCCGGCTGCCAGTTTGTCATCTCGTCTCGTCTCCTCTCCGTCTAAACTCTCCCGCTCTCTCTCTCTCTCTCTCTCTCTCTCTCTCTCTCTCTCTCTCTCTTTCTCTTTTCGCTCTCTCGCGCGCGCTCTCACGGACGGTGCTCTTCTTCGCGTGTATATTTGTCGCGAATGCGATCCCGGCGCGTCTCCGCCTCTCGCCGGCCGTTGCTGCTCGCTAAACTGAGCCCTGCCCCATTCCACACCGCCCTCGCCCCACCCTGCCCCCCCCCCTGCCCCACCCCACCCTACCCGACCCCACCCGCGAGGATACAACACGGGTACGCACTTAGCACGCGAGGGCTGCAGTTCTGCATCACAGCACGTGCGGAGAGCCCGACCGGGCAACAATAAGTTTCGTGTGGAGACTCCTTTTTGAAAAAAATTGATATTTTCCCCCTATTTCTAACATTTATCATTTTTTAAGTTTTTTTTTGTTTATTTGTTCTCGATTTTTCGGTATCTTTCTTATTGGTTTAATTTTTGATTTTTTAAATACTTCTTTTTGATTTTCTAAGTGATTTTTCGGGGGCCGTATAATGATTTTTCGAAGTGATACACCCTCGGACAAGTGGGCTGTGAAGCGGAAGAAGGGGATAAGTCCAAAACCCATACTTTTAAGGAAATCAAAAAAACTATTCACAATTATTTTTATTTTTTTAAAATGTTATGATGTAAATGGGATGTGCTTTCATGTAGGATATTACTGCCACTTTGAAGTTTTTCAATATCATGCTCCGTTCCTGAGATTTAAGACTTGACTCCTTTATTTGCCAACGTAAACTTATGGACATTGGTCAACTTAACTCTTTTGACGGGTTAAAAATTTGGAGTCAAGTCATTGGAAAATTGACAAAAAAAAGTTCAGTTGACTTAACTCTAAATGCATTAGTTGCATAAGGAGATAAGTCATATTAATTATTTTAAACTTTAACATAAAATGGGACTCCGGAAGTTTTCCAGAAAATAAAACCATATAAAAAGTCCTTCCGTCAACTTGTAATCTAAAACTCAGCGACATAGTATTGCGTAAGAATTCAAAAGAAATGTGCTTGTAGTTTTTGTGCAAAAGGGTATAAGTCAACTTAACTTTTCTGATATCATGCTACATAAGGAGTCAAGTCTACTTAACTCGTTTTGCTTCTGTTGAAATTTTACGAATTTGGCGATAAGTCGACTTACCCCCTTTTGGTTCTTGATAATTATCGTACAAAGCAAGTTATGTCGACTAATCTCTTTTTACAAACCCCTATATCTCTCATATCCTATGGGAGATATCCCTATAATATTTGGTAGACACGAGCAGACTTTAACGTACTATAAAATGCCATAAAAATCTCAGTTTGGGGGTAAGTCAACTTATTCCCTTCTTCCGCTTCATAGCTCAAGTGCACTGCATATGCACACCTTTCGGTTTTGTATATCAACCATAGGAATCAGGTGAAACATGATGTGCTTTCATATGAGTGATATGATTTTTTTTTTCGTCTGTTGCAGGTGCGTACCCGCCTCCAGGTGGTGCAGGGGTTGCAGGTGGAAGGGTGGAGCGTGGCCGCGCTGAGCCGCCGCGGCCACGCGAGCAACGCCACGCCACGCCACGCTGCCCGAAGGAAGTTAGTTTGCCTTCCGCCGCCGGCTGCTCGCTCGTCTGTCTCCTCGTGACGAGTTTCTCATGATGGGCCGGCGCACGCCAACCGCTTAGCTTAGGGAGTCTCTCTACCACCGAGCTAACCCGGCATCAGACATAGCATGACGCATAGCAAATTTTCCGTAATTTAGCATGTTGGTAAGGGAAGGTGGGGTACATTGGGACAGTGGCTATTTCATCTATTTCAAACTGGATTCAGATGCTACCAAAAATTGACACAATGAGAATAGGCGCATTCTTCGTGATGGCACCAGTAATTGGAAGATTACAGAACATGTGTGCTGTACAGAAAATACTAAATGAAAATTAGCACATAAAGACGTTAAAAGTAAGGTGACCTCTCATTTGAATTTTCCCTTTTTTAAAGCGAACTTAATTGCGATAGCAAATCGGTCGGGTGGCTGGTCTATAGGTTGTTTCTTACGACACATTTAGCAGGTAGAGGTTTTGAATTGAATCCTAAAATCATGAAAAAAGATAAATAAATCAAGATCGAGGTGATCAGGTACACGTACACATTGGGACAGTACGCCACAATTGGCTAATGCGACATTTCAAAAAATTCCAAAACCGTCTCATTTGGAACATAATGACTTCTATCGACTTCTAGACCGCAAGGCGGTGTGTATTCTGCACATTTCTCGAGAAAACGCGTTAAATTAAGTCAAATGTCCCAATGTGCCCCATCCCATGTTGTCTTATGGCGTTCCAAACTGCCCCGTACCGGGGCACATTGGGACAAGGTGCAAATTTTAGGAAAACCTTTCTACCAGCAAAGACTTAGTGACAAGATATTTGAGGGCTTTGGTGTACCAAAGACAACACTCCAATGTACGATTTGGGCCAGCTCCGGTCATTCTAAGTCTGACGGTTTCGGATCTAGAGCAAAAACAAAAAATCCGTCCCAACGTACCCCACCTTCCCTTATAGAATTCTGTAACTGCGAATAGAAGCTCACAAGATGTAGCAAGCAGCTCCCCTCGAACCCCCACCCTACGCAAGCACAAGTAAGTCCCCCGCGTGATTGTGCCTTGTGGCGCTCGCAGCGCCCCTGGTGCGGCGCGGCCCCGCCCCGCCACGCCCCGCCCCGCCCCGCCCCGCCACGCCCCGCCGCTGCTGCTATTGGCTGTTTGTATTCCATTTCGGTTCGCTTATTTCGACGGATTCCGCCATCCATTGGTAATTAGGTCATGCGGGGTGAGGACCCCTCTCTGCTGTCTCCTTATTCGGCGTATCGCTCCCACCCCCACCCCTACACCCATTTCCCTCTGTCCTTCTCCCACCAAAATCGTTCCTATACCCAAATGAGCGGTTGATTTACACCCTCGCGATGCAGGTGAACTGCGGCGCTTTTCTCTCGGGCTCAGGCGCGGGCGCCCCGGGAGAGCAGCGGCCCGGGGCCCATAACTCTGATTGTGTTTACCGTGTTTGGAACACTTCTTGGCCGGCGGCGCCGCGGCGGCTCGCCCGGCCCGGCCCGGCTCGCCGGCTCGCTTTTGAGAAGGCCTTGAGGGGGAAGGGAAGCGAAGGGCCAGCCCGCCCCGCCCTGCACCACCCCGCCCCGCCCCGCCTTTCATCTCCATTCTTCTAATCTCCCTCTCTCCCCCTTTGCACGCACTCCGCCTCCTTGTATTTTTAATCCTTCATCTCCCCGGTTCTCTCCTCCTCCTCCTCCTCCTCCTCCTCCCCCTCCTCCTCCTCCTCCTCCTCCTCCTCCTCCTCCTCCTCCTCCTCCTCCTCCTCCTCCTCCTCCTCCTCCTCCTCCTCCTCCTCAGCGCGTCCTGCGCCGCACAGTGGGGCAAAATCGAAAAAAGAGGGTCAAAAAGGGTACATGACTAAAATGCGTTTTCAGTCCAGGCAGCAGTCCATCTGTTTTCAGAAAGGTTCAGAGCACCTGATGCAGTACGTTTTAGTAATCTCATTGGACGATTTCCGTTTGAAATAGAGCGGCAAAGATGCCCAAATTCGAGAGTCAACGCGGTGTGTGAGCAAGGGGTTCACATAAATCGATTTTCCGCCTCTGTCCGATGACATAATCTATCAATTATATACATCAATGGAAAGAGGAAGGTCTGAGGCATGTGATACAATAAGCGGATTTGTCGAAATATGCCATGTACAATTTTTAACAATTTTTGAAAAAGTATGAAAATCAGCGTATGACACACTTTTCCCGTGACAGAAGTTGAGTTGCGCACGTTTGCGCATCATGCCGGCTACGGAAATGAGTTCTACTAATGGCCCTCTTCAAAAGGCATATGGGCCGATTTAGCGAAATTTAGCGATTTTCTTACAAATCGCTCTCAAACATTGAACAAATCGCACAAATTGCGAGATTTAGTGTGAAATCAACCCTATTCACATGGGGGTGGAGCACTGAATATTTGTTCCGAGGGGTTTTCGAAGGCGCCCGATCGATTCCCGGTGTCCTTTTACACCTCCCGGGTCGTCCTGGGGGTGTCATCGGGGACCTCATGAGGTCGCCGATGACGCCCTTCTTGAAAATTTGCATCGCGGGGTTTTCGAGGGCGTCTGATCGATTCCCGGTGTCCGTTTGCACCTCCCGGGTCATCCTGGGGGTGTCATCGGGGACCTCATAAGGCGTCATAAGGTCGCCGATGACGTGAGGTCGCCGATGACGTGAGGTCGCCGATGACACCCCCAGGATGACCCGGGAGGTGCAAACGGTCACCGGGAATCGATCAGGCGCCCTCGAAAACCCCAGGATACAAATTATCAAAAAGGGTGTCATCGGCGACCTCATGAGGTCCCCGATGACACCCCCAGGATGACCCGGGAGGTGCAAATGGACACCGGGAATCAATCAAGCACACTCGAAAACCCCCCTGTTCCAATATTTGTGCAATTTCCAGCACTTTGGAATTATGACCCTCTTTTTTCGATTTTGCCCCACTGTGCGCCGCCTCCTGCGCCCTTGGAGATTATCTGCCGTATCTCTCCCCCTCCCTGGTCTGGTCTGGGGAGTGCGATACGATACTGCATGCCGACGCCCCGCCCGGTCTGGTCTGACTGTCAGCCCTTCCCTAGCCATTTGCTGCACCCCACGCTCTCTCACTCTCTCTCTCTCGCTCTCTCTCTCTCTCTCTGTCTCTCTCTCTCTCTCTCTCTCTCTCTCTCTCTCTCTCTCTCTCTCTCTCTCTCTCTCTCTCTCTCTCTCTCTCTCTCTCTCTCTCTCTCTGTGTCTCTCTCCCTCTCTCTCGTTTCGTCTCTCCACCCCTCCGCGCTGGGCCAATCAGAGCTGCCCCACCCCCTCCGCTTCTACACCCGGCAAGCCTCCATTCTTACTGGACCATTGCTCGCTCGTTGAACTTTTTTTTCCCTCTCGTATTTTAGCTGTGTAGTTTGCTCGAGAGTGAGTGGCAGCAGCGCGCCGGGCGCCAGGCCGCCCTGCCCTTGCCCCTGTGTCGCGCTCGATGAACCCGCGGCAGTATTAGAATAGATTCATTTCGTTTTATTTTTATTCCCGTCAGCGGCTTGGCTCGGCTCCGCTCCGCTCGGCTCGGCTCGGCCCAGCTCGGCTCGGCTCGGCTCGACTCGGCTCGGCTCGGCCGCAGTCCCACCCGCATCCGGCGCGCTCGGCGCCTGCCGTACATTGCATAGGCAGACCCGCTGGACACGGGAGCCACCGGGCTGCCTACAGCACAGGGGCTTCTCTCCGCCGCCCCGTCACCAGGCTCCGTCACTATCCATCTTTATTCCTCACTCGTCTTTTTTTTTTCCACCTTCCCCCTCTTCCTTCCCCTCCTCTACCCACCTTCCCCCTCTCTCTATTCCTCTCCTCTCTCTATCCCTCACCATCCCCCCCCTTTCTCTCTCTCTCTCTCTCTCTCTCTCTCTCTCTCTCTCTCTCTCTCTCTCTCTCTCTCTCTCTCTCTCTCTCCATGCTTTCCCCTCTGTTTGGCTCTCCTGTGTTGTACTAGCGTGCAGACTCACCCCGGGCCGAGCACAAGGGGTGGGGGAAGGGGGAGGGGCGAGGATTTTTACCGTAAAACGACGTCATCGTGCCGGAAATGGCGTTTGTGCACCGTGTTTATTTTCTCATGAAATTCGTATAGAGATACGTGGGTAGCTGGTAGCAGTTTCCCTCTTTCTTTTCGCTCCCGCTCTGCTCCATCCTTTTCTCACGCCTCTCCCTTTCTCTGTCTCTCTCTCACCCTCTCTTTTCTCAGCCTCGCGCTTTTTTGTCAGGCGGTCGTTTTCACTGATGGGCTCTCAGTGAGTGCTGTGCGGTGCTGCGCCGGCTGTGTGAATAGCTTTACGCCGGCTGTGCCCCCGCTCTCTTACCCCTCCCCTATTCTCTCCTCTCCCCTCCTCTCTCTCTCCCTTCCTCCCTCCCCCTCCCTCTCTCTCTCTCTCTCTCTCTCTCTCTCTCTCTCTCTCTCTCCCTCTCTCTCTCCCTCTCTCTCCCTCCTGATGCTGCTGCTGTTTTTCACCGTCTTCCTTACGGATAACGCCGCTCAGTGCGCTCCGGAATGGACGTCTTCTTACTATTCGTGTCTCACTTGTCTCGGGTTTAGAATAACTCGCATGCATTCTTCACAAGGCAGTCGTGTTGCTGCTAGTATTTTTTAGGCAACGAAGTTGCCTTTTAAAATCAGTCGAAACGTTAGTCAGTTGTTTTACATTACCCCTATGGGACCAAAAAATTTGGGCCAAGGGATTTTGATAAAATTTACAGCAGTTATAGAATTGTATATTCTAAATGCGATTTCGAAGTTTTATCAAAATCGCTCTTACAGAAATTTTGGAAATTTGATTTGAAGTTCTGGTTGCTCGACTCGTCAGCGGAGCGAAAGAGAAACCTCCAAAGTCTGCGTTCAAACAAAGCTCTGCTTCAGTTAGCTGCGCCAGAAAGAAATGACACCACTGAAATTCGCACGTGACCACCGTACCGCCCTCTCGAAACCTACTTCATTCTTACCGAAAAAATAACATCGCCAACCTCAGAGTCAGTCCTCAATTCATGTTTTCAGTCACAGATAAAAATTAGTCTGCCTCTGTGTTCCCTATCAATGCGTAGAGGCTCCCATAATTGTTTGGTAAAGGCATGCAACATCATTTTACGTCGTTAATAAATATAAAACTAGCAAAATATATTTTGGGTTGGTTTGAGTGGACACCAATGCGGCGTTGTTTATAGCTGGCCCGCTCGCGGCGCCATGTTTGTGCTGGAAATGTGAGGCGGATAAAATTCACGATTTGGGTCTCACAGAGAGTTTTTACCTAATATTTTTAATTTCTATTTCGTTTAATGGTAAGTGTGTGGCAAATGTGAAACTAGAGCCCTTTAATTCTTGGCTGGTGGTTCGATTCAGTGGTTGTCAAGGCGCGTTGTTGACAACTGGCCCGCTGGGCGACATTATGTGCGCCCGATGTCTGGCGAATAAAATTAATGATTTAGCTATCACCAATAGTTTTGGCTTTATATTATTAAATTCTTTTTGACTTTGAGGTAAGTGTTCAAACAAAGGGGGACGTTTAACGCGTTAGTGTTAGAATTTTATATTTTTATTTCTTGACGATGGCCCGTCATGGCCGCAGCCGATCTTGCCCAAGCGATAAACGTTACAAGAGGAATGCGTTAATACATAGTTGTTGTATACCTGCAGATAACGTTTTGGTAAGTTTGACTTCAATCTGGTGTGCAGAATTCTTGAAATGGTGTACATTTACATGTATCTTTTGCGTTAATCACTTTAGTTCCTTCGTATTGACCCTCCATCCTCCGTGAAACTTAACAAAACGATTTCTGCAGGTCTGTAACTGCTATTTTCTCATTCATTTCGGCTGTGTAACATTTCATTCAGCTAAACTAAATAGTTAAATTCGCTTGGTGCGTTAAGGGCGCCTTGACGCGAGTTAAGTCTCGAGGTGGACGCGTGAGCCGCAGATCCATCGGCCTCGTTTTGTTGAGTGCAGGTCCCAGCCTAGAGCCACGACAGGGATAGGACTGGGCACTCCCACCTCAAACGCGCTCCGTTTTGTCGAAGGGGGCGGCGCCTCTCCCTCAGCCTTCTTCTGTTGAGTGGAGGTCCCAGCCTAGAACCATAGAAGGGAGGACTGCGCACTCCCACCTCGAACGCGCTCGGTTCTGTTTATAAGGCGGCGGCGCCTCCTCCAGCTGACTGCGAATAATGCCAGTTCCGAAGGCGAGCCAAGCCGAGTCGGCATTGTCGAAGGTGCTCGCCCGCTCGGCCCCTCGCTGCCCCTCTGCGCGGCGCGCAGGGGAGGAGGACCGGACGAGGGGTCTGCAAGCACGGTCTGCCGGTGTACACATGCTGTGGGCTTCCTGGTTTTCCTAGGTTTTCTTTATGGTTTTCCCGGTCTTCCCAACTTTTTCTTGGTTTTCCTAATATCTGTTTGTCTAGGATCTTCTGAAGGCTTCCTACCGTTTTCTGTGGTTTTCTCTCACCTTCAATGGTCTTCCCCAACATTTTCCGGTCTTCCTTAGAATTTCTCGGTCTTCCCTCAAGTTTTCCGGTCTTCCCTAAAATTTTTCGGTTTTCCCTCACCATTTGTGGCCTTCTATTTTATTGCTCTTCTTTGGTTTTCTTTGGTCTTCCTGGTGGTCTTCCCAGTCTTCCCAGTTTTCCGGGCGGCCGGTGTACGCGCTTAAACCTAGTTGCAGACCCCTCGGGACCGGATAAACGCGACTGGGGGGAAGGGGGGGGGGGACCTTACTTCAAAAATCAAGCTGATCGGACAATTTTTACTGAGAGACTAACTTCTAAATCGTTTAAGGTAGAGAGCACAACTTTTGCATTTGATCCGCTATACTAGTGACGCTGATCAAACCGTGAGATAAAATAAATTCAATAATATAATCTAAAAGGCTGAAAATTTTGAAGTCAATGCTTCCACGCATAAACCATTCGCCTAAGTATTTTATGAAACTAAAGCATTAACGTACTTCGTGCCTATTAGGATTTCGTGAAATCGTATTTTTTTTCTTTAAATGCCCTACGTTCCCTGTAGTGGCATGCACTGATGAATGCTTGCAAGTGATATAGATATGTTTGTATAGCTAACTATATCCCTTTCAGTTTTTTTTAGTATACGACCGCATGCATCTATCTATTTCGTTCTCTACAAATATAGAAAATATTTTTTTTTCTTTCGCAGTGTTGCAAAGACCCAAGTTTGCCAAAGAGTTTCACAATGTGACTCGCTTTTTGCCCAGCAGTGTACGCTTGGTTTGGAATGTGCGCACTCCCTCGGCTTTGGCCCCCCGCGCCCCGCCCCGCCCCGCCCCACTGATGTATTGATATAGTAGGGCGGCGGTGCGGGGTGGCGGAGCGTAGCGGCCGCGGCCTGGAATGTGTGCCGTACTCTGGCGCGGCCTTAGCCATCAGAGACCCCCGGCCCCGGCAGCGCCGGACCTAAAGAAGGAGTCGCGCCCGGCGCGCGGTCCTACTGCTGGTCTGTGGCGTACCGGGGCGGGGCAGGGTGGGGCGGGGCGGGGCGGGGCGGGGCGGGGTGGGGTCGGGCGGGGCGGGGCGGGGCGGGTCGCCCACTTCAAAGGCCGACAATCAGCTATGTTGCGTATGATTACGTTTTGCCGGGTCACACTGCGCCGTCATATTTGCCAGCCAGCCATCACGCCCCATTTGCTGTCCGCTCCCCATTCGCTTGCACCCCGCTCCGCCCCTATCGCACAGCTCGGGCTGCTGCCGTGTCAGTCAGTAGCTGCAACGCGGGAACGCGAGTGCTAACAATGCTGCAATGGGACCCAAAAGTGTGATAATTTTTATCGTACTCTCGGAATAATAAGTGTTTGATATAGGTATGCCTACACACCGCCCGCATATGAGTGTAGAATTCACCAAATTCATTCACTTAATAGCTTTAGTGTATTTTGACGTGGTCTCTCTCCCTCTCTCTCTCTCTCTCTCTCTCTCTCTCTCTCTCTCTCTCTCTCTCTCTCTCTCTCTCTCTCTCTCTCTCTCTCTCTCTCTCTCTCTCTCTGAGGGGGAAGGGAGAGGGGCGTTTTGTGATGTGGGGCCTCCCGAGCATGGTCGTGCTCGCTTATAACCTCGCCTTGCCGCCGCCATGTGCGTCGAGAATGCGATGGGTTTGATCCCGGACCCCGCAGAGCCTGCCTGCACTGGAAAAACTTGTGTCGCAAGCGCATTGTTCCTTGAATTATTTAAGGTGCACTTAGTTTCGTTATGAAACCTTAAATTCGCTTTAAAAAAAAAGAAAGGTAAAAAAAAACAGCAACATAATATTGATATTGACATATTAACAGACAGGACGGGCAACGGCTAGAATGCATCACAAACGTTTCTGCGCGAAGACTTCATCGACAACTGTTTTTTCCAGGCTTACTGCTTACTCAGCAGTGTGTATATACGACACTGAATATAATTTGTACTACAATAACGACTACAAAGCACGCACTGAAGCGTATTGCCTCTTGCCCTCTTCTTGAGCGTCCCGGGTACGAGTTTTCGCTCTCCCTGTTCCCCGTCCGTCCGGCCGTCCCTCCGTTAAGCCCGCCCGTCAGCCCGACCGCCGTCGTGAAGGCCTACGCCCCGCCCCGCTCCCCTCCACTCTGGCGGCTCACTTTAGCCGAGGAATTTTCAGCAATCGCCTTAATGGCCAGCAAGCCTCCTCGCCTCTGATCAAAGCGGTCCACATCTGGCACCCTTCTACCACTCCTGCCCGTCCCCTCCCCTCCCCGCCTCCCCTGCTGCGCCCCTAAGGCGGAAACATACCCCCTCACCCCCCCCCTCCCCTCGAAGCGCCCCCGTTACACAGCCACAGAGCAGACGCCGCTGCCGCTCCTTATGTTCGGCCGCCGCCATTTGCAATTCTTCTCGGCCAATCATGGGCCGATATGCACGATCATTTATCTGGCTCGCGAGGCCCCGCCGGCCCCGGCCCCGGCCCCGGCCCCGAGCCGCTTTTCCCTTAACTAGTTTGTCGTCCGAACCGGCCGAACGAAGCGGGGACGTGGCGCGGGGGGAGGGGGAGGGGGAGGGGGCAGAAGCGTCTCTTTGTCCGCGGCCGCCGCATCTTTTGTCCTACTCTGCGGCGCGCCATCGATGCTGATCGCCCCTCTCTCTCCCCCTCACCCTCTCCTTCTCCCTCTCTCCCGCTCTCCTCCCTTATTCGCTCTTGTCTTGCTTTCTTCACTTAACTTTTATCGTTTCTCTGCTTGGTTTTGCTTCCTCACTGCGCTGGCGGGCGCCGCGACGCGCGGTAACAGCGCGGGGAATGATCGTAGGAAATTACATTTCTTGTATTCCACATTACCTGAAGGAAAAGAAAGAGAGGAAACTATTTTCCTGGCTGGCGACGAGCTTCTCATCCCGCCACCTTTCTCCACCCACAGCCCTTGCTCCCTTTTGTTTCCCGGCGCTGGCTCACCGTTCTCCAACTCCGCGGGGCCCCCCATGTATTATTTCGACCCCGTCCTGGCAAATGCCCGGCGCAACGAGTCGAGGCGTGGAGCTTGGCCCGCCCCGCCCCGCCCCGCCCCGCCCCGGCGCGCGCCGCTGTTCGCGCTCATGTATTTTAAACCGCAAGTTCACTTTTCTCCCGTTCTTTTCTCACTCACTCTCTCCCTCTCTCTCTGCGCTCTCTCTCCCACTCTCACTCTTTTACTTCTCGCACTTCCGGGTTACCGGGCTACGCGCGGACCGAAAACGTAATTGAATGGCCTGATGACATGACCGCCGCAGCATGCTACTGACATGTTGATATATTCATCAACAACAACGATAACAACAACAACAGCAACATAGTTTCTTCGAAAAAAACGTTTCCTCAATAATATTTTCCGACCTTTTTTTTTAAATGCAGTATAAGAATCATAACTCTGCAGGATCCATAGCGGTGCGGACCGGGGCCCCGGCCTGGCCTGCCCTGGCGTCTTTGTGATTAACGATGGCAGTGCACCCGGCGGGAATGCAAATGGCGCGGCGCGCCTGGGCGGGGCCTGGCGGGGCGGAGCGGGGCGGGGCGGGGCGGGGCGGGGCGGGGCGGGGCGGTTCGGGGCGGGGCGGGGCGGGGCGGGGCGGGCAGTGCCGAGGCGTCAGAGAAGTGGGCCTCCAGGGACGCGCGCGGCTAATCCGGGGCCGCCGAGGCGCAGGCGCGTAGGCCCCCAACCCGACCGGTAGGCTGGCAGGTAGAGGTGCTCGTTGGTATCTATAGGTCCTGTTTTTGACCTGCTTTTGGACCTGTCTTATGTCATGTATACCTATTTTGATTAAAATATGGTTTCGCACACTTTTCACTGCGCACTGTTTGAAGTTTTGTCGTAAATTAATGACAAACGAGTCGCTAATCTTTATAGCAGTCATTTTGAAACGATTTGGTCGGAACCTTACGATGAAAAAAAATCATTCCTTAACGACATTGCCGTAACATTTTCTAGCATGAAAGGCCTAAAAAACGTTGTAAAATGTGATGATTTTAGTCGTTTACTCACAAATTGTGTCGTAACTGTACGATCAAAATCGTACACTAACGACCGAAGTCGTAAATTTTCGACTTAGGTCGTTGAATTACGAATGGAGTGGTATCTGTGTGACCCTTCTCAAGGAATTTACGATCAATCGTAAATTTAATATCAAATTCGTAAATTTACGACTTTATTCGTTTGAAAACGAACTGTTTAGCTAGAAAAATTAGAGATCATACCTCGTCTTTCACGAACGACACAAGACGTAACTTGAAAGTGTTGTTTAAAAGCGACATAATTTTAAAAAAAATGTCGTAAATTTACGATTATTTTAACAGTGCAGGGCTTATTGGGTCTCGCACTTTTTACTGTAGGATCATGGGTTTCACACTTTTCTTTGCTGTTCAGCCGTACTATACTCCTTGAGTTGTTTGCAGCACGGTGGTTTGCAGAGAATCAAACCTCGCGCCAGTCTCACCCCTTTCTCTCTGTCTCTCTCTGTCTGTGACTCTCGCTCTCTTATTGATTCAGACCACGCTCTACAGCATGTAGGCAATCCGCATACGGTGACGGCAATAAGTTTCTGCGCATTTACTTTGCCGTGGAGTGCGCCCCCCTCCCCCTCCCTCCTCACTAACCCCGCATCTGCACCCAAAACCCGTCGCCGCGCTCAAGGACCGTATCCATCCGCAGGCGCACTCAATGCTGTTCAATGCCATTCAACGTCTAAACTGGGGCGCCAATGGTTGCAAACTGGCTCGGGGCGCACAACATGTATTCATATCATCGGCTAATTCCAGGAGTTGTGTGCGCGTGACTGCTTCCCCAGCGGCTGCTATGATGGTTTCGACGTCTCGACAGTTTGCCGCTGGTCGGTTCGTGAAATGCTGGCTGGGAGGAAATGTTGCGGTTACGAACGCATGGCCGCGCTGCCGTTTGGTTCTCGCAGGCTCGGCTAGAACAAAAGTACGTATACACTAAATACAAGATTGGTTGAAAAAAAAAGGGGGGGGGGTTCTACAGTTTGTTTTTCAGTATTTGTGACACTGGATAGAAAAAAAATAACATTAATGTAAATCAGTATCAGGGAGTCAGATATTTATGTGAATTGACTCTGAAAAATCAGTTTGACGGTCCATTACGTACAGATATGTTTTTGTCCTTCTGGAAGTCTTATGTTCCACTCAAAGAACAGGTCATTATAACTTCGAAGTCGTATACTCTGCTATACTAGTTGAACCCTGACCGCGGTATTTTGGACGACGGCCCGGCCTTCACCGCAAACGGCACCTTGAAACACTGTCAAATTCCTATAAAGAAATGCTTTGCAAATGCTTCGCAAAGTGCAAAGTATTTTGAAGCTTTGCAACTTGCAAATTATTTCTTTGTACACTGGAAATCTAAGTGTACGAATGTCGTACACTTGGAAGTGAGCGAATATCGTTCGCACACTTGGAAGTGTGTGAATGGATATTCGCTCACTTGGAAGTGTGCGAAACGGGTATCTCACCTTGCTTATCTCAGGTGTACGAATATCTAGTGTGTGAATATCTGTTCGCACACTTCCAAGTGAGCGAATACCCATTTGTACACTTCCAAGTGAGCGAATATCCATTCACACACTTCCAAGTGTGCGAACGATATTCGCTCACTTCCAAGTATACGACATTCGTACACTTGGATTTCCAGTGTAATTGCGAAGACATGCATTGCAATTGCGAAGTGATGCTTTGTAATTGCAAAGCAAATGCAGTGCAAACTGCAAAGCTTTAAAATTCTTTGTAGGAATTTTGCATCAGTGAAGAGGGGCTATCATGCCTTCTCTTTTCGCCAGTGCATCCCCCTCTCGCGCTCGCCGCCTCTGTGCTGCACCTCGCCTTCTTTTTGTTGCATTGGATGAGAGTAGAGGCCAATTTATTTGTTGTTGTTGTTGGTTTTTTCCTTGATTGGGATAATTCGTGCTTTGGCGCGCACCTGGCCGACGCCCGCGGGGGTGGCTGGGCGTTGGGGTCGGCTGCGGGGCAGGTCGGGGGCGGGAAGGTGGTGGCGGCGCTGGGGGCGGCGCTGGGGGCGGCGGTAATGCCAGCGCGGTGCCGCCTATCAGCAGCTGTGAGGAAGGCGCCCCCCCCCCTCCCCCCTCGGGCCATCCCCTTCCCACGCTTCTCGCTTCCCGACATCAACCGGTAATTTGCTGCCACAATTAAGTGCTGCAGTGGCGGTGGCGGCGCCGGGCTTTTGCCCTTGCTCTGGATAATGCGAGCGCTATCTGCCGGCCCCGCCACGCCCCGCCCTACCCCGCTGTACCCCGCCCTACCCCGCCCCACCTCGCCCCATACCTCCCGCTGTGGGGTCGCTCAGGCACCTCCCGCACCCTAGCCCGGTTCGGCTTAGCCCGCTCCTCAGCTGCTCAAGAACAACGATTGACTGTGACTGATTGACTACTAAGCCTGTGTGTGTGTGTGTGGGCGCGCGCGTCCGCTGCTACCAGGGGGCTGTGGACATTTAAAGACAAGCTAATGAGAGTATCGCGCCACCGACTCCTCGGCAGGGAGCTGTTTCTGCGATGAGGGAATCACTTATACAAAATGTATAGGTACAATGATTCTTATTTTTGACTTTTTATGTTTTTTTTTTTTTTGCTTTTTCGTTTGATTTCTCAAGGAAAATTTCTGTCACTTTTTGAGAAATATGTATCTTTATCCCCATTTCAACTTTTCAATTTGTTTTAGTTCATTCTTTTATAAAATCATTTTTGTTGGAATTTTCTCTAGTTTTTTCCTAACCCTACGGACTTAATTTTTTTTTTTTCAATTTTTGTATATGATTTTTGGGGGCAGTGTAGTGATTTTTCGAAGTGACCCCCCCCCCCCTCCCCTCCCGGTGGTGGAGTCGCCACAGCGCAGCGCTTACTGATTGCGGTGGAAGGGGGGGGGCGGTGCTCTTCTCTTCCCCTCCCCTCTCCCAGCTCTTCGCTCCTCGTCGCTCTCCCGCCTCTCCCCGCTCTGCCTCTCCTTTCCTCCTCCAGCTCTTCGCTCCTCGTCGCTCTCCCGCCTCTCCCCGCTCTGCCTCTCCTTCCCTCCCCTAGCTCTTCGCTCTCCCGCCTCTCCCCGCTCTGCCTCTCCTTCCCTCCCCCAGCTCTTCGCTCCTCGTCGCTCTCCCACCTCTCCCCGCTCTGCCTCTCCTTTCCCTCCCCTACAGCTCGCCCTGCCGCGGCTCTCGCCTCCTTGCGCGCCCACGCTTTTCTTTGGTGCGCGGTGTCGCTCTTTCGTGTGGCTTTAAAATGAATTAGGACGCCATTTGCCTCCTGCCGCCCCCTGCTCCTCTGTCTATCTCTGTATGTTTGTCTCTCACTCTCCGTCCCTCCCGCCCGCTGTCTCTCTCCCCCTTCCTCTCCTACCCGTACTGAGGCGCACAGTGACGCCCGCATCGCGCAGCGTCCCTAATGTCGTGAAATGCGGCGCGGCGGCTAAACCACAAAAAGTTTAAGTAATGGCCGCTTGGAAAACCCCGGGAATGGAGCTCCGAAACATGGAACGGGTATATGTAGAGCACGGAGAGAGAGAGAGAGAGAGAGAGAGAGAGAGAGAGAGAGAGAAAGAGAGAGAGAGAGAGAGAGAGCGGAGGGATTTGTTTGAGCTCGTGATGGCGCTGGCTCAGGGGTCAGATATCAGACTAGATGTGGGTCAGCCTCTCCACTGGGCTTTCGTGCAATCGCGCTTGCCGCGGGACGAGGCGGGGCGGGGCGGGGCGGGGCGGGGCGAGGTGTGGCCCAGAGGAGTGGCCGAGTTGTTAGGCGAGTTCTCATGTGAACTCACCCAGCGCCGCTGGGGGGCAAGTTTCGAGAGGCGGGTATGTTGTAGTACCGCGGCGGCCTGCCGCCCTTGCTTGTGCCATTAGACGACCGAGGAGCGCGGGAAGAAAATATAGAGAGCCTTCTACGAGAGTGAGGGAGCTGTGAGGAAGGTATATGGGGACCAGCGCTAAGCGGTGCGGTGTCTGGCGGAAGCGGGGCGAGGAGTAGGTGAGTGCGGAGGAGCGCTCGAGCTTTTTGGACAAAGAAGGCTGGGAGCGAGTGGTGCGAGCGGGCGGTACCCGGAGGTTAGCTGCAGGTACTCATAACGAGCGGTGCGGGACGGGACGGGAATAAGGGGCAGATTGCTTCGCGGAGTTTGCCGTCGGTTCCTCGTGGAACTCTTCACCTGCTGCTCCGCCCTGCCCCGCCTCGCCCCGCCTCGCCCCGCCTCGCCCCGCCTCGCCCCGCCTCGCCCCGCCTCGCCCGGCCTCACCCGGCCCCGCCTGCGTCCCCCTCCGCACGGGTAGCTCACGGGCAGCGCGGTACCTCTGCTGTACTCGCTCCTTATGGGGCCAATTTATCCGCTGCTCTAAATAGGGCGACTCGCGGGGGACCTAACCCACCCCACCCCGCCCCTCGAGGGCGGGTGGCCACGCTACGCTCAGGGTCAGTCTTTTGCCGCCAGCGCTGCGCCCGCCCAGCCCAGGACTCGCGCTACACACACACGGACACAGAAGAGAGAGAGAGAGAGAGAGAGAGAGAGAGAGAGAGAGAGAGAGAGAGAGAGAGAGAGAGAGAGAGAACAACAAAGCGAGTCTATTTTATGTTAAATATGCTGGAATCATGCACCACTTGATCAAAGGTTGGGAAGACCAGTGAATCCTAATCCCAATCTGAGCCCAAGATGTTCCCAATCAATCAAAGAAACATTTGTTTTCATTATTCAAGAGCATTTTTGGAGCACTTCAAGTGGAGAAATTTGCGTCCACTGTGAAAAATATCCTCGTAAATTTACGACATTATTTTGAAATTCTGACTTACAAAATATGTCGTAAATCTACAATAGCCCATTCTTGCTCGTCGGTCAATTCCAAGTCAATATGGAGTGCTTGTGAATTTACAATTTCAAATTGTAATTTTACGACTTTTATCATGGAAAATTTTCCCGTGACCCTTACGAGTATTTTTCACAGTGTCCAGAGACGTCTGTAGTTGTGCATCAAAAGCTAAATTGTCTCGGCCGCACCGCCCCTGAGCCCCGTGCCTCACGCCCGCCAGCGCGTTCCAATATCTTGTAGCGGTGTCTCGCCGCACTCCGTCATCCTGTTGTAGCCTCACGGTCCTCCGCGCTCATAAGCGCTGCCGGATCGTCTCGAACGTCTCCGGTTCATTTCCTCCGTCAATGTCTGGCGCAGCCGTCGCCTTTGTGTCGCCTATTGGACGCTGTAGGCCGGCGGGGCGGGGCGGGGCGGGGGCAAGGCAGACCGAAACTTTTAATGAGTAATTCTGACAGGGTAGGGCGGACGGCACCGCAGCATCTGGCGCGACACTGGACCGGGGCCCCGCGTGCACCGGCTCCTAGGGGCCCTTGGGGGCCCACCACGCCCCCGCCCCACCCCACCCCGCCCCGCCCCGCCCCGCCCCGCCCCGCCGTTGTCCATGTCCGGCGGACTGCCGGCGGGCCCCGCCCAGCCCGGCCCGGGGTCTTGAGGTACCCTGCTGCCACTGAGTTAGGTGTGTTTGAATTAATGGCGCGTCCTTGTATCGCCTCGTGGTTACACGGAGACCATTTGCTGCTGGGCTAGATCACAACTGGGGTCAGCAGCCAGCACCGCTGATCAATGCTGTGTCATTACAATTTCCCGGGTGTAAATGTCTTTTTTTGTTTGACAAATTTTTCTATGATGTTTGAATGACTTCATAATAGGGACAATTCAATAGTACTGTACATTCTACGCTGAAGTTGTCAGCGTACGAGGCTGTAAGGTGGGTCGGGTCGGGTCGGGTCCGGGTCGGGTCTCTTACCCGCAGCAGGCTCGTAGACGCACTCACAACTGTAGCAAACTAGCTAACACCTGCCCGCCCGCGCGCCCTCGCCTGCTTCGCGCTCAACTTTTCATCGCTCCCTTCTCCAGGTGGCCTCGGCGTGTGACGTCAGACAGAGCCTCTTTGAAGTTTGCAGCGCGGCGCGCGCTCCCCCAATAAGATCCTGTCCTTGGCTGCCGGCTGGACCCGCCCGACCCGGGCCGCAGCCCTGTAGCATGATGCTTCAGTAGTCCTGTAGGGGAGAGTGGGGCACATTGGTCCATGGGGCACATTGGTCCATTTCGAATTTCGCGAGGTTAGAGCGACCGCGCAGCGCCACCACTCGGACAGTGGAAGAAGCTATCACCTACCCGACTATTTTTCCGAAGAGTCCGCCGTTCGTCAACGGTCGCAATCCAAATGGCCAGGGGTGAAGTATTGAATACCCCATAAAACAGGTAAAAGTAAAATGTTTCTACTCTAAAACCATCTCGTTTAGGGGTATACAACACTATATTTTAATCACGGCACCTTTTAAAAACGAAAGCCTGATCACTTACCTTTAAATTGAATATAGTTTTGAATGGCCTAGAAACAACTACTTGCATTCTAGAAGCATTTGAATTTATTTGCTACACTTGGGGCAGGTTGGGCCGCTTTTTTACGGGGCACATTGTGCCAATCTAACAGTATCCATTAAAATTGCAAATTTTGATATTTCAGGAAGTGTTGTGACAAATGCTAGGTTAGGTTTTCTTATGGTTTCATTTTCTGACATTTATAAAAAATATTCTTAACTGTTTTTACTGTTTTAATTAGTTAGCAGAATTTTATTTTTGATTAGCCTACTTTTGTTAAAGTACAAATACAAGAGTACGAAGTACCTAACTGAAATTACTTTTTTTGACAAATTCGACTTCCTTTATCACATAGTATCACTCAACACATCATTAAGTGGCGTAGATAACGGTTCTGGCCATTTTTTCCAGCTTGGCCCAATGTGCCCCATAGGTCGGACCAATGTGCCCCGGCCCGGGGCAGATTGGTCCACTTGCAGGCCTCTTGGGTTTTCGGTTTATCTCAGCTTGCATGGTCGGCAAAATGTTGGGGATGGTTTTCTAAGGTAAAGTAATGTACAAACTAAGACTTGGCACAAAAAACTTTTTTTGGGGTCATCACATGCGGCGTAGGGAACTAAAAGAAAAAAAACGGACCAATGTGCCCCACTCTCCCCTAGCTTCACTCCATATCCCGCGCAACCCTCAAACTTTTTGTTGTTTTCCGTTCGTTCTTTTCCACATATATATATATTTTGCCCTGCTGCGATACAAAAAGTTACGGCCACCGCGGGCGGTGGTAGAGGCGGCGGCGGGCTTCCGATATTTTAATATCTCCGTCCTCGCGGATAATATAAAGTAAAGAGAGAAAGAAGCCCACGTGTGCGTCCACGTGTGCGTCCATTGTAGGTCTACGGGTGCGTCCGCACGTGTGGGTCCACGCGTGCGTCCACGTGTGCCGAGGGGTCGACAACTTAGCTTCGAACCGAACACAGGAGTTCGGAGTACACGTAGAACAGCTGGAGTTCGCAGAGTTCGGTTGGAGAACAGTCGGAGTACGCGTTTTAAAGCCGGAGTACTTCGGAGTACATCCGGAGTTCATCGGAGAACGCTCGTGGACGCGCACGTCTAGGGGTGTGTCCACGGTTGGGTCCACGCGTGCGTGCACGTGTGTGTCTGCGGGTGTGTGTGTCCACGTGTGTGTGTCCACGTGTGTGTGTCCACGTGTGTGTCCACGGGTGGTTTCACGTGTTGGTCCACGTGTGTGTCCACGTTAGCGTCCACATGTGGGTCCATCACGGGTGCGTCCACGGGTGGTCCACGTGTATGCTGACTGCTGGGGGCGCGCCCCGGGCGCGGGCGGGGCCGCAGTGGCAGAGGCGTGGGGCCGGGGGGTGAGGGGGTGCGGGTTGGGGGAGGGCTCCTCTTATGGATGTGATGAAAATGTATGTTGGCCTCGACGGAGCAGGGCGGGGCGGTGGTGGAGGGGGTGGGCGTGAGTGGTACGCCCCACCCCGCCCCGCCCCGCCGCGCCGTGCTGGCACGGGCACCGCCATAGTCCCTTGACGACGCCGGGCGAGTGAAATGCCATGTACCGTGAAAAACGCTACGACTAGAGCGTAGCGGCATCAACCACGGGGAGTATGACATGCGAGCAACCGCACCCGGGGGAGCGGCAAGGGGGCGAGGCTGTGGAGGGAGGGGGGGGGGCGAGAAGTGGGTTACCGCTGGGGGGCGGCGGGGGCGGAGAAGGGCGGAAAAATTGTTCCATGATAATATTGGCTTTCCCGAAAAGCCTCCGCCCTCACGGTCCCCCTCTGAATACCGTGTTTGAGTGCGGTCTCGCGGTGCCGGTGGTTGGCAATGGTGTGTGTGTGTGAGTGTGAGTGTGAATGTGTATGTGTGGTAGAGAGAGGTGGACAGGAGAAGGGCCGAGAGTCGAGAAGGGGGACGGCTCTTTTGCTGACAACGATATTTGGCCCAGGATTGTCGAGGATTAGGGCAGATATCCACCATTTGTCTCGCATAGCCAATCCAAGTCGCCATCAATAATCCTACGCTCTCTCTCCCTTTCTCCCTGACTCTCTCGCTCTGACTTTCCACTCGCTTGCCTGTAGCTTTACCGCTCTATCAATGCCTCATACACTCTCCGTTCTCTCGTTCGCCGTGGAAGCGGACGAGGGCGGAGAGAGAGAGAGAGAGAGAGAGAGAGAGAGAGAGAGAGAGAGAGAGAGAGGAGAAAGAGAGGAGAAAGAGAGAGGAGAAAGAGAGAGAGGAGGAGGAGGGGGAGTGAGAGAGTGACAGAGCAGCAGAAAAATAAAAAAGGAGGGGAAAACGCAAACTCGTATGATTTTGGCCGCGATATGGTTTGGGCGCGCGGCGGTCGGCGCTTGTCTCGCGCCGACAAGTGAGCGATGAGTGTGCGCTTCGGCGCCGCGGCGAGCGGGTAGAGGCCGCTGGGGTCGACCTCGAAATAAGAATGCTTTTTTGCCTCCCTATTACAAGCAGGACGGGGAAATGTCACGTGGGGCCACCAAAAATGATTCCATACTTGCACTGCAAAAATTTGTTGAAGGTTTCAAGGGGAATTTGCAAATGAAGAATGTAATAAAGAAAGTTACATAAGCTCAAGCTCAACGTATTAGCTTAGAAATGAATCACGAGCAAGAGACTCGTAAATTGGCACATTTTAGTTTTGAAATGATTAATTACAAAATATTTTTGCAAATTTACGAGGATATATTCCTTGAAATCTTGCCCCTTTTTTGGCCCCGTCTTAAGGCATAGACACAGGTTGCTCGAATCCTGGAAACGCCCATCAAGTAATTTAATTTAAATATATATATAGTTTTATGTCATGGATGCAAGAGAAACTAAGGCGGGAGAGAGGCATTAAGAGAAAAGACGGGGCGGCACTCCTGTTTGAACCCGCGACACTGACGGCGCTGCGCGCTGCGATTGGCTGCCTGCGCTGCCCTGTCTGGCCGGCCGCGGCTGTTGGCCGCGATGAATATTCAAAGCAATCAGAGCGCTGCCGCCGCCGCTCAGCTTTGTGTTCTTTACTTTTTTTTCTTCCTTATTTTCGCACTTCCTCCCCTTCTTTTGTGCTCTCTCGCTCACTCCACCCCCATCTCTCGCTCGCCAGCCGCTCGTGGCCCGCGCCGAAACTTGACGTGCGCGCCTATAGCGCGTCGCGCGGACGCGAAATGGAAATGAAAAGATGCAAAAACCGTGGGTTTCACTTCAGAAACAGCTTTTGGCGAATTTCACTGAGAGCTGCAGTGAACCTTGCAGAACTGTACCTTATACTACGAACTTAGCCCGTAAGGAATGGTGAACGTCAATATAAAAGCCGTGGTGATATGCACCCGTGATTCCACGCCGAGGCCGCGGGTTCAAATCTACCCAGCGACTTTTGCCTGTTTTGTGTACCTAATATGCATCCTTTCCCTGTTTCTTTTTCTGTTAAGTTTCTCCCTCCTTTCTTGAAAGAGGTTTGCTGCTGCTGTTGCTCGCCGGCGTTGAAACCTTTTTATTGGATTTCTCTTCCCGAGTGGCCACCGCTGGTGGCCGGGCCGGGCCGGGCCGGGCCGGGCACAACGCCCTCGTGCTCTGCGTCTCACCTGCCATTCTCGACATTCCCCAGGCGGTGGGGCGGGGCGGGGCGGGGCGGGGCGCCCCTACTCTACCCGCTATCAGCCTTTCACTGAACGCTTCTGGTGCGGTGGCCACAGAGATTTTGTGGGGAGAAGTGTAAGGGGGGGGGGATGAGCGTAGAGAAGAACAAGATGAGGCTCATTGGCTCGTGCGAGGTGTGGCCGCAGTCCCTGTCGAGGTTATCGGCGTGCTTGTCGGGGTGGGGTGGGGCGGGGCGGGATGTGCAACCGGCTGGCTGCTGTGGCGAGGCCTTGTCTTGTGACCCACACCAGCTGTTGGGCTAAAGGCTATAAGCATCGGTTTGGAATTTGCTGGCCATAACATATATTATTATATTAATTGTTCACTGCAAATTACAAAATAAAATGTCAATCTAAGAAATATATGTGATCGGTGGTGAGTGCCGGGTAAAATAGGGGCTATTCGCCGATCTTGTCGGACGGGGCGAGGAATTCGCATTGGAACGGCGAGCGGCACTGCCCCGCCCCGCCCCGCCCCGCCCCGCCCCGCCCCGCCCCGCCCCGCCCCGCCCCGCCCCGCCCCGCCCCGCCCTAGCGGTGCTCTAGCTCTAGCTCGCCTCCGCCACCCCGCCGCCGCTGGCCGCCAGCTCAATCAAGGACGCCGTGGAGGAAAGAGTCTCTTTGCGGTCATCCATCATGCCGTCGCTCCGGCGCAAGTACCGCGTAACTCTCTACAGTCTCTCCCACCACACTCTCCCATTCACTCCTTCTCTCTCTCTCTCTCTCTCTCTCTGTCTCTGTCTCTCCTCCCTCCCACCCCCTTTACCCATGGCTGCGCGCAGCTAGCGTCGCTTGCCAGCATGGCAGCGGGGAATGCAGCATTGTGTCAGTTTGACCAGCCCCTTTCCGCCCCTGTCAGCCCCGGCGGCCATACCCTCCTCTCCCCAACCCTTCTCCCTCTGACTTTCACCCTCTGCGATCGTTTACCCCAATTCGTTGGTGTCATGTATCCCCCCCCCCTCCTCAAACCCCTCTCCCTTTCCTCTCTCATGCCGCCGCGCCGCAGAGTGCGGGTTTGATTTTATTATTCTTCATATTCCTCTCCCTCTTCCCTTTAAACATTTGTCCGCTCGCCGCCCTGCGCCCCTGCCTCCTCCCGCACCAAACGCGCGTGGAATGTGATGTGGCGCGGCCCCGCACACGCCTTTTGTTTCAGGTGCGGGTTTGTGTGTACGTTTATGGCCCCCCCCCCCTCTCCCTCTCTCTCTCTCTTTCTCTCTCTCTCTCTTTCTCTCTCTCTCTCTTTCTCTCTCTCTCCCTCTCCCTCTCTCTCTCTCCCTCCTGTATTTCACTCCCTCCCTCTCCCCCTTCCCCCCTCCTTTCCTCTTTTGAGCTCACACCAAATCTTGCACAACACTGTAGGCTGCGGCGTTGTGGATTTTTCTACGGCTTGCGCAGATAAAAGGTAGTGTGACTCACGCAGGAATGTAAAAATTTTAAGAGTGTTTCGAAATTTAATGAGCGTCAGGCATGTTTGTTTTGTAGCACTGTATTGGCTACTAACAGCGCGGCCGCCCTGGCTCTCCCATTCTCTGTCTCTTCCTTCCTCCATCCCTCCCTCTCCCTCTCTCTTTGACCGAGCGCTGCACTGCCAACACTGCTCAAACCCCACGTTGAATTTCACTGTAAGCTACTGTGAACTCTGCGTCGGAGAGAAGTATAGCTTATTCAATGACATTCGCCGTAGCTTACGCGGTGAAAATTCACCGTCAGCTGTGGCGGGTTCACCGTCAGCCCTTATTACCTGGTGACTGCTACGCGTCACTTTTCTCTCTTGTGTTTTGCCGATGGATTTTTCATTGTAAGCGTGGGTCATTAGGCCGGTAGGCAGGCAGCGGGTCGGGTCGGGTCGGGCGGGGCTCGCAATGGCCGCGGAGGCAACTAGGTGATTATTGACCCGTGTGTGCCGCGCCGCCCGGCCAGTGGCGGGGCGGGGCGGGGCGGGGCGGAGAGGTGGCAACTCTATTAATAAGGCAGGGTGTGTTTGAGCGCCGGTCCGCCCCTCGACGATTAGTGCCGAATGAAAAAGAGCTGACCGCTGGCCGAGGGGCAACTTCAGCCAATCGGCGGGCAGGACCCAAGCCACTTGAACACTTTACATCAAGTGTATGTACTGCGCCATATTTTGTGTCCTTCAACTTAATTTGTGCTTCTCATTGATTCTTATTGATCAATAAGCTAATAATCTCATATTTGGTTTTTGGACTACAGCAGGGAATCAGTTTGGGCATTAGAGCGCTCGCGAGCGCAACGTGCGGAGCAGAGGGACTTACAGGGGAAAGTGAGCTGCTGATTGACTTGTTTTTGCTTTGACGATGTCAACGCTCGTGAATGCCCCACTGCGTTATCACGGAAGCATCGCGCGACAGCGCAAGTTCCAATACCTTATTTCGGTATTTTTGTAAACACTTTTTCAGTCTGTTTTTTCCCTTCAATATTTTATTTTATTTTTTTTTCATTTTGCGTGTCTTGGCAGGGGGTCGGGGCAGCGTGCTCGTTTGGCCCGTCAGTCAGGGCCGCGTGCGAACTTCCGTTGTGTCGGCGCGGCGTTTGGCTTCGCTCGGGGTTTTTATCCGATAGAGGAGGAAGAGGAGGGGGCGGGAGGCTTATTTCGGACTGGTACAGCAGGGCGGGGTGGGGCGGGGGGCGCGGCGCCTCGGATGCACACGCGGGGACTCAATTCCAGTGATCAATCACCTCAGTGTCAGGGCGGGGCGGGGCGGGGCGGGGCGGGGCGGGGCGGGGCGGGGCGGGGCGGGGCGGGGCGGGGCGGGGGCGGGGGCGGGGGAGGTGCGAGGTTACCTACACAGGCCCTGATATGAATACCAGGGCTCGCCCAGGGGTAAAAGGGGGACGGGGAGAGGGCACGGCACGGCACAGGGGCTTGGAACGATCAATTTTCGTCTCGCTGTCCCCAACGAGGAGGCTACGCCGAGCCTAGGGCACGAGCGCGCGGCACACGGCACGGCGCCACGGCGGCCAATCGGATTTCGGTCGAGATTTGTTATAAAACATAAATAAATAAAAGGTCCGCCGCTACGCCTCGCCACAACCGGCGCCGCGCTGTAGGCCTACCGCAGTCCATATAGACAAAAAAAAAGTTTTTTTTTAACGGACAAATGTGATTTTTGTTTAGCGGGTTCTCAGCTCACCTCTTGTCGCATGGCGATATATTGTCAAAAACGGCGAGTTCTGGTATGGAATCAGCCCTACATTGGGTATTTCTCTTCCTATCCCTCTTTCTTATCCATCATTTCTCTCTCTCCTCTCTTTCTCCTTCACCTATCTATTTCTCTCCCCTTCTCTCCCCCCCCCCCCTTCCAAATGCCTTCGCCTCCTGCTCCCCGGAGACGCAGACTCTGGTCGTGGAAATTGGCCATTCGTTACCGTGCTGCGCGACTCGACTGGCTGTTACCTTTGGTGCGAAGCGGGGCGGGGAGGGGGCCAAGGCCGGACGGCTCGCCCGGACCGGAAGTAAACCTGGATGAATATCCGGTTATCCTAAAACCCTGGGCGTCATCTCTCCCTCCACCATCTTCCCCGGATACTGCTCGTCGGACCCCGTTGCGCCGGTCGAACTCGGCTAAGGCTCCCCTCGCTCCGTCCCCACGGCGAGGCTGAGGGTTGGGTGGCGAAATTAGTTCGGGGACCGGCAGTGACCCCTCACCTGGTGGAGGTATAGGGGTTTGGTTTGGGCAGCAGCAGGGGGTTGGCTTTTAGAGGGTGTAGGAGGGAGTTGGGGAGGGGGTTGGCCTTGGTTCGAATACCCGTGTGTTTGCAGGGGTGCGTTCCGCCCTAACGACAGTATGATTGCTCTAGCCCCCCCCCCCCCCTCCCCCCTGACCTGCGCTCTGATTTAGGCCCCTCTGCTAGTCACTTGCGGCCCACTCCCTTATCAGTTGATGGAGTGCCTGCAGAGATGCCCGTCGCGCCCCCATGGGCAGGTGACTGCGAGGGGAGGGGGGAGGGGGGGGGGGGAGGAAGGGAAGTTAAAATCACAGAGGAAGGGCCAACCTCTGGTGCTCACAACCAGCCGGCCCTGCTCCCTGCTCCCCCGCCACCTCTCCCTCTGCGTGCCATGGTTTGTTCATAATGACAAAGAAACAAAACAGTCAAATATTTTTTTATTCACTACTATCAACATTGTGAATAGTTTTGTACGAAAATGGTGCGCAACAGTAGCATGCACACTGGTAAAACGAAGGTTCCAGGGATGCTAAACCAGTTTTAGGGGTGCTGAAGTTTATCTTTCCATTTTCTCAAAAATATTTTCTGTATGAGCAAACCAATGACATTTTCGAATATATGATAGCATTACTCTCAGAATTCCGCGTCAGACGAGCCTTCATGTGATAGGGTTCTGATAAGCGTCAGCAAATGAAAAGCAAGTTAAAAAAATATCTAAATATGCAACTAATTTATGCCATTTTTGAACAGAACTCCATCACATGTAGGCTCTTTTAAATTGGAATTTTGTGTTGGGATCGAAAATAAGTCTTCAAATTTAATTTTATTCCAAAGGAAGGATGTATGTAAAGAAAAAAACTAACGCCTTTGGTGCTTTAGTGCCTTTTATACACTGTTATTCAAGGAATGTGATGTCACATTCGTTCCAATGTGAAACTTGTCACATTAGTTTTAATATTGTGTCACAATTATTTGAACGTAACTTCACGTGAACTGATGCTCAAATGGCGTCAGGCTCGGCCGATTCACGTTTCAACCAATATGACACAACATTCAAACGAACGTGACACGATCCACATTGAAACGAATGAACGAATGTGACGTCACATTCGTTGAACATCAGTGTAGTTTGGACAGCCTACCTTTGTTTTTCCAGTGCACACAGAGGTCTTGAAGCATTTAGCTTGCAGGTTTCCGCGTTGTCGGCCGTGCTGCCCCCGTGCTGCTCGCCCCCCCCCCCCCTCTCCCACACACACACCCCTGCTGGCTGTCCACCGGGTGCCCCTCTTTGCCTTTATCAATCTGATGAATGGTCATTGTGTATTCTCCCTTACATTTTTGTGGAACACGAGATACCCTCAGCGAATTAACCCCTTTTTCCCCACGCGCAGTACCGCTCTGCCTTGGTTTGCTATGTGTTTCTATGTGTGTGTGCAGCGCTCTTTTTTCTGTGTAACTCTTTTTTTTCCCCTTCCCCTTGCGTTGCTAGCGTGGCTTTGATATTATTTCTGGTCTTTGCTTTTGCATGTGTACAGTACGGGCACGCGAAGAGAAGGCCATCAAGTAGGAAAACCCGTTAGTCAGCGATGTTTTGGTTCTCTCAAAGCTAGCGTCCTTTTGCGTCCCTCGCTAGAGATGCATGGTTCGGAAATGGTCCAGAAATAGAAATAAATCCTGAAATGCTGCTAAACTTATCGCTATAAATAAGGAAATTACAACATGTTTTATACGATTCAACGTTCCTCTGATAATGAAAGAGTGTACAATGTACGATAAATCAGTGTACAATGTACACTGATAAATCAGTGTACATTGGAATGCTTGCTGATTAATCAGTGTACATTAATGCTTGCTGATTCCATTGTACTACCTCGATTAATCAGCAAGCATCCATATGTACACTGATTAATCAGTGTACATTGTATACTTCATTATCAGAGTTGGGAATATTTCCGTCTGCGTTAGTGTTTTTTCCTTCTTTTTTTTCCTTTCTTTTTTTCTTGGGTGTATGCGTGTTTTGTATACGGCGTGCCTTGAGACTCGCGGGCCGGTCTGCGCGGAGCAAAATCATATCCTCCAGGTCTTAGCCGAGCGGGTGGGTCCCGGGCCAGCAGCCCAGCCCAGCGGCTGCTCCTTTGTTGCCCCCGGCGCGGCCGCCCCCCGCCCCCTGGAGCCGCTTCATAGCCCCCCCCCCCCTAGTGCCACCTCCGCTCCCACCCCCTTGGGCACACCGACAGGCAAAGGAGGAAGAAAGGAGCCGAACAACGTCAGGGGGGAGCTGCCGAGGATGGCGCCAAGGGTATCGAGGGAAAAAAAAATTGCTGGCTGGGCTTCTCTGTCACTCTGCTGCGCCGGTCTGCACTGCCGCCGCTACGGTAAATGTTTTCTTTGTCGAGCGCTTGGGGACGTGGTGGGGCGGGCGGGGCGGGGTGGGGTGGGGTGGGGTGGGGTGGGGTGGGGTCAGGCGGGGCGAGGTGGGGCGGGGCGGGGCGGGGCGGGGCGGGCCGAGGTACGGCCACTCTCTGCTACCCTTTCCGTCACCTCAGCGGCTCAGGGGGCCGGCCTCACTCTCACACACCATGCGCACTCAGTGAGGCCGTTGTCTGCCGAGAACCGAAACCCTATACTCCAACGGGATCCGTTGTAGTTTTAAAGTGTTTCCTTTTTTGTTTGCTGGGGGAAGGGGGAGGGGGGGAGGTAAATTAAAATAGCCCACTACCTGCTTAATCGAAATGTTAAAGATATACTTGTGTTCGCTCTAGTTTTCGCGTTCTATGTAAATAAACATTTTTAAGATAGATAAACTGATGGACGAGCGAGGACGCGCGACGTCGCGGCTTTGGCGGTCGCGGCGGGGTGGGGCGGGGCGGGGCGGGGCGGGGCGGGTTGGGTCGCGCAATGGTGTAGACATTCCAGACCTGTCCGGACCAGGATCAGCGGAGAGAAATGAGGCCAGCGATAAGGCTGGAGGCGCCCGGCCCGGCCCGGCCCGGCCCGGGGCACGGTCCACACGGTCTCCGGGCCGGGAGCTGCCGCTCATCTATCTGGACGTCCGTCAGTCTGTCCGTCTGTCTCCTCGTCTGTCTGTGTGTCCGCCCGCCCGCCTGTCTGCTGGTCTTCCGGAGGAGCAGACAAGCACATCTCCAACTTAATTTCCCAAGCTCCCGGCGAGCGAGTCTTTTGTCCGATGGACCGCCGCCACGGCCGCTGGACCGGGATTCCTCGCTGTGCGTTTCCGTCTGTTTGTCCGTGGGGCGCAGAACGTCTTAGCGCCTCAGCCCGGCCAAGGTGGGCCCCCCGCAGCCCAAACGTATTGCGCGTAACGTAAATGTTTTCTGATGGGTTTGCATCAGCCATATGACATATGTCATGTCATATCCAGTGTACAGCGTATCTGTGTCGAGTGCTTATTGCTGTGCTCTGAAATGATTCTTGTGTTGATTTAGCCCGTTTCTCTGCCTGTCGGTGAGCTATATCCTGCTGTTTCCGTTTCGGCTGTATCCTTATTGGCCGCTCGCTCTTATTTGCTCTCTGTTTCCGGTCTGTTCGCAGGTACGTGTCGGTGGGAGGGTGTTTCCGTTATTTTCGCGCCGCTGACTCCCGCGCGCCCTCGCGCCGGCAGCTCGGAGCCAGTGAGAAAGTGTGAGTGGCGTCGCCCGTGTGTGGCTGTGTGGCCCGGAGCGTCAACAAGAACCCGCCGCCACCGTCCGTATACCCGACAACTTTTTTTTTCTTTTCTTTTTTTTTCTTTTTTTTTCTTTTTTTTACTTTCGTCTTATCCGCGGTTTCCCCTTCTGGCGGTGTGCTTGCTGTACCCTGCAAGGTAAAAATAGTTTCTTGTATTTCAAGATCTGTCTTGGATGTCCATCGGTATTTTCCATAGGATCCAAGAAAGATCTTGAAATACTAGAAACTATTTTTACTGTGCGTGCCGCTTTCGTTACCATTTCTTGTACAGTCAGTGGAAAAGTTCGGTGGTCCGCCATGTCCGACCGCGCCGCGCCGCCTGCGGCCAAGCCTCGCGCAGCAAGCGCGCCCGTGCCGTCGGAATCACCTCCTTCCCCGGGTCCGGGCAGGTACCAGACTAATGGACTCGGGAAATGCTGACGATAACTCGACTGCAGCAGTGAGCTCATCCCGCTGGGCCGGGTGAGCCGCGCTCCGCTGGGCTATCGCTGTGCGGATGGAAGCAGAGCTCCTATAGCAACTCGTTCCCGCGGAAGAAGGTACGGACGCCGGCAGGTGCGAGGTGGAGGCTCCGCGGGCTTTGGGATCGTGAGGATTTTGCAGGTGGAGCGGGGACGCTCTCTCTCGGGGGGCTGGAGACGGCTGGAGCGGACCACGGTGGTCGGGAAACCTTAGTGTGAGACAGTGGTGGTACTTTACTTTCTGGGTGCCGGACTCGATGATCCTAGACGCCTCGTGGTGTGAGACACAGTTGTAGCCGACACACGTATTAGCGCCGGAATCCCTTGCGTTTCTACATGACACATACATTGTTCTAGACAAAGTGTTGAACATGCACACTGAACCATTTCCATAACGAGGTGAATGACACGTTATTGACCTCTTAAAAATGTGTTGGATCGTATGATCGTAACACCAAAAAGTGGAACACTGTAAGTCTATAATACGGTTTCCAGAGCAGAGAAGTGACCTTGACGGAATTAACTTTCGTGACGACGTCAAACGTTGTGCTCAAAGAAGATTCGCTGGGCGCGCTCCGGCGTGTGGCTTGCGATGCCAATTAAGAAAGTGATTTGAAGAAAGTGAGGGGCATGGGGTTGGGTGGGTTGGGGTGGGGTGAGATAGCTGATGGATTGCGTCATTTCCTGGCGGTGAGATAGACGGGCCGTGAGGTGACACGGGGCTGCCGCTGTGAGAGAAAGAAAGAGAGAGACAGAGAAGGCGGGGAGGGGAAGTAGAAGAGGGAGCCAAGCTGCGGTCTGCAACGGGAGAGGAGTTGGGAAAGCCACAAAGCACCAGAGCGACGTAAAGGCAGGGAGAGTGAGCGAGGAAGGAGAGAGAGTGAGAGAGATAGAGAGAGAGAGAGAGAGAGAGAGAGAGAGAGAGAGAGAGAGAGAGAGAGAGAGAGAGAGAGAGAGAGAGAGAGAGAGAGAGAGAGAGAGAGAGGGTTTCGGAGCGAAACGCCTCCATCATGAGCGCCGCGGTGGGGCCTGGGCGGGTCCGGAGGTCTGACCTGACTCTGGGCGACGATTGGCCGGAAGGGAAGGGACCCCCACAAATCAATGGCTCTGACCTACTGGCGGGCGGGGCGCGGCGGGGCGCGGCGGGGCGCGGCGCGATGAGTGAACGCCACGCGCTGCACGCGCCAAACGAGCAGTGATCCCGTAGGCCAGGCAGGGCCTGCAGGCTGCAGGGCCGGTAGCGCGAGAGGGAACCTATACGCTAGACTGTGTGTGATCGGCAAAACTGTATGATAGACCGGCGAGACGCCTTTGGCGGGATCACTGAAAAGGGACGAATCCTAATTCTCGCTCGCATATACGAGTGAGAAATTGAGGGCAATTTCATTACTCTCTGGAGAGTGAGAAATTTTTTCCTCGCTCTATTTGAGAAAGCATTTTGTAACCTCGCCCTAATAAAGTGAGGATTCATGCTCAAATAAAGTGAGGCTAAAAATCCTCACCCAAATAGAGTGAGGCTAAAAAATATATTGCTCGAATAGGGTGAGGTTAAAAATTATCTCTCCTTTCAAGCATGGAATAAGTGTCCTCAGCTATTTTGCGTGAGAAATTGGATTCGAGGATTTGCAGTGATGGGGGTGGTGCGGGCGGAGCAAAGGAGCTGTCAACTCTGGTGATGTTCCTTTGCACACGGGACTGATATTACACCAATCTTACTCCAACATTACCGATAATACCTTCAGATTACGTCGATATTTGTCATATTTTTGTCAATATTACATTAACCGACACCGGTGTGTAATATATGGGCCCATATTACTTACAGTACAACATCAATATTTCAATGTTACTCTTATATTACTAATAATACCAATATTCCTCCGTACCTGGCTGAAGGCAGTTGACAACCCCTCGGGGCGGAATGATCGCCAGATGGAGTTGCGCCGGCCTGCTCGTCACTGAAGCAGGCATCCGGCCGCCGATCCGGAAGCTGTGCATCTCGCGTATATTCGTAGCAGTGTTGCCAGGTTGAATGGCAAAATGTCCTCCAATACACCTGTTAGGCAGACGTGCAGTACCGCCCCACCAGCCGACCATGCAACTGTCCTCGCATGGGGACTTTCTTTTGCCTTGTAGGCAGGCGGAGATTATTCTGCGGTAGGAACAATGTCTGATTTTTCGAGGGAAAAGAGAGGAACTTTGAGGCACTTTATGACTGAGGAAAACCCCTCAGATTGTGAGGAAATCTCCTCAACAAATAAGGAAATTTTCTCTTTCAGGAAACTTCCTCTCAATCTAGAGAGTTTTCCTCAAAATGTGGTGGTGTGCCTCAAATTTTTCCCTCTTTTCTTCAGAAATCAGACTTTGTTTTTACCGTGTTTAATGCGGTCAAATGCCGGTGTATTCGAGGGAAATCTGCCTACTGATCTCTGGTAGCACTGACTCTTCTGTGACAGCCTGCTCTCTCTCTCTCTCTCTCTCTCTCTCTCTCTCTCTCTCTAGATCCGTGCCTGCACTTCCAGAGTGTGAGACGAGCGTGAAACCACTGCTCAGTGATGGAGGGGCTCAGCAGGCCCATTGAGGATGAGGCATGAAATGTAAATGCCGCCGTGATGGAGGCTGGGCTGCCCCGCCCCGCCCCGCCCCGCCCCGCCCCGCCCCGCCCCGCTCCGCTACGCCACGCCGGCCACAGGGAATGCCTGAGCGCTGGTAGTGCAAGCAGGCAGGCGGGTGCTGCTGCCTGCTGCCAACCCACTACTTCCACTCACATAAAACAAAACAGACAAAAAAATATGTTTCAAATATTTCTACTCCAATGCGGTAACTGGTGACTTTACGGCTGGCTATGTAACCAAAATTTTGGGTTATCCTCGTGAGAATGTTGTCACAATCACTGTGAAATTTGTTTGATGTGCATTCGAACGTTTGATGTAGTTTGTAACTAACCATTTACAAAATATGCCGTACATATACAATCTCTTACCCTTGCTCATTACATTCGATTCGAAGTCGATGTTCATGGCTTGCATAATGTACGATCTTAAATTTTAATTTTACGACACCTTTTCTGCACCCGGGGCGTCTATTTCTCACAGTTAACGTACTTTCAGTCATTCAGTAAAGATCACTATTGTTTATTTAATTTTTTTGGGAACAGAAGAAAAAAAAATCATTTTGATTTGTTGGTGAACTTCTACACAAGACCTCGCGTACTGGTACTTTGACGATTTACATAATTTTTCTGGTGTGGCGTCGATACTCCGCACCAAAAAAAAATAATTTTGTTTTTAATTTGCTTTTAATTTTTTTGCTTTTTTGCTGGAACGTCCAAAATGCTCACCCACGTTTAATTTTATTTTCTACGTAGAATTCCCCCCACCCCACCCCTCCTGATGCGTGTTCTGCCCCTTGATGAGTCGGCGGGGCGGCCCTGGGCGGAGGGCTTAGGGGAGGCCGGCCCGGTACGGTATACGGCTGCAGGCCGGCTACATGCGATATCTACCGCAAGGCCACGGCTTCCGTTCCGGCCGCTGAATATTTAGAGCGCAATTTAAACTCCCCGTAACTAGTGCAAGACAGCAGCATGGCCTGCTCCCGGCCTGGCCGCGCTGCCAGTGTACGGCAGGCCATGTCCGGCCGGCTTTCAACTTCATCAGGCCAAAAGCGTGTTGATACTCACCAGGTCAAACGCAAACGTTAACTGTGCGGACAACTTCGGCTCATAACTGTACTTGTTTCTTCCGACGTGTCAGTTTTATCGCTGGAATTTTGCGGAAAGTTCTGGGAGGCTTTCATTGTCGCTATAGGTTTGAGGAGATAGTGTCCGCGGGAATAAACCGGAGGCGTGCGGATCCACTGGAAAAACAAATGTTACTTGTGTCACATGTTATCATGCATTCTCTGGAGAAAACGTTTCCTGATGCATTCCTCTCCATGCAAAAGGATAGGGGCATCACAAAGAGAATGCAGCAAGAAACGTTTTCTCCGGAGAGTGCAGCAAGAAACGTGACACACGTAACGTTAGTTTTTCCAGTGGAGTCTCGCATCAGGTCCGAGCGGAGAGTGGACACGATTTATACTAGTCACATTTCTCATCCGAAATGAGCGAAGCATTTTTTCATCTCGCTTAGTAAAAGTGGCGTTCGTTCAATTCGAGTCTTTTCTGATAGTTTGAAATAGCTTCAGTTGAGTGACGTTTGATGACTTGACTTTAAAAGAGTGTATGTGTATAGCAGCACATTGCCGAAAACGTCATCATAATTATGACTCTAATAGAGCGATGTTAATCCGGCGTCTCGCTCTCCCTGGAGCATGAAAAGTTGGTGCAGTGAAATCTCTCTCCCAAGAGCAAGAAAGTCGACCCCTCCATTTTCAGTGAAAAATGGGGGAAAAGGGGGGGGGGGGGGAGTGTAGGGTGTTGCCGGGGCTTGAGACTCAATCGGGTGATGATGCTGCCTCTGCTGCGGAAGTCACTTAGAAAGCAGCAGCAGCGGCGCCGGCAGCGCGAGAGCGGTGGCAAAGTGGGGCGTAAGGTAGATAAAAGCCCCGGCAAGCAATTAGCGCTCTTGACGACGGGAAATCAAGGTAAACGAGCTGAATAACAAAACCGGACAGAGACTCGCGGCTTGGCGCGGCGTAGGGTGGTGTGGGGGCAAAAGTTTGTGATCGTGGCGCGCGGTGGCCGCCGGAGCCTCCAGAGTTAAACAACTGTCCTCAGGGCGGGGCGGGTCTCGGCGCACGCGCCAAATTAAAGCAGTCGGAAAGTATTTCTGTGCAATGTACCGCGAAGCTGCGGCAACATTTTTGCCGGGGTTAGGGGACAGGGGAGGGAGGAGGTTCTGAGAGGAAAACACCCGCGTTACTGCCGTTGTTGCGGTTTTGCACGCAAACTAATTTAAGTGCGAAAATTAATAATTGCTCAAAGTGCGCGAAGTGCGCGAAGTCGAAGTCCGTTCGGTTTTTGCGGAAAAGATCCTTATTATTTATTCTTCCAATTTTCAGGCACCCTGCATCCACGCTAATAGTGTGTTTCGATTAGAAAAGGGAGAAGAATAGCGGATAGAACAAAAACGTCGCCTGATTGGCTGAGCGCTTCGCGCCACGTGAGCGCGCTAGTGGTGGTGGGGGGTAGTGGTGGGGGGCTCAGCCAATGAGGCTCTCTTGTTCTATCCGCTATTCTTCTCCCTTTTCTAATAGAAACACACTATATTCGCGTAGCGTTGTGTGCTGTGGTGCACGTGTTTTGTTAAACAGATTTAATTTTTCTAAATCAGTTGCGCGCAATCTGTTAGGTTATTGTCCTCATTTTTTCCTTCGGCGCTTTCACGGCAAGCCCGGGGCTAGGAGGCTAGGCCTGTGCGATTGTTCGATTAATCGAAATCGTCATCGATATTTCTGGCCATCGACGATGAATTTTGACATGTCGATTCCGATGACCGACATCGATCATCGATTTGGACCTAACCGATGACCATGTTTGAAACGATTATTCGATGATTGTCGATGGCCGATTATTATCCGATTACCTGAGAGAGATTAAAACTATTTTGACACATTTTTTTGTAATACTTCGTGCAAAATAAAATAGTTTAATCCAGTTTTAAGTATTAAACTGTCAACTTTCTTCGAATTTACGATAAATTGTTGCTCTCATGTCATCGGTTTATCACTTAATAAGTCAAAGTCAACAGTACTTAAAAATTGATCAGATTTAATCGATTAATTGGAATAATCCGATTAATCGGAAATAAACGATTAATCGAATTAAACCGATTAATCGGGTAGCAAATCGATGGTCGATGCAGGCGCATCGGCATCGACAAGAATCGCGATGATCGCAGTCATCGACCGATTACGATGATTTCCGATCATCGCACAGGCCTATAGGAGGCTGTGTGTATGTGTGTGTGCCCGCCCCTGGGGCCTGCAGGGCCAGGACGGTCCAGTCTGGTCCGGCTGGCTAACACTCCCCGCCCGGTGTTGATTGGGTTAACAAGTGCTGGCCGTCCCTGCCCGGGCGTCCAGGCTGCCCTGACCGCACCGCCGCCACCACCAGGGGCACGCCCGCCGCACCACCAGCCCGCTGAGCGAGGGCAGTGGGCGGGGCGGGGCGGGGCGGGGCGGGGCGGGGCGGGGCAGCAGGGCTGCCGGATCGTGCCTTGCAAGTTCAATAACGGTACGCCGCACTGACTCTGCTGCAGGGCGTGCCGTGCGGTCTGACCAGCTGCCGGCCCCACCGCTCCCTGCCGCACCCTGCCGCACCGCGAACGTGTACCCGACGACGGCCCCCCGGGGCGTATTGTGCAAACGTGGTTATGGCCCGCACATCATTCGCAGATTGGGGGCCCTCTAGCGTGGGGCGGGGCGGGGCGCGGTGGGGTGGGTTGAGACGGGGCGAGGCTAGGCTAGGCGGGTGGGGCTGGCCGCGACAGATCGACCTACTCACCTCTGCTAATTGCTGTGAAATGATTAGGCCTGTGCGATTGTTCGATTAATCGAAATCGTCATCGATATTTCTGGCCATCGACGATGAATTTTGACATGTCGATTCCGATGACCGACATCGATCATCGATTTGGACCTAACCGATGACCATGTTTGAAACGATTATTCGATGATTGTCGATGGCCGATTATTATCCGATTACCTGAGAGAGATTAAAACTATTTTGACACATTTTTTTGTAATACTTCGTGCAAAATAAAATAGTTTAATCCAGTTTTAAGTATTAAACTGTCAACTTTCTTCGAATTTACGATAAATTGTTGCTCTCATGTCATCGGTTTATCACTTAATAAGTCAAAGTCAACAGTACTTAAAAATTGATCAGATTTAATCGATTAATTGGAATAATCCGATTAATCGGAAATAAACGATTAATCGAATTAAACCGATTAATCGGGTAGCAAATCGATGGTCGATGCAGGCGCATCGGCATCGACAAGAATCGCGATGATCGCAGTCATCGACCGATTACGATGATTTCCGATCATCGCACAGGCCTAGAAATGATAGTGTCGGGTTGTGGGCGAGGTAGGTGGGGGGGGGGGGGGGATTTGGGGTGTGGGAGGTGATGGGGTGGGGGGTGGGTGGCAGTCCAAGGAGATCCCTTTCGCGTCCGCCGGTTCATCCGCCGTCGTCCTACATTTACCTTTGCGCCGTCCTGAAACTTAATCCAGGACGCCGATGAGGCGAACGCCCCGCCCCGCCCAACCGGCATCGACTCACGCCTGCCTGTGCACACAGCGGCTTCAAATAGACCCTCCGAGCGGAGAGCGGGAGGGAGTAGGAGCAGGAGGAGGAGGAGGAAGAAGAAACTCGCTGGTTTTGTCTAATTAGATTACCAACTCGGCGGAAAGGAAAAGTTTTTTGGAGCGGGAGAGGATGAGGAAGAGGTGGTGGAGGAGGAGGAGGAAAGCGGTATTACCGGCTGAGGTTTGCGTTCGGTCGTCCTGCCCTGGCCCCGGGCCGCCCCGGCGGCCGCCTCGCCAGGAATATATGTAAGTCGTGTGTGAGTGCCAACGGGCGGGGCGGGGCGGGGCGGGGCGGGGCGGGGCGGGGCGGGGCGGGGCGGGGCGGGGCGGGGCGGGGCGGGGCGGGGCGGGGCGGGGCGGGGCGTGTGGACAACGGGAGCGCACTGCCCCGCCCCGCCCCGCCCCGCCCGCCGTGCGCACTCAGGTAGCAGAATGGAAGTTGCACTTTAGGAAGGACTTTGAAGTCAAGCACGGTGGTGTGCTTCCAGCCCAGGCGGAGAGGCGGGGGACGAGGAGGGGTGCTTGTGGTTATGAAGGAGACGGTAAATTAAACGCAAACATTGAGCACACCTCACCTCCCCCCCCCCCCCCCCCCCCCCCCATGGCCTCCAGCCCGCCCGTGCGCGGGGCGCGGGGCACGGCCCTGGTCGCCCGGGGGGTGTAGAGGGTCTGCTGCTGCTGGAGCTGCTGGAGGATGAAGAGGAGCGGAGCGGTATCTGCTGGAGGAGAGAGTGGCTGGCCGGACAATCGGGCGGCGGATGAGCGCGCCGTGCGGGGAGGATAAGAGGGGCTTACAGTTCGCGACCCTCCGCGCCTCTAACATAACGAGCAGCCACCGCACGGCCGGCCGCCCCGTCAGCCGCCGGGGTATTTATAGTCAAAAGGCAAAGCGTTCGTCGAACCTCCGCCCCGGCCCCGGCCCCGCGGCCTCAGCCCCGCTCTCTATTAGAGATTGGTTGAATTTGTGGGAGAAGAGCAAGAGCTCTGTGAAAAATATTTTTCGTAAGGGTTACGGAAAAATTTGCCATAATTATAAATGTCGTAAAGTTACAACTTCCAGTTGTATTGTTACGAGAATTTTTCGACACTATGTGTCGTAAAACTACGACTGCGTTCGCAAATTCACAACACTGCGAAAAAAAAACGTAGTTTTACGAATATTTTTTTTTCACAGGGAGACTGCTTTTAGTCTTTAGTCCTTAAGGCTGCAGCCCAGCTCTGCCCGTATTGTTAATGTTGCTGCCGTTGTTAATGTTGCTGCCGTTGTTGTTGTTGTTGTTGTTGTTGTTGTTTGTGTTGTTGTTGTTGTTGTTGTTGTTGTTGTTGTTGTTGTTGTTGTTGTTGTTGTTGTTGTTGTTGTTGTTGTGGGGTGACGCGTGCTCCGATGCCCTTGCACCGTCGGGACCGGGTGGCGAGGAGGTCGATAGGGGCAGGGAGGCGGGGCGGTGATAGCCTGGCCCGAATTCATTTTGAATGGCTTTCTTGGGGCGTGCGCCGCGTGGGTTGGGGGGTTGGGGTGGGGTTGGGCGGGGCGGGGTGGGGCGGGGCGGGGTTTGGGTGGGGCTGCCGCCGTAGCCGCGATGTCTTTTCAACATAACTTTTGCCTCTGCCTTGGTTGACTAACCCTCCTCGGCGGGCCGCACAGTCTCGACGCGACGCGACCGTGTCGTCTGCCTCGGCGATGTTATTCGGAGCGAGGAGCAATCATCGGGGCCACCCCACCTCAGCGGGCCGAGCCGTTCCGCTTTGCTCGTTTTGTCGTCCTCCTGCGATTGTCGGTTTTATATACAAAGTTATGGCTGTGATCGGCGTGCACCTCGTCAGAGGGGGGCGCCCTCTCCCGCGGCCTCGCTGCCCCGCCCCGCGCCCGAGCCGCGTAATTTCTTTTCCGTTGCTATCAGCTTGTTTTTTTGTGCTCCGATTCGCACGCACGCCGTGCGCCTTTCTGCTGCCGCCCCACCCCGCGGGGCCAAATGGAGTGTGACATGGATTAGAATGCCAGGCGGCCGCGTCCTTCACGGCGCCACTGGGGAGGAGGCCCTGCGCCCCGCCGCGCCCCGCCGCGCCCCGCCGCGCCCCACCCCGCCCCGCCCCTTTAGGCTCCCATGTGCCAGGGGACGCTGCTGGCTGCGCCCATAGCAGCCTTCCGCTCGACAATTTGCGTCGGTAATTTCCAATCGTGCAAAACCACCACCAGCGCCGCACCCCTCGCGCTTTGCTGGCATCGGGGGTGTTCTCCATTCTCTGCGCAGCCACCGACCTTGCCCCACCCCGCCCCGCCCCGCCCCGCCCCGCCCCGCCCCGCCCCGCCCCCGTCGGAAGGAGCATCCAGTCGGATGGACACACCGCGCCCTTAACTCAACTCCGGAGGAGCTTTATCCCGGCCGACTGTGTTTACGAGGGGGCGGGGTGGGTGCCTCCGGGGCCGCCTCGAGGGGGTAAGCTGAAGAGGAGGAACGCCTTTCCGCCCCGCCCCGCCCCGCCCAGCCGTCCCCCGCTCCCGAGTGTTTGGGATTCACTCGCACTAGCTCTGGAGAAAGACATTCACCGGTGGATGTCTCGCCTGTCGTTCCGAGCACCCCGCGGCGCCCCGCCACGCCCCTCCACGCCCCGCCACGCCCCGCCACGCCCCGCCGCGCCCCGCCACACCCGGTGCTCGGCTCGTAAAGACGAGTCGTGTGAAGACTTGGCGCCTGAGAAGGCCGGTTCGGGCGGGGCGGGGCGGGGCGGGGCGGACGGCTGGGGCCCAGATAATGCTGCTGGCTGGTGGCGCTCGTTTGCGGCCCCGCCCCACCCCGCCCCGCGCCAGTCGTTGCTTCCTACACTGCCGCCTGGACATGTATGACTTATCTCGCGACGTGCAGCGCAGCTGCACCCTGCGAGAATGTACACTGACTGGTAAAACAAATGTTTAGTTTCTATACATCATGGTGTATAGTTGGCAATTCTACACATGACATGATGTATAGCAGGTACTAAACATGACGATATGTTTAACAACTAAACACTTCGTTAATGTTTAGAGATTAAACATTTTGTGATGCATAGAAGTAAACACTTGAGCGAGGCATCACATGGAGAAGCATAGGGATACCACGCTGCGCCAAGTGTATACACTGTGATTTGGGGGTGCTCAGTGATTGTACGCCATAGGCGTACAATGCTCAAAACTATACGCCATTGGCATGCAATGACAGCACACCTACGGCGTATCGCGATAGCACACCTTTCTAGCCCCCGGACAGTTAGCTGCTGATACCGCAGACATGAGTTCTGATCCATTGCATAGGGGGCTAAAAAGGTGTGCTATCACTATACGCCATAGGTGTGCTGTCATTGTATGCCATAGGCGTACAATGCCCAAAACTATACGCCATTGGCGTACAATCACTGAGCACCCCCAAATGACAGTGTAGCCAACTGAACACTCGCAAAGTGTTTAAGAAGTAAACATCTGCTGGTGTATAGTTTGAACTAAACATGATATAGTGTTAAAATATTAAACATAAGCAGTTAAACATCAGTTTATGTTTAGAACGAAACATTTGTTTTACCAGTGTACACATACATTCACACTGCTGCACTGGAAAAACTAATGTGACATGAGTCACATCAATTGATTTGACCAGTTTATGTCACATCTCAAAACGTTACCAAATTCTCGGTCACGTTTGGTAATGTGACATCCGGTGCCACACTGTGAAAAATATGTACGGAAATGTCCGGTTATTTTTTTTCCGGACACTGCCGTACTTGACGAAAACGGAAACGTCCGTTAAGATGTCCGTAGTATATGGTTCTTTCTGCAGTACCGTAGGAAGAAAAAGTTGATCACGGCTTGGAAGGATTCGTCCGTACCCATCATGGTACGGAATGTTTCCGTCATCGGTTCCGTACAAGTATTCTCATTTTTTACAGTGCACGTGTTACGTTTGCCTATAGTAATAACATGGAGGATGTCACATTACAAACGTTACCGAAAATATGGTAACATTACGTGATGTTACCTAAACTGGTCACATGTGCACATGTGACACATGTCACATTAGTTTTTCCAGTGAGGATGTGTGTGTGTGTGTGTGTGTGTGTGTTCGTGTCTTTTTTCGGGTGTGTCGCAGCTCGATAACCAGCGCGCCTCGTCCATGTAACACCCGCGGCAGCGGCAGGTGCAGGCAGGCCAGGGCGGGGGCGGCAATGAGCCGGGGGGGGAGGAGGAGGGGCTCCGGTGCGGAAAGGCGTTACTCTCCTTGACGCGGGACAAGGATGTCTGCCGCACGTGTGTCTGCGTGTGAGAGTGTGAGTGTGAATGCGGGGTTGTGTGCGTGTGTGAGGGAGAGAGAGGGGCAGAGAGAGGGAGAGAGAGAGAGAGAGAGAGAGAGAGAGAGAGCAAGAGCAAGTGAGCTCAATCCCACTTCCTTGTATGTGAGTGTGTAATGCTTGTCGTCGGCGCGCGTGTGTAATCTCCTCTAGACTTACACACGATCTCAGGTGAGGAGGGAAAAAACGGAACGGAGTAAGTAGTTTTTTTTCTTTCTAAGGGAAAAACGGAGAAGGGGAGAGGAGGGGGCGGACACGATAAGCAGACGCATCGAGGGCGAAAGAGCGTCTCAGCAGAGAGCAGATGCTCTCTGCTTCCTTCTTCTCACTAGACCGCCCCAGGCTGCACCTCCCCGCCCTGCCCCCTCCCATCGCGCCCCGCCTCTGGCCGCGCCTGCCTATTTGTAGCCTCAATGACACTTCGACGACCAGCGACCATGCGCCCTAATGGTGATCGCGATCGTCCGACTCGCTTCCTAGCCTTGCCTTTCCCGCTCTCTCTCTCTCTCTCTCTCTCTCTCTCTCTCTCTCTCTCTCTCTCTCTCTCTCTCTCTCCCTCCCTCTCTCCGTGTCGCTCGCGCGCTTCCTCTCTCTCACTCTGCTCTCTTCACACATGACCGCTCCCCAAGTGGCGCCCGGGGCCCGGGGCGGCGCGGGGCAGCCAGGTCAGCTTGTGCCTGGCCTCCGAGGCCCTCGGGCGGCGCGGCCGCGCCCCAGCACCGGCGGGGCGGGGGCGGGCCAGCGGTGTCCGAATGGGGGAAAATACGCTTACGGAAATGGAAAGCCGTGCGCCGGAACGGGCTGCCGGGGACACCGCGCGCGCCGGGGCGTAGCGGGGACACACGCGGGTACCCTGTCGCAAACAGACCGGGGGGGTTGGTCTTTGTGATGAGGGCGGGGTGGGGCGGGGTGGGGTGGGGCGGGGTGTCACCAGACTGTGTACCGCGCTCGCCACCGCCGCCACTGGCCAGCTCTCAGCGGGGATGGCGCTGCTCGTTTTATTACTCGGCCGGGTTGACACGGCTCGTAACTGAATCGGCTCTCGCTCCCCGTCGCGTCTCGCGGGGAAAAGCCTCGTAACTGAAACGTACAGCGCGCCGCGAAGGCGCGCCGCGTCCTATACCAATACCCGCATCGACAGCGAGGTATAGTATATATAAAAATATACAGAAATATAATGAAAGCGCGGCGTATTAACGGAGCGGCAGCTTAGCGGTCCGTTTGGGATTGTCTCCTCCTCCGCTTCCGCGCCGTTCGTATACGGGTGCGACAGAGACAGACAAGACAAATACTCCGTGAAATGGAAGCTCGCCAGAAATTTGCATCATAAAGGGGGGGGGGGGAGTCCAAGAACGGGATTGGGTCCGGGATGAGAGATGAGGGGGGGGGGTGCATGGCTTTTATTGGCATCCACTCTGAGATTCTCGCTCGTCTCTATCTGGTGGCTGCATGAATGACAGCGCAGTGCAGCCGGCCCCACTCTGAGGGACACTCGAGACTCGAGTTATTGGCGGAGAGCCGAGAAGTACCTCATCGCTTCGTCGCGGGGTCCTTACTGGCTTGTCTCCGTGTACTTCATTTACTTTTCATTATTTTTACAGTATTATGGTTTTTGCGTCGTGCGCTTCGATTTTTCGGCAACCACTGCAAACCCTGGAATCCAATTTCTCACCCAAAATGGGAGAGGTCACTTTTCCATGCTAAATTGGAGTAAGAATTTTTAACCTCACTCTTTTCGAGCGAGAAATTTTTTAGCCTCGCTCTATTTGAGTAAGGATTTTTTAACCTCACTTAATTTGAGCACGAATTCTCACTTTATTTGGGCGAGGTGTCAAAATTCTTTCTCATAAAGGGCGAGGAAAAAAATTCTTACTCTCCAAAGAGTAATAAAATTGCCCTCAAATTCTCACTCGTGAGGGGGCGAGAATTATGACTCCTAGATTTTCAGTGCACTGTAAAAATTTGTTGTAAAATAACGACAAAAAAAAAAATACAGGTTTCGCTGTTAAATCGGTGAACAGATTTTTCCTGTAGTTTGATGAAACATGTTGTGAATTAACAAGAAAAATCGCGAAACAACAGATAAAATTTGTAAACTTACGGAATTATTTTGTAAAGTTACGGAATATTTTTGTGAAGGTACAGAGTTTTTTTCGTAAATGAACACGAATAAAAAGTAAATTCACAGTCAGTTTGTTTAACAAAATTCACAGATATTACCTGTTAATTTACGACATGTTTTTTTTACAGTGTGACTGCAGCATTCCCTGTAGCTTGTCTTGATTTTCTCCTTAGCAAATATGTATGTTTTGATGCTATTCTGATTATTTTTGTAAATAAGTCACTGATAAAGATTACAAGAAATTGTCAGTCATTTGAAAGGAAACAGACATGCACGACTCGTTAAAACAGTTATCTGTGTTTTAAATGTTTTTATGCAGTAGGAATACTGACAGAGGGTTTTAAAAAATCAGTAACGGGGTAAGACTGAAAAATAATGTTCCGTCGTAGTTTTTGCTGAAGTCCTTTTACAAAAGAAGTAATGAACCATGTGAGGTGAGGTGGTTCTTCTGACAAGTGAAACTTGTGTGCCGACCGGATGGTTAGGGGGCGGGAAGGGGAGGCAGGATGCTGCAAGGAGCCGGTCGTGTTTCGCCCTTGCCGCTCCCGCCTCGTGCTGCCGATAACGGATTAATTTAAAACATTACTCGCGCTCTCCTCTTCCTCCCAAAGCCTGCGTTTCTCTCTCTCTCTCTCTCTCTCTCTCTCTCTCTCTCTCTCTCTCTCTCTCTCTCTCTCTCTCTCTTTCTCGCACGCGGCGCGTACCGACATCTCCACTACAACAAGGGTAGGGTGGGCAAGGCTGCAGCGCGCAGACTGAGGCTGGAGGGCGGTGACCCCGCCGCGCCCCGCCGCGCCTCCCCCTTTTCTTGACGTAAACTCGGGGCTCCCTCTCCAATACTCAGCACTCCTGCCCCGCCCCGCTCCCTGCTCCTTTCCCTATGCCCCCGTCTTCTTCTTTCCCGGCCAAACCCAAACCTTCGGTTCGGACCCTTTGGCAATTTTATTTGCCCTCGCCGCAGCAGGGAAGCTCTCACCAGGCTGGAGGTGCGGGCCGGGGCCGTGGTGGTGGAGCGGGGCGGGGCGGGGCGGGGCGGGGCGGGGCGGGGCGGGGCGGGGCGGGGCGGGGCGGGGCGGGGCGGGGCGAGGTCGGAGTTCTGAATGGGCGGGTGGTGCCGCGGCGGCCGCCTGGCCTGGAGGAAGCACAGCACAGCCCCCTCGGCTTGGCTCCTCTTCCTTTTGAATGACGGCAGCCCAGCCGCGGCCCGCTGCACCGCCGACAGCGCCCCTGTCAATGCGTCTTATTCACACGGCTGGCTCCATCAGCTGGGCCCTGCTGCTGCTGCTGCTGCTGCTGCTGCTGCTGCTGCTGCTGCTGGGCGGCCGCTCTTCAGGAGTTCTGCGCAAAGATGATGTATAATTCTTTCTCCCTTCCAAATTTTATTTCTTGTTTTTGGATGGGTGCGAAATGACGGCAAGAGGGGGAGAAACGACATAAAAAGAGGCGGAGTGTACGTGACCGCGGGGACGGGGGCGCGGCGGGGCGGGGCGGGGTGCGGCGCGGCGCATACAAATGTATGGCGTTGTGATCCACACCACTGTCCGGTGAGGCCTCACCGAAATTAGTCCCTTTAGAGCCATCTCTCTCTCTCTCTCTCTCTCTCTCTCTCTCTCTCTCTCTCTCTCTCTCTCTCTCTCTCCCCCCCTCTCCCTCTCCTCCCCCCTCTCCCTCTCTCCCTTGCCGTTTTTCATTTGTTTTGTGATGTGCGGGCGTTTGATGCTCTTTCTTTTGTTTTATTTCTACGTCGTGTCACTTATTTCCCTTTTTTTCTTTATTTCTATTTTTGTTTTTATTCCTTTTATTAGCCATGCGGGTTAATCTTTATTGCCTTTTGGCCGGCGTGCGAATGGAATGAGGGCTTTGCACATCAGATCCGCTGGCGTGCCGTGTTGCGGACGTTACGTGGCGTGGTGTGGCTTGGCTTGGCTTGGCGTGGCGTGGTGTGGTGTGGCACGGAGGCTCGGAGAGGCGCGTCGCCTGCAGGGCAGGCAGTACCCGGGCCCAGCACCAGCGTTATTATCATCATTGTTGTAATTTTTTATATATATTTTTTGCTGTGTGCTGCCCTGCCGCTGCTCTCCTCCGATTGTTTCGGGCCGGCTCGTGGCACGAGTGTGCTGCCCGGGCAGCAGTGGAATGGACGCCACGCGGGGACATTTTTTTGAAGGACCTTTTGACATGATTGTCTTCCCCTCGCGGGCAAAGCAACAACAGCCAACCGCCTCCTGTGCTCGACTGTACCGCACTTACACCCTAGGCGGTCGCGGTCGCACAGGACTCATGTGTGAGTGTGAAATGCATTGTCGTTTCATTTCCGGCTGTCGTTTATTTCGCAGGCAAATGCCTGTCGCGCGGTCGCGTACGAGGTTTAGTCGTGTACTTTTCCCTTTTGTCGTACTTCTTTTAACTGGGTCGACACACACGCAAGCAAGCACGCTTTCACACACACGGCGGTGGCACCTGGATTGCTGAAAAACTTACAATTCAACAGGATACAGGATATTATATATATATATATATATATATATATATATATATATATATATATATATATATATATATATATATATATATATATATATATATATATATAAGTAAAACTTTTGCCGTTCTTGAAGATAGCCGCCAAGGTAGCCGCTGCCTAGTCCCGTGCGTGCAGGTCGGTGCTGGACCTCACCGGGCGGGGAGACCTAACGGTTTCGAGAAAGATAGGAGGCCATCCGTCCCCTGTTTCCCCCCCAGTCTTTACCAACACCCCCTCACCCCGCTCCCCTCCCATCCCCAGTCGTTCGGCCGCGCTGGTGCGTTGTCACCCTTCAGGTTGGGCCCCGCGGGAAATATCCGGTCCAGCTCAGCACGGAGCCCCGCCCTACCCCGCCCCGCCCTACCCCGCCCCGCCCTGTTCCGCCCCGCCCTGCCCCGCCCTGCCCCGCCCTGCCCCGCCTCACCCCTCCTCAACCCTCAACGCGCTTACCCCGCTACGGTATCGGTGGGGGGACATCTGGCATGGCGTGGCGGGGGAATGGGAGCCGCCGGCGTGGCTACGCGCGCGACGCTGCAGTTCTGATCTCTACGCCCCTCCCAACTCAACTCAACCCACTCCTTCCTCCCCCCCTCTCCACCCCCCCCCACCCCCCACTCCCTCCCGCCCCCAATTCGATTCCGATCAAAATATTGTTTGCTGCTCGCGTTCGGCGAATTTGTAAACTTTTGATGGGCTGGTCCCGCGCTGCGCGGCGCTGCGCGGAGGGTTGCCGCGCCACACAGCGGGGCGGTGGTGGCGACTGTACAAGGACGCGCTGCGCCAAAAATATTCTTTGTTTTTTATCGGCTGTTGTGGTTCCTTTTTTTTGTTTTTGCGTCGCTTTGTGTCTTTTGCGATGAAATATAATCACGCTCTCGGGCCAACTTCTGCCTGCGCCTTGCAGCGCCTCCGTCCCTCCTCCTCCTCCTCCTGTTCTCCCTCGCGATTTGAATTGAATTTGACGGGCTTTAATGTTTTTTGTCAGGTCGCCGCTGATTCTACCCCACCGACCGTCCCGCCCCTGTGGTCTTGGAGAGGGGATTGTTTGAAGCCCGACCACGTTGACGCACATCCATCTTTGTGTCTTGGAGGGAGGGCCCGATTGAAGTAAAAAGGGTTGCTGTGGGGGGAGGGAGGGGTCCCAACCCTGATATTGGGGAGGTCATAAATATTGCGTTTTGTCTCTGGATTGTTTGAGGACAATGGCCCCGCCCTCTTGCACGTCAGACAATCGAGTGGCAGAGAGAAAATGGCTCGATGTTGGGCGAGTAGGAGATAATGCTTGTGGGGGAGGGGAGGGGGTTGATAAATAAGACTGATCACCGCCCCCCGCCTACCTGGGTGGGTGCATTTAGTGCCTCCCTGCGTGCCCTGCGCCCCTCCTGCTGCCCCTCCTCTGCAAATACTATGGGGTCTCATAGAAAAAGAGCGATATTTTTTTTCTCTTACTCCATTTAACTGACAGTTGAGGAACCTCGCTCTAAATGAGAAGGAGTTGAAAGCATATCACTGAAATTTAGTGAGATTTAGGATATGAATCCTCACTGAAAATGGGCAAAGTTTACCAGTCAACACTCAAATGATGCTTTTGAAACTATTTCTCTAGTCGAGCGATAAAACCAAGCCTCGGCCATAGGAGAGCGAGAAAATTTAATGTAAATTTACTGTAAATTTTCTCGCTCTCCTGAGGGCAAGAATCCTCGCTCCGGTATTTACAGTGTCCCGACACTGTGAAAAATATCTTCGTAAATTTACAACATATTTTGTAATTTCGATTTACAAAATATGTTGTAAATTTACGACCGCCCATTCTTGCTCGTCAATGAATTCTAAGTCGATACAACGTACTTGTAATTTTACAATTTCAAATTGTAATTTTACAACATTTATCATGGAAAATTTTCCTGTAACCTTTACGAGTATTTTTCACAGTGGATGAATTCTGCTGCCTCTTCAGTGAACCTGCATGCATAATCGTCGTGCCCGTTTTGCCTGTCGTGCCTGCTGTGCCTGCCGGGGGAGGCTCGCAGTCGAGGCGTACCTCACACCTCACCTTCCCCAATCAGTGTACACCCTAAGTTCCAATTATTTTAATAAGCACCTTAAAATAGAAAAATATTGAATTGGTGCCAAAACTTTCAAGCGTTCTTTAAAGTTTGGTCCAATTTTCCTTCCGATCACAATACAACCTTCCAATCAGTGTACACCCATTTAAAGAGTGGGTTACTCCTCGCTCGCAGCACTGGTAAAACAAATATTTAGTTCTATAACATCATTGGTGTTTAGTTCCAAAATATTTCAAAAACTTAACACCAGCTGAACTTATTTAACGTCAATTGATGTCTAATTGGTCCAACTATACACCAGCAGGTGTACTATAGCTTTTGAACATTTGGAACTGAACACCAATTGATGTTTAGAATTAAACATTTGTTTTCCCAGCGAGTGTTTCCCAGCTCAGCAGGTGCGGTTGGCGGGGCCGCGCGGTCAGTGCGTGCGACCGTGTGGGACTGTTTCCATTTCATCACACATTTATCTGAGCGAAGTAATTGATTTGTAAACTCTGGGTGCGGATGGCTGTTTGCGGTCGAGCCCTGCCCCCTCAGCTGCCCAGTCGTCGTCGGGTCCCTTCCGGTCTCTCGCAGTGGTGGAAGGAGCAGGGAGAGGGTCTCGCACCACGCCCTTCTCTCTCGCTCACCCCTCCGCCTCGATTTCTCTCTCCGTCCCTCCCCCAACCCCTTCCTCAAACGTTCTGTTTAGGGCAGGCGTCGGCCAAGTTGGCGATGTCGTGGGGTGGCGTGGCGCAGAGCGGGGCGGGCAGGGTTAACCGGCGGCGTTCGGTCGGCCGTTCGTTAGGGCGGGCAGGCAGGCCAGGCTAGACCAGGCTAGACCAAACTAGACCAGGCCTATATGCACCGCCAGCAGGGCTGGGCTGGGCCCTGTGCTTCACCCGCCCCGCCCCTCCCCTGCCTGCAGCCGATTGGGCTGCAGTGCAGCGAACCCCAGAGAGAGAGAGAGAGAGAGAGAGAGAGAGAGAGAGAGAGAGAGAGAGAGAGAGAGAGAGAAAGAGGGAGAGAGAGAAAGAGAGAGAGAGAGCGTCATTGGGGCGCTACCGTGTAAGGAGAAAAGGTACAGCGGCTGCCGGCGCCCGCGCCGCCATCACGAATGGCCCGGGGCGTGCGGTGCTGAAACAGCGGCAAAAGAAATTAGCTCTGGAAAAAAGAAAGGGAAAAGGAGGTTATGGGTAAAGGAGGAGGAGGGGGGGGGGTACCTGCCGCTGTTGCTGCTGCTGCTGCTGCTACCGCTGCTGAACAGTGCGGCGACATGGAATGGCCGTAAAATGGTTTTCGCCGCCGGAAGGAAATAGTTCCCCCCCCCCTCTCCCCCGCCTCCGGTTTTCCTCCCCCATCCCGCTCCGTTCCCTTCTTGGCTCGCTGCCCGACAGACTTTCATTTTGCTTTGTTTGTCTAACTCAATTGAGTATTAATTACGGGGTGCGCGCGCTGGCCCGCCCCGGCAGCCCGGCACCGCCGTGCCGGAGCCCAGGAGCCGATCGCGCGCGCCATGAATTTTTCATAATTATTTGTGTTCGTATAAACTATCGCCCGGGTGCGGTGCGGCGCTGCGGATAATTATCCGGACCGGTGCTGGTTGTGCAAATTTTGCAAATTTTTATGCTCGTTACGCTCGCCGCTCCTCGTCAGTTCACTGTAAAAAATATCCTCGTAAATTTACATTTGTTGTAATTTTGATTTACGAGAAGTGTTGTACGTTTTCGACTGCCTATTCCTGCTCGTGGATCAAATCTTGATCGATAGCACTCTAAAACGAGGAGCGATTTTCCTCGCTCGAATGGAGCGACGCATATCTTCATCGCTCAAATGGAACGATATTCGCGAATATCACTCTTTTTGAATCATTTTAAAACCAAAAACGACGCAAAATGACTCCAAATGAGCGATTTTTGTGAAAGTTGTTCCTTCACGAGTCATAAAATTGGATCCAAAATATCGCTCCCCCACGAGCGATAAACATCGCTCCTCGTATTACAGTGAGGAAGTGCTTGTAAAATTATGATTTTAGATTGTAATTTTACGTCTCCCATCATGGAAAATTTTCCCGTAAACCTACGACTTTTTTCCCACAGTGTTGGTGCTGCTTCCCCGCCCGGCTAGAACTGGGTGAACTGCAACATAAACAGTGTGGTGTGTGGAGGAGACCTGTCACAGTGTAAAAGGAAAAAAAATAAGGTGGACTAATAATTTATTTTGTAATTTACTATACCCACAATGTGTGTTGTAAGTATACGACGCAGCCCAATGTGGTCATCCCTGTCCGGTGCTTCTTGCGTGGGAACATAAGACTCCGGCTTTTCGCCTGGTGTAGTCTGCTTCTACCCGTCGGGTCAAGTCTCTGTCTGTCCCTCTGACCCGCACCGCCTCACCGCCCCGCTCGTCCTGAAAGTGGCGAGTAGAAAGATGAGAACAGAGCTGGAGGAAGTGAGGGGAGTACTGCGGGAACGGGGTAGACACACTGCTGCCGCCGCCGCGAGAATCCCATCCCGAAAAATGCGGAGGGAAAAAAATTGCGCGTTGGCTGCGGGCTGGCTGCGGGTGGGTGCAAAAAGTGTTTGGTCCGCTGGTGCTGTGCCGGTCTGTCCTGGGGAGTTGTTAAGCCCTATGAAGCCACTGATAAAGGCTTAAAAACTTTTACTTCTCTCTCCCTCCGCATCTTTCCCCGCGTCGCTATCCCCTCTTTTTCTCCCCCGCCCCTCCCCCCCCCCGCACGCTAGTGTGTGCGTGTGTGCGTGTGCAGTGGGAAGGGGTACGAATGTGTCTCGACCGCAGAACTTTCTTTCAATTCCTTTTTGGTTTTACGACAATTTTACGATGAGCCTCGTGATGCCGTGCCCTGCTGCCCTCAACTGCGTCTTTCCCTCTCCTTTTCCTTTTGTCCTTTCATCTTTCTTTCTTTTTCTCTCTTTCTTGGCGTGCCTCTGCTCCCGTTCGTCTTCCTTTGGTCCTTCCCCAACTCGCTGCCGCGCCGCCCGCCGCCTTTCGCAGTCCACAGATGGTCTTTATTAAGACGCTTTTCGCAGTTGCAAAAGTTTTTGATGAACGTACGGCGGTAGCAAATGTGGGGCGGCGGGGTGCTGTGGGAGAGAGAGAGGGTCTCTGAGCTGCGCGGGAGTGAGCTAGAGAGAGAGAGAGAGAGAGAGAGAGAGATGAAAAATGAAAGGAAGGAAGGGGACGAGATGAGTAGAATCGCAGGGTGCAAGCAGTATGTCTCTCTCTGTTCCCTGTCCACACCCAGAAGAATCAGTTTGGGGTTCAAACAAAATGCTCTAGGTTGACAAAGTCAACTTAAATTGTACTTCCTCGATGGCTGTATCATCAAACACTGGAAGTGGTATTGATGAAGAAAATGAAATTTTCTTGAAATATTTAAGACATGTTCAAGTTGTGAACTAAATTGTCGGAGTGCATGATACTTGGATGGCCCTCCTACAACTTCGTTTATTCGTCGACAATAATCTTTTGGTATTTTCCTGGCAGTGTACCTGCCCCAGATGAGCTCCCCTTGTTGTTATGGCCGCTGGGTGCCTACACTGTAATTTGGGGGTGTTCCAAATGTATACGCCTTAAGGCGTTTGCTACAGGATCCAGAGCGACATTTGGCGTCTACTTTGAGAACACCTTTTGGCGTATAGATTCTAGTCACCTTTGCCCATACCACTCCCACATCACAGCACACGCTGAAAGGGTGTACAGGATGTGAGCACCTTTCGGGACGTACGTATTATGCGCACCAGGTGCATGCCCTGTGTACACCTCTGGCCACTGGTCCATGCTGTGATGTGCGAGTGGTATGGGCAAAGGTGTCTAGAATCTATACGCCAAAAGGTGTCCCAAAAGTAGACGCCAAATGTCGCTCTGGATCCTGTAGCAAACGCCTTAAGGCGTATACATTTGGAACACCCCCAAATTACAGTGTAAGTAGTCCAGCTCGCGGAACTCGCGGAATGGGGACAACTGACGTTGTCGCCGCTGCGGCCCCCGCCCCGCCCCGCCCCGCCCCGCCCCGCCCCGCCCCGCCCCGCCCCGCCCCGCCCCGCCCCGCCCCGCCCCCGCCCCGCCCCGCCCCGCCCCGCCCCGCCCCGCCCCGCCCCGCCCGGGAGCGCAGTGCCTCGGCCGCAGTCCCGACACGTCCTACAATTTAAAAAGAAACATTCAACATTCAAGGAGAAGAGCAGAAGAGTTTGCTAAACTCCGGTCTCTAATTTCCTAATCCGACCGCAGCGCCCGTGCACGCCAGCCGCCTGCCCGACCCAACCCGACACCCCCCTCCCTCCCCTCCCCTCCGCTTGACCGCTTCCTGCCTCCGCCCCGCCGCCAGCAGCTCACTGCAAAAGGCCTTATCGCCAAAACTCCCCCGCGTTTATCGGAAAACAATGCAGTTTCCATTACTTGTCGACCTTATCAGTCAGAGACAGGGCGTGGCGGGGCGGGGCGGGGCGGGGGGCCTGTCCCGTAGGAAGCTGCGGGGCCTATCTCTGTCGGGCGCAGCGCGGGGGGCCAGCAACAAAAGAAAATAAAAGCGCGCGCGCTCGCTGTGGTTCATCCATTACATGCGCGCTCGCGCACACTCACACACACTCACACACACACACTCTCTCTCTCTCTCTCTCTCTCTCTCTCTCTCTCTCTCTCTCTCTCTCTCTCTCTCTCTCTCCTTCTCTCTCTATCACACACACACACACACACACACAGCGAGTGAGAGGCGCGCCCGCTCGCTCGTGTGTGTCCCGTATAGGTGACTTAGGCGACGCTGCGTTCCTCCCCGGTGCCGCCGCTCCCGCCCCGCCCCGCCCCGCCCCGCCCCGCCCGCGTGGGCTCCAGGTCCGGTGAAGCGTTCACTTTTATGAGCGCCTAATCCTGCCCGGTGCGCGTTAGTGCCGCACGCCGCACCCCTGATTTATCCTCAGCAACCTCCCCTACCGCTCCAATAAGTCCCCCGCTGACCCCCTTCCTCTCCCGAGGTCCCCAGCTCGAGCCGCAGCCAGACCGCAGCAGGCAGCAGGCAGGCGCGCTGCTGGTGCGCGTAACCTGGGCCCCTCTGCTCCCTCTCCTCTAACGAGACTTTGTTTCTCCTGACCCCTCCGGCCCAGCGCGGCGGGTACAGGCAGGCCGACCGCGGCCCAGTTGCCCAGTCTAGTCCAGGCACGGACTGGGTGCTAAGGGCCCGGTCGGAAATTTGCCTACGTACAGGGGCAAAGTAAGTAAAAATGCCTATGTACAGGGGCATAATCCAACAGAGGGGCCCGGATTGATACCTTTTTAGAGGGGCCCGGTCGGTTTCACCGACCCACCGACCGGGCCAGTCCGTGCCTGGTCTAGTCTGCGGGGGTCGGATCTAAAAATAATAATAATAATAATAATAATAATAATAATAATAATAATAATAATAATAATAATAATAATAATAACGATAATAATAACAATAATAATAATAATAATAACGCGCAGCAGCGTGAGGGCGGGCGGATGGTCGCCCGCCCGGGAGGTAGGCAACGCGACCACACGCGCGCCGGGCGGGTCGGCCTACCCACCGGGGGGCCCTCTGCGAGAAGCAACGCGGCCCGCCGGCAGCTGTGGCGTGATGTGAGGAGGGACTGCTGTTGTTGGTGTTGATAACCAACCAACCGATCAGTGTAAAAGTAAAACTTAAAAAAGAAAAAGAAGAAAACGAAAAGGAGAGCGAGCACGCGGGACAAGAAGTTTTGACGTCGGTGCACAGGAAACACAAGTGTGTGAATGTCGCACTTTTGTAGGTGTGCGAGGATTCATTCGTGCACTTGGCCACTTAAACGTGTGAATTTTCTTAGGATACTCTGCAAATCCAAGTGACGAACTGTTCGACAGTTATAAGTGTTGAACTAAAAAGTTCTGCAGTTGCAAGTGCACCTTTCTGACTAAGATGGAAATTATTTTTTCCGAGGACACCATCATCTTCGTCTTGAAATTCTCTTTCAAACGAGTATATGGTTGATAGGGTTGCGGCTTAAATTGAAACGGGTACTCAAAAGAATACGAATTCCCAAAATTTCATTTAAGGACTAGTAGCCGTTTCAATTTAAGCCGCAACCCTATCAACCATATACTCGTTTGAAAGAGAATTTCAAGACGAAGATGATGGTGTCCTCGGAAAAAATATTTTCCATCATAGTCAGAAAGGTGCACTTGCAACTGCAGAACTTTTTAGTTCGACACTTATAACTGTCGAACAGTTCGTCACTTGGATTTGCAGAGTATTCACACGTTTGAGTGGCCAAGTGTACGAATTAATCCTCGCACACCTACAAGTGTGCGACATTCATACTCTTGGATTTCCAGAGTGGTGCCGGGTTGCTCCGATGTTTTACATTGGCCGCGCGTCTACGCCTCTTGCGGCACGGTGATTGCACCGACTCCACCACACCACGCCCCACCTCGCCCTTCCCTCGTCTCACCCCGCCCCGCCCCGCCCCGCCCCGCTGCTCATTACGAGTCGATGCGATGCGGGGGCCATATGCATGTAAAGCAGCGTGCACCTGCAATACGTTGCTGCAATTAGTGTCGGAGCTTGACTGCTCTCTCTCTCTCTCTCTCTCTCTCTCTCTCTCTCTCTCTCTCTCTCTCTCTCTCTCTCTCTCCCCTTCCCCCCTCTCTCTCTCTCTCTCTCTCACTCGCGCGCATTGTCTCTGTCCTGGCTTCCGGCTGGAGAGGACATCGCCGTTCCGGCGATGGGGCATTTGGCTTGCTGCATAAGCAAAAACCCAGCAGGCGGGCGGGCGGGCAGGCAGGCAGGCAGGCAGGCAGGCAGGCAGGCAGGCAGGCAGGCAGGCAGCAGGCCGCACCCTGGCCCCGCGCGCCTGCGGGGTGGGTTTGTCGTGTGAGGTAGAGGGGTTGGACATGCAGCTGGTGTTGCAGATGGCGCGGTCGTTGTGCGCCCTGGCTGCCTCGCTCGGTAAAAAGAAAGTCTTGGATTTCAAGGTCCTTTCGTGAAATTCAAGGCTAAGAGGATAATTTCAAGTTATTCCCTTGATAGTAATGTGTTTTCAAGGGAACGCCTTGGAAATTTGGCATGACATCCAAGGGAATTCCGCGGAGTACTTCAAGAGATCCCCTTGGATGCCTGTCGAAATGTCCAAGGTGTTCCCTTGAAAACACAATACTATCAAGGGAAATACTTGAAAGTATCCTCTTAGCCTTGAACTTCACGAAAGGACCTTGAAATCCAAGACTTTCTGTTTACCGTGCGGAGCTTCGAGGTGAGGTGAGGGGGGCGGTGACGTGCGGCGTGTGACGCGAGGATTAGGGGTGTCCTGGCCTGCACACCGCCAATCGCTTTATTCCAGCGGGACCGGCGGTTTTTTTTCACCGGAAGCAATAAATAAATAAATAAATAAATAAATAAATAAATAAATAAATAAATAACAACATTAAACAGATAGGAAAATGAGCGTATTCGTTGTTCTCAATGAAAACTACTCGCAAGACACTCGCGAATCTCGGTGGACACCTAGGACTAGGGAACCCTTAGGTTTATTTTTTAATTATTTTTACATTCCTTATTTTCCCCCTGTCCGTGTTTCACCCTCTTCTATGGTTTGTTTTCGTTTGACGTGGAATGAAGTTAATGGTAGAAACAATAACAAAAGCAACCTGATATGCCGGTGGGTATGAAAAAAAGATGTGGGAAGTAATATTTGTTGTTTGCCAAAGCTGTTCAGCATTCCGCTCACACGAGCTCTAGCTGGGTCAGGCGAGCGTGCGCGCGCGCGCGCGTGTGTGTGTGTGTGTGTGTGTGTGTGTGTGTGTGTGTGTGTGTGTTGATGTGTTTTCCTTCCCTTTATCATCACGCCGCCCAGCACAATCAGTGCTACATCATAGCGCTGAGCAGCATCTGATATTCAGGGGGCTCACCCCGCCCTGCGCCTCCACGCCCCTCTACGCCACCCGCCACCGTCCACCATTTTCTCCTACTTCTATCCTTGTTCCACTCTCTTCGTGGCCATTCATCTCTCTCGCTCCTCAAGGCGCTCCCGTCTCCCTCCCGCTCCCCTACTCTTAACGCATCGCCTGGTACGATGTATCGTGTGGCATCCGATTGCACTTCGTGAGATGGTTGTGAAGGAGTAGGAGGAGGAGGAGCAGGGAGCAGGATGGGGAGAAAGAGAGGGAATCGTAGAGAGAACCAGGATGATGCAGAGAGAGAGAGAGAGAGGTAGAAAAACTCGCCGCGTTTGGTGGTTAGAGAGAGGGGAGTTGGCCGCGATTGCAGATCTCGGGAAGGGGGAAAGTGAGTTTGTGTGTGTAAGAAGAGAGAGAGAGAGAAAGTGAGAGGAGCGGGGAGAGAGCGAGAGAGGAGGGGAGACTGCTGGGCTGAGTGCGCGTGGGCAGGTGCCTCGTAGCGTCCAGTGATCTGTACGCAGCGGTGCTAGCGCGGCGCTACCGTACCGTAGGTAAGGCCCTTCTAGGATTTTTAAAATTGCGCGTCCGTCATAGTCTTCTGGATTCCTTTGCTTTCTTTAATCCCTCTCGCACACGATACTGTCCCTCGTTGTCCTTATTTGTCCGACATAAAGATACACACCTTTCCTCCCCCTATACCACCTCTCCTCCCAGACCTCGACTGTAAAACCCCCACACTCCGCTCTGCCCCGTGCTCCCCTCCTTTTCTTACCCCTTCCAGTCCTCTTATCGCCCGATAACGCAATCACTCACCCTTCCCTCTCCCCCCCCCCCTCCTCTCCCGCCAGGTCCCGCCTGTATGGCTCATCCTCGGGCGCAGCGGCGCAGCTCGCCTCCGGCCCCCCGGGGGTTCTCACCCGCCCCGTTGCGCCTCCGGGGGCACGACACCCCCCACCCCCCTATTCCCCACCGCCACCTCCCCTACCCCCCACCCCCACTCCGCCCGCCACCCGCCACAAGGCAAGTGACTAGGAGATATCCCCGGGATGTTCCGATAAGACCTCAGGTGCACTTCGACACACACACACACACACACACACAAATACACACAAACACACATACATACTGAGCCCTCCATACTGCTGCTGAGCCACGATATTGGAAAGCACCGTCGACCCCTTTGTCTGTGTGCCTGCCTACATCTTTCGCTCCACCCTCACGCCCCCCCCCTCCTTCCCCCTGTCCCTTTTCTAGCCTTTCTCCATCTTTTCCCCTGTTTCTCTCTTCCGTTCCGCTCTGTCACTCTTCCCTCTCTTTCATTCCCCCCCCCCTCTTTTCCTCCTCATTGTTCTACTCGTTTCTCGGTTAGTAGTAGTGTGTTTGGCCAATCTATATTTTGTTTACGTAAAACGTTTCTCCAAAAATTTGCGATTAAAAAAGGAAAAGAAAATAACACTAAAAGTATGAGGAAAGCGCATTTTTTTCGTGTTTTAAAATTAGCACGCTCCAAATCAAGAAGAGCGAAAGAAAGAATACAAGTAAAAGCACGGGTATGTGTACTATCAGAGCAAAACAGAAAAAAAGGAGAGGCGTGCAATATCCCCTGCGGGAGGACATGTAGAGAAGAGCGCGTAACACGTAAGCCTACATGCGCGGTGTGCATAACACGCGGGCACGCGCGGAGATAAAATCTACGCGAATGTGATAGTAATGCGAATTGTGTGTCAACAGGCGCACGGCTTCCAACACACTCGCACATACACACGCGCTCGCGCGCACACACACAGCTCTCTCTCTCTCTCTCTCTCTCTCTCTCTCTCTCTCTCTCTCTCTCTCTCTCTCTCTCTCTCTCTCTCTCTCTCTCTGTCTCTCTCTCTGTCTCTGTCTCTCTCTCTCTCTCTCTCTCTCTCTCTCTCTCTCTCTCTCTCTCTCTCTCTCTCTCTCTCTCTCTCTCTCTCTCTCCCCCTCCCTCCCTCTCTCTCCCTCCCTCCCCTTCTCTCTCTCTCTCTCTCTCTCTCTCTCTCTCTCTCTCTCTCTCTCTCTCTCTCTCTCTCTCTCTCTCTCTCTCTCTCTCGCACACACACTCGTCGTCAGCACTAACGCCCGCCCCCGCGGGACGGCTCGCCGTGCTTCCTCCTACGTGTGGTCAGGGGCCGGGCCGGGCCGGGCGGTTCCGCACTGCCCAGGGCCGCCGGATCCAGTCCTCTTTGGTCGCCAGATGTCCCACGCGTCACAAATCTGTTTATCGGCGTTACTCCCACCCACACTCCCACACACACTCCCACACCCACCCCGCCTGCTCTCGCTCTCCGCCCTGCTGCCCTCTCACCCGACGTCCTCTGCCCGCGCGCACGGGCCCCGGGCCCCCCTACCTTACCCTTTCGGCCCATTTCACCGAATGTGCGTCCTCAGCCCCCCCCCGCCCCCCTCCACCCCCTCTACCCCCTCTCCTCCGCGTTCACTCAATTTCAATCCCCGCAGTCTGGGTCGCCCTCCGCCCCGTCCACGCCCGACAGTGTACCCCAAATCCATTTTCGCCTTTCATTTCATACGCACTGCTGCTGTGCCGTTTTTTCGCCGCCGCCGCCCGGCGAGCTGCTCACGCTCTATTCTTTCCCCTGCGTTAATTTTTGCGCGCCACTCTACTCGAGCAAGCAGAGAGAGAGAGAGAGAGAGAGAGAGAGAGAGAGAGAGAGAGAGAGAGAGAGAGAGAGAGAGAGAGAGAGAGAGAGAGTGTGTATGCAGGAAAGTGGGAGAGGAAGACAGAGGGAGATGAATAGATAGCGAGGAGGTGTTGGATAGGGATGGGGTGTCGCGTTAGCGAGTGACGACGCGGAGACAAGTGTCGGCGACCTCGCGGGCAAGGGGGGGGGGCGTGCTGCTGCAGCCGCGACGCCATCATCAATCTTGCTGACGGGCCAGGCACGGCCTCCTGGAATGTTCGCTTGATTCGGCTGAGCAGAGTTGGGCGGTGCGGGGCGGGGCGGGCAGGCAGGGTGAGGTGGGGGGGGGGGGGAGGGGATGTGGCGTGGCATGCTGCACCGAGGATGGCACTGACTGGCGTCCGGGGCCGGGGTGCGAAGTGCAAAACGCATGCTGGCCTGCTCTTGCACCGGCAATGTGGCAGTAGGGTGGTCTCTCGAGGGGGGGGGGGGGGGATAATTTTTCGAAAAATCATTGTACGGCCCCAACAAAAATCTTTTAAACTATAAAAAATTTTAAAGTAAAATGAACAAAGTTGGAGAGAAATCCGAAAAATCTAGAAAAAATGAATTAAACTTCGAAATAAAATTGGAAAAAAATCAGAAATTGGGGTGAAAGATCAAAATTTTTTGAAAAGTGTAGGAAATTTTTATTGAAAAATCGAAAGAAAGAAAAATCAAACGAAAAACATAAAAATAATCATTGTACACATCTTTTATGAAGGATATGTGACACACTGTATATCAGGCAGTGGGGATGAAACATCGAGTCAGTGCGGATAACATATCATGATGCGGATAACGTATCATGATGAGATGGTGATGGTGGTGGTGGCCATCATGCTAATGATGACAGATCAGTATGCTAAATGTGACGGCTATGACTGACTAATTACCCTTCTTCAGGGGGCTCTGATGCCCGAACAAGTTTTTAACTTTTCTGTTATTTGTTTCAGGTATGTCTTATTTGCTGATCAGTGTGCAGCAGAGGATCCGTTTTATTTAAAGCCGTCTCTGGTAAAGTATATATTTGTACTTAATTTCATCCCGCGCGTATCTTTTTTTATGTAAAAGCTTTCTTTTCTTAAAACGTAAGCTCGTATATCAGTACCCAGTACAGATTTGGTGTAAAAAACCACAGTGATAAATATTTGCTTGGTTGGCGTCTAGCTACTACATAATTTGCTAAAATTAAAACTTATAATGATACCTTTTGACTTGTCATTCTGAAAAGAATTCGATGTGCGGCTGTACCATAAATGTACAAAACCGACTTTTAATTTACGAAGTACTTTTTATTGCTTTCGTTTAACTGTGGCAACTTTTTTTTTTCGCTGTACCAGGGTAGCAAACAGGTGCGTAATGCCTGTCGTGGGGTCTGAATGCGGTTGTACTCCTTGTGCCATTCTGTAGGCGGTGGGGCGTGGCGCCTGCAGGTCACGAGAGATAGCATCGTTTGCATAATGAGAAGGACCGGGCCAGTCCGCTCGCTGCGTCTCTCTCGCTCCTGGAGGTACCGCCTCGCTCTCTCTCTCTCTCCCTCCTTCTTGAGGTACCGCCGCCGCCTCCCCTTACCTCGACCCGCTCGAGTACTTCTGGATGTATGAGGCAGACTGTCGCTGCGCCGCAGGCCTAGCGGGGACCAGCGGGGACTGTATCAACGCTGTCCGCGCACTCTTAAATTCTCACAAAGAAAACTCTTGTTTGAAAGAAAACCTCGGAATACAAAGAAAAAATATGCAAAGAAAACTTTTTGTAATGCAAGGAAATTTCATCTATAGTGCGGCTGCACAGAATTCGTTGTATTAAACGGGAAACATATTTGTAGAAGAATTAGAGTGCGGGAAGTGTCACTCTGCAAACTCAAAGGCATCACAATACTTCAGTAAAAAGTGTGAGACCAAATGAGTCCAACAGTAGAAAATGGAAGATCTCTTAAAATGGACAATGTTGTGTGGAATTCCAAATTAAACTAAGCACAAAATATGATCGTGTTGGGAGAAATACGAGGCGTCAATCACTCCTGCTTTCATGAGTACACATCAGACGGTACTCATCTGTACTCAGCGAGCCTTTTTAGTCAATATTTTAAATTAAACTATGGATATCTGTAAAAATTTACCGTTAAAATATGAAAAGAAAGTCCATGAAATTTCTGTCATGTATATTACTAGTGTTCTGTAATTTTACAGACTATGGTAATGTTACCACAGAAGGTCTTGGCGTATAGTATACCCAGACATTTCCTGTAAAATTTGTAAACATTTTTATCAGAGTGTATACTTGTTTTTTTTGAAGAGTGTTATTTATCCTCTCATAGAAGGAAAAAAATTGAATTCATCCCTTGACATTTCATATGTATTCCTTTACTAAAGTTCATTTGCACACTGCAGCCATAGGTGATTCACATCTTGCGTTTTTAAAAAGTTCATAAGAATTAACCATGTTTGTTTCCCTCTTCGCATTTTAATGCAGCCTTTCTTCGTGACACATTTTCTGCGACATACTACAGCAGGGGAGGAAGTAGGCATGAGAAATTGTCCAGGCCATAGTACACGCAGCCAGGGGTCTACTGCTTCGCTCGCTCATTTCCACAACGGTCTTCTTGGTCATAGTCTCCCTCCGCCCGTCGACCCCCGCTCTCTCCTCTCTCTCCCTCTTTGTTTTTCGCCGCGCCCCACTCTCTCGCACTGCCGGGCGAGGAGTAACACTGGTCTGCTCATCGCAGTACTCCCCCCCCTTTCCCCCTCGCTCCCCGCCGTGGCATGACAGAGGTGGGGCATTACCAGGCCGCAACGAGGCGTAGCGGTGGCGGGGCGCGGCGGGCTTGTCCACCATCTATTAGGCCAGGCGGGCGGGTGAGCGCGCCTGCGGCTGGCAGGGTAGGCAACACGGCAGGGCAGGCCCGGCGCGCGGGCCGGCCTATCCCGGGCACTGCAGGCGCACTCGTCAGTGTCAGCCGCGCGCAGCAGCGCGCGCACCCGACCAGCTCGGGCTTATAGCGTCGTGTGCGTGCAAGAGAGAGAGAGAGAGAGAGAGAGAGAGAGAGAGAGAGAGAGAGAGAGAGAGAGAGAGAGAGAGAGAGAGAGAGAATGTTGTGCGGGCGGGGAGCGTATCAAATGCCAATGGACATGCTCGCCCGCCCGCCCGGCGGCGCTGCGCATAGGAGTGCCAGGCTGCCTGGCTCATCCCCGGGGAGGGGGGGTGGGGGGGCTGGGGGGAGGAATGGGGTCGCATTGCTGCTGCTGAGCCATATAAGTATCTGTATATCGATATCACGCGCTCCTCCGCGCCGAGCTGGGCCGGCTGCCGGCTGAAGCAAAGGGAGGAAGTGTTACTCTGAGATGGCGCGCGGCCGCGGCCAGATAATCAGGCAACAGTGCTCTGCAAACTCAAGTGTGAGACAGTATCACACTTTTTACTGCAGTACCACTGCGTCTCACACTTTCCAAAACTATTTTCTGTCGTTGAATAGCAATCACGTTTTGGAGAGTAGCATCGGCTTTGGTTCGAAATCCCAGTTAAAACGAGCTACCATGTGATGGGTTTCTGATCGCAAACAACAACGTTCCTATAAATTATCGAAACCATTAATTTCCGATTATTCCATGTATTGTTGTTCCAAACCCCATCACATGGTAGCTCGTTTTAACGGAGATTTTCAACCAAAGCTGATGCTGCTCTCTAAAACGGGACTGCTATTCAACGACAGAAAATAGCTTTTGAAAGTGTGAGACGCAGTGGTACTGCAGTAAAAAGTGTGATACTGTCTCACACTTGAGTTTGCAGAGTGGGCAATAAGAGCTCCAAGCGCAATAATGGGCTGCCTCTGCGCCGGCCCAGTAGGCAGCACCTTGGGACAAGTGCTTGCAGGTTGCCTAGTAGGCAGGCGCAACCCGGGTGCGGGGCCACTTACTGTACAGTGTTTGGGTGGGAGAGGTCGGGCGCGTTATCGCTTATCTCAAACCGGCTGTCCTTGACGTCAGGTAAAGCCACTTCAGCTTCAACCAACGACTGTAAAAGGCATAAGAAATGTAATCAGGAAATGTCAGAAACGCCACGAGCCAGCAGTGGCGCGAGGTCTGCTGAGCTCTGAATTGTAGCGGCCCGGGCTCGCCGACCTCGGATAATCTCTGCTCCCTTGAGAGAGCGTGCACAGTTTCAAGGGTGACCTGCCTCGAGGTGTCCTGATGGTGTCCTTTCCCCGACCTCTGCCGCCCGCGGCCCCGGTTTAGAGCGGCGCGGGGCGAGGCGGCGCCGAGACACCCCCCAGGAGCGCGAAATGCCAGATAAGTGGCCGAGGCCCAGGCTGGAGGTGTGCGCGTCATAAAGCAGATTTACCGCCCTCCCGCCGGCCTCGGCGGCTGAGCCGACTGCCGGTGAGGCCCGCTGGGCCCACGATCCTCTACTTAAAGGGCTCGAAAGACGGCCGCGTACATCCCGGGGGCAGTAAAAGCATAAGCGTTCCGCACTCGCTCTGGTACTCTTGCAAGCGTACGTGTAGCTAGGGACGTGCACCCTGCACGATTATCAACAGGTCTAGTCATTTCTCTCTCGTTGGTTGTCGGCAAAAAAAAAAAAAAAAAAATAATGGAGCCCACGCTCTTGCTCTGAAAAAGGTGTCGACCTGTCTGGTGGTGTGATGCAAACGACCGCGCCGGTGGCTGCCTGTTTGTTTGTGTGCTTCATTGTAGAAGGAGAGAGTTGCGCTAGATTTTCAGGGCCACTATGGCAGGTTTGAGGACGCCCTGGGCCCTACCTTCCCTTTACTAGCGGTGCAGCATGTTGACTTTTATGTCAGTTTTGTTTGACGTTTTTCAAAATGTTTTATTGTGTTTTGCCTGACAATGACTGTTTTTAAAACTTCTTTACTTTTATTGACTATTCTTTTTCTTTTTTTTATTACTTTTCACTGCTTTTGTGCGACGTTTCTGACTCTTCACTCTCGTTTGATCCTTTTTTAACTTCCTCCTCTGCCGGCTCGCCCGTCTCACGTCTCTTTCGTTATTTCCGTCCATTTTCCTCGTGCGCGGAATGTTTACTTTATAAATCAACGCCGCCGCCGCCAACTAGTAGGGAAAGGGGAAAGGAGCGGAGGCTTGTCGGCCTCGCGGCCGTGCGCCGCCGCGCGCCCCGTTTTATTTGAGGCCAGTGTTATCACAGCTGGGCCGGGCTAGCGCGGCCGCCTCCGCCCCGCCCCGCCCCGCCCCGCCCCGCCCCGCCCCGCCCCGCCCCGCCCCGCCCCGCCCCTCTTCGCCTCGGGCCTCGGCATTACATGTGGACCCGAGATGTACGTACATGCATGCGCGGCGGGGCTGGTAGTGGTCGACCTTGAGCGCGCGGGAGATGTGTGTGCATGTGAGTGTGTGTGTGTGTGTGCACGCTCTGTATAGACAAAGAGCTTGCAAGTGTGTGTGTGTGTGTGAGTGTGTGTGTCTCGCGCGCTGCAATCTTCCAAATGGATTTCTTCCCCGAGCCTCGGGGGCGCCGGCCCCGCGGCTCGTCGCTGGTTAGTGCCCGCGGGGGTGTTCGACCTCGGGCCGCTGCAGGCGGCGGGGGGGGCGTATGGGACGGTCCTGGACGGAACGGGTCCGGGTGGCTCTGCCTGCGCCCGGGCCGGGCCGGGCCGGCCGCGGCGGGGAGGGAAGCGGGGTGCCGCTTCGAGTACCGGTTAGTGCGGGGCGGGGCGGGGCGGGGCGGGGCGGGGCGGGGCGGGGCGGGGCGGGGCGGGGCTGGGCTCTTCCGCTGCTCTGCCGTTTTAGTAAATGCGATTATTGCCGCCTTCAGGGAGCTCTGCCGCTTTAATCCCGCTCTATTAGCCTGGTTTCCACTCCTCCCTTCGCGGCGCGCGGAGCCCCGCCCCGCCCCACCTCGCCCCACCCCACCTCGCCCCGCCCCACGCCGCCCCGCCCCACCCCGCCCCGCCGCGGGTACTTTGACGGCTTCTGTTAATTAATTAGCAACATGCGCTCTGGCCGTCTGGAATGGCAACCCCGGGCGCGCGAGCGGAACTGGTGCAAAATGGAAGTCCGTGGCGGGGCCCGGGCCGGCCCGCTGCGGGGCGGGGCCGGCTTATGAATTTCGCGTCGGATTACGAGCCGGAACTCTCGGCGAATCGTTTTTCATGCGTTGTGAAAAGCGCGCGAGGCATTTTGTGCTGGCTACTTTGCAAAATAGAATTCTTTTTTGAAGTTCCTCTCGTCCCTCCTACACCCTCCCCTTCCTCCCTCCCCCCTGTTCACAGTCTCAGTGCACTCTATGCGGAGTAGCTCACCACCCAGAGGGTCAACGAACCTCTTTTCAGCTCCCTCCGGTTGACCGTATGGTGTGTGGCGAGGGGGGATTCACCTCGAAAAATCTTTGTACGGCCCTCCAAAAATCACTTCAAAAATCTTTAATAAAAAAATTAAATTAAATTAGTACCGACATAGTGAACCCACCTGTTTCCCAAGCAATGTTGTCGTTCACAAAAAATCACGAATATGCACATAAATTCATAAATTTTGTACACCAACATTCAGAGTTGTTTCCCCCAATGTTCGCTCCACGTCCCGCAGCGTGTCGAAATTGGGTGGGGGGGGGGGGGGGGGCTGGGCGCGGTCGGGGCGTGGCGGAGCGTAGTGGGTTGAGGACAGCCAAGAGATTGGGAGACGTGCTTTACAAGCTTCTCGCTAAGGAGTTAAATTTTCATGAAGAAAATAAAATAACTTGGACAAGGTACGCAATAAACAATGCGGCTGGCTGGTCGCGCTGGCCGGGCGCCAGGCGCTGGCCCTGTGACCACGCCTGCAGCGGCCCGCGGGGCAGGCCGGGGCGGGGACCAGGACCCTGCCCTGCCTGGCCTGGGCCTGTACTGCTACCCGGACTCGCCCCGCCCGGGGTATTGGCTTGGGGGCCCGCCAAGACTCCGTTCTATCCTCTCTCTCTCTCTCTCTCTCTCTCTCTCTCTCTCTCTCTCTCTCTCTCTCTCTCTCTCTCTCTCTCTCTCTCTCTCTCTCCCTCTCTCTCCCTCTCCCTCTCCCTCTCCCTCTCCCTCTCCCTCTCCCTCTCCCTCTCCCTCTCCCTCTCCCTCTCCCTCCCCCTCCCTCTTGCTCTCTCTCCCTCTCTTTCTCGCCTGTACCCTCTCTCGCTCAGGCTCCCCTCAGCTCAATCTCTTTCCCTTCTCCGACTTCGACTTGCACTACTGGCGTGGCAGTGACAATTGAAAGTGTTGTTCTGGAAAAATGCACTTTACTGGGATTACTTTTGGGAAACCCAAGTACAGAAATACCGGCGCCCCGCTCACCCAAAATTGGTTGAATTCGTTCCCGTGTGCTTTCTCTCATGTTCAATGGGTGTGAATGGACTTTCACTTTCTTGCATGTGACTAAAATAAAACTTTACCTGCAAGTGATTGACGATCGTGCACCGTAAAATAAATGTTGTAGAGTTACGTGGAAATTTTCCATGAGGTGCAGTTGTAAAATTACAACTAGAAATCGTAAAATAACAATGATTGCAGTTTGACTCGTAAACTTACAAACATATTTTTCAGTATAGAAATGTGTGTTATTATTACCGTACCACCGTGGACGCGCCTGTACAAGTGGAACGCGCTATGTTTCGACAACACTGATAATCAAAGTGCACAATTAACTATAGATGCACTCTTAACTTCTTAAAAAGAAAATTCCTTGTATTACAAAGAATTCTGTGCAACCGTAATACAAAGCCACTACAAAGCAAAATTTTCTTTGTAATACAAAGAAAATTCCTTGTAGTACAAAGGAAAACTCTTTGTAATACATGGATTTTTCTTGTATATTACGGTTGCACATAATTCTTTGTATTCTACGAAAAATTTCTTTGTAGAAAGTTTAGAGTGTAGAGTTGAACACTTTTAGGTGTTTAAATGGTATTTGAAGACTTTGAAGTGTGGAATGGTTGAACACTTTGTTTACCAGTGAAGGAAAACTACCAAATAAGCTTTGAACCGACAAAATTTCGTAAGCATAGTGCTAGCATATTTTTTTCACGTGCTACCATGAACCATGTAACTCTGTGTGTCGAGTAGAACCGCCTTCGCTCTGTCAGGTATAGGAGTCCTAGGCAGCGACTCTCCCTGGCGCGCCATCCTGCCCCGCTACAGACTATTGATTCCTGACCTGCAGCTCACTGCAGTCACTGCCTGCCCCGAGCTCCTCATTCCCACTGCGGCAGACCCCATTTCTCCCCCGCCTTTTCATTCCTCATCCGTCCGCCCCTCTCCCTACTCGTCTTTCCAATACCTACCTCTCCTTTACCTCCCCCTGGACGGTATTGTTTCCGGCCGGAGAGGTCCGCGACGGTAAATAGACTTTAAAAGTATTAAATTGGGCCGGAGTAGTATGGGGCGTGGGGGAGGTGCCACCAGTCTTGCAGCCTGCAGCGAGCGCAGCAGGCGCAGCAGGCGCAGCAGGCGGAGCAGGTGCAGCAGGCGCAGCAGGTGCAGCAGGTGCAGCAGGCGCAGCAGGTGCAGCAGGCGCAGTAGGCGCAGCAGGCGCAGCAGGCGCAGCAGGTGCAGCAGGCGCAGCAGGTGCAGCAGGCGCCGAAGGAGCAGCAGGCGCAGTAGGTGCAGCAGGCGCAGCAGGTGCAGCAGGCGCAGCAGGCGCAGAAGGAGCAGCAGGCGCAGCAGGTGCAGCATGTGCAGCAGGCGCAGCAGGCGCAGCAGGCGCAGGAGGAGCAGCAGGAGGAGCACCAGGCGCAGCCGGAGGAGCAGGAGGAGCAGCAGGAAAAGCAGCTGGTGCAGCTGGAGGAGCAGCAATTGCAGCAGGAGGTTCAGCAGGCGCAGCAGGAGCAGCAGGAGCAGGAGGAGCAGCAGTTGCAGCAGGAGGTGCAGCAGGAGGCACAGGAGGCGCGAGGCGCGGCTTGTGCAGGGGGAGCAGGTGCAGCAGGAGGATGAGCAGCAGGTGCAGCAGCAGCATCCAGACCCCCAACCTTTTGTGTGCGTTCCGTCCGCCGAGCCCCCGCGGTGCAGCAACTCCTCTTTTATCTTCTCTCATTCACTCTCTCGCTTTTGCTCTGGTTCTTCCTACCTTTCGATCGCACTTGGCATTGTTACAGTGATCCGTGCTGAATCGGCTTCGCTCGCTCTCGAAAAGCAAATAGACTAAAATGCTTTCTTTTTATTTGGGATGGTGGGGGTGGGGGAGGGGGCATGGGGGGCTAGCGGGGTCCTCAAATTAACGACGTGCGCCCTGATGAACGTGCTTCACTGTAGCGGAGCCCCGCCTCGCCCCCGCCGCCCTGCCCGCCACACTGTGAGAAATCCTTGTACCGGTACGGGAAAATTTTCCATGAGAGGTCTTGTACAATTACGATTCATATTGTAAACTTTTTATAACTATGCGTATCAACTCAGAATCGATTGGTGAGACAACAAAGTCGTAACGGGTAAAGTCGTACATGTACGAGATATGTTGTACATAGTGAATTACAAAATATATTGTACATCTATGGAAATATTTTTCACAGTGCATGCGGCGCCGCCCCGCGCTTTACTCACTCTCCGCCTTACGCTTTAAAATGTCATACGGAAATGGTAGCCTGCCGGCATGGTTATACCCGCAGCGGTCCGCCCGAGGGGTACCTCACCTTCTCCAATCAGTGTACACCGTAAGCTCCAATCATTTTCGAATCACTACCCAGTCACATAATTTTTCGACAAAAATCTATTTTCGGCACCTTAAATTGCAAAATATCGCATTGGTGCCAAAAAAAAAAATGTTTGCTTTCTTTAAAGTTTGGAAAAAATTTCCGTCCAATCACAATACAACCCTCCAATCAGTGGTACACCCATTTAAAGAGTGAGGTGCCCCTCGGGTCCGCCTCCCTATTATCACGATTATTTTCCGCCGCCACGAGTTGTGATTTTTGCTGTTGTCGACGTAAAGCTCATCACAACCCTCGCTGTGTGCACAAGGAATGAGGCTCACGCCCCGCCCCGCCTCGCCGGGGTCGCACCCCGGGGCAGCCCCGCTCCGCCCCGCCCCGCCCCGCCAGGCACGACCAGAGCAGACCATTCTTTGCGACCTGCTCCGGCCGCCGCCGCCCCGGGGCCACACGGGGGCCAAGGGTGGAGGGAGTTATTGTTGTAATATCACGGTTCAGTAGGCAGTGGTCTGGCCGGTCCGGCCGGGCCGGGCCGGGCCCCAGCATCACAACCCGTGTCTCCTGTCCTAGAGCCGCACCGAGTTTATTCCTCTCCCTTCTTTCCTTCCTCTCTTTCTTTCTTTCGCCTTTTCTCTTTTTCTTCCCGTTCTGTTTGTCGGGTGGTATCGCTACGCGGGCTCTGCTGATAAGACTTCTGCTAGGTAAAAGTTGGAAAGATTAATACTTGCTGCTGCTGATTTCACCAATTTCTTTTCTTTTCTCGAGACGCTCTTTTTCCGACTAGCGCCATGTTTCCTGCGCAGTGCTGGCAATTCCAGTGCCACAGGCGCCATATCGATATTGAATCCTTCCCTCTTGGATAGGTATTTCTGGTGGGAAAAAAAAAAATTCCCGGCTGCACGGTAGCTTTAGGGTTCGGCTTCGCGACGACACCAAACACACCGTTTGTGATCGGAGACCGGAATAATAACATCCCCGCCCCCTCCCCCCGCGACTCCACCCTCTCCCGCTTCTAGCCGCACCGCTCTATCCGCCTCCAGCATCTGCTCTATCTCAATCGCTTCGCCTCCATCCTGGGCGTCCCGCTGGTGCTTTGTCATGGTTTTGCCCCGTCTCCCGTGCTTGATATGCGGAAGAATACGATTTGGATGGACAGCAACGACATAGCGCCGCCCTGCAGGGCCCTGCTCCCCTCTCTCTTTATCGTCGTCTTCCTCGCATTTTTCTGGAGCACTGCACCTTGCATCCCTCCCCTCTCTCTCGCTCTCTCCTTCTCTCTCGCTTGCTTATTCTCCCTCCTATTTGGCCTTTGGTCACTGCGAACCTGTTTGCATTTTCCGCCTTGCCGTCCCGCTTAGTCACTCGGTTTTGTCTTGTAAGGACTTGCCAGCCGGGCGGGAGGGGGAGACGTGGGGGATGCGATTGTTGTGAAAGGGGGAAGAGTGAATCATTTGGCCGCGCTCTTAACCTTTCTCACCCCCACCCCCGCCCTCAGGTGTGCTCTCTCCTTCTCTCTCTCTCTCTCTCTCTCTCTCTCTCTCTCTCTCTCTCTCCCCCCTCTCTCTCTCTCGTTCACTCACACATGGTGCACACGTGGCCGCAAGGATCGAGCCGTAAGCTAGTGAGGTGTAAAGGAGCTTAGGCCCCTTTGTATACCAGCAGGGTGGCCTGGGTTTTCCCCATCCTGGCCTCCCCCTCCCCCCACTCCCTCGCCCACCCCTCACCCTTCCCCTCCCGTCTCCCTTCACCCCATACCCTATTCTCCTCTCTCCAACGGGATAATGGCAGACCTAAAGAGCTGCTGCCGAGGGCCATTGCCTCCGGATTTGCCCCCCCCCCTCCCTTCAACCCCCTCATCCCCTTCCCTACTCCCCCCCCCCCCCTCATCCCCTCTTACTCCCCGCGCTGTTTCTGAAATATGTAAGCACTCACCCGCTCTCCTTTTTTCCGGACTCTTCTAGCATTTTTTTTTTTTTAATATTCGGAATACTGCGAGCGTTGGGCCGAGGGGCTTAGCGAGTGTGTATTGTACGGTGAAATTTCTGTGTTCGTGTCCGCACAGCAACTCAATTGCGGAAAGTTTGCGTCGCGCGCACGACAACGAGAATGCGATTGCGCAATGAGGTAGGGTAAAAGTACCAAACATGGATCATTTTTCGGAAAACCACAGTTTTGGGATCGATAAAGGTGTGATGAGCATAATTTTTTTTCATCGGTGTGTAGTTTGAACCCCCAGGGAAGATATCCTGAGGGAATAAAGCTCCTAGCTCCAATACTTTCGGAGTTATAGGGAATTTCCATGACCTCCAATTTTGATCCATGTTTGGGTGGGGGTACCCAAACATGGATCACCAAGCTAGACTGTTGTCCTTCACATATGTGATACACAAACAGTGTTAGGGGAAGGCAACTTTTTTTGTTTTATCCCAAAACAACCCCTTCTCCCCTTTTAGGGGTTGTGATCCATGTTTGGACGCTGACCCAAACATGGATCAAAACTTAGGCTTGTTTGGATACGTTTTGCAGGCTCGTCTGTCTACGAAATAAATAGTTTCTCATACCAACGTGTTTCTCTCACTATTCTGCTCACGAAATTACAACTTGCTTCCGCCCATTTGCATCTTCGGGGCTGATATAGGGCCTGGGAAAGTGGCATTTCTTTAACGAGAAATTCGATTCTTTTCTATATATCCTAACTAACCACGTGACATAGACCCTCCGATTCGTGGTAGAAATGTTGCCTGAAACCTGTTCTATAAACTTAAAACATACGCTTTTGAAATTATTGTATTTTCTTGCTCAGTCACTTGATCCTTAAGGCGCTAAGAGTGGAAAGAGATCTGATGTGTGCACCAGGTTGCCTACCCGGACCTCTCGTAAGGCGCAATGGAAGATGTAAACGCTTGTAAAAAGTTTCCTATTGGAAATTTGTGCTGTTTGTTTGCATCAATCCCTTTATTTTGGTCATATTTTGCCGTGTGCAAAGTGGCATCACGCATGAACGATTTCTAATGACTGATATTGAGGCGCAAACTAAAGAAGTTACTTGAGGACGGTTCGAATTCTATGTTTTTACCCCTACCCGCATTTTCAAAATACTTAAGGTAAAGGATCAAAACCTTCAGAGTCTTAAAAGGTATATCCTAAAGTGTCTTCTCATCGAGTACCAAGTATTTCCTACGGTTAGTTTTCTTACAAATAGGAAGTAAGTAGAGCCATGTATCTTGCCTTGTCTTTTTGCGCGCTTTGACGAGGTCTGTTGTGCAGACTGTTTTTCGGAGAGCTCCAGCGGGCAGAGGAGCGAGCAGACAGTAAAATGTCACATACACATATTGTTGCATATGTAGTCGTCTACCTGAGGAACTTTGAAATTTTTAATTCAGTCGACCCAATCAGCCGTTAGAGCCCGCCAAACAGAAATGATCCAAGTTTGGTACCTGATCCATGTTTGGTACTTTTACCCTACACACATATACGTTGTCGCAACGGCGCTCGCCGCTTTAGATAATTCAAACAGCCCTGCAACTCGCCCACAATCTGCTTCCAAACTGGCGCCGGGAGATGGCGCCACCCGCTGCACGCGCCCGGGCCCCGCGCGCCGCGCACGACCGCCTGGCACGGCCATACATGCAACTTTGCTATGATTCACGAGCGACAGACGTCTTGAGAGTTTTCCCCTCTGATTTGTGGCTCGGCCGCGGGGAGCGGAGGGCTTAACAGTTTTGCGGGGGGGGAGAGAGAGGTGGTGGGGGGGGGGAGGGGAGCGATGGGGGTGCGGTGAAAGAGGTCCTGATCTCCGCCGTGCCATTACTGCCAAATTAGGGACATTTCCAATAGCAGGAAATGGATGGGGAGGAGGGAGGCAAGGCAGGGCAGGGCAGGGCAGGGCAGGGCAGGGCAGGGCAGGGCAGGGCAGGGCAGGGCGGGGCAGGGCGGGGCAGGGCAGGGCGGGGCAGGGCGGGGCGGGGCAGGGCAGGGCAGGGCGGGGCAGCGCGCCCGTTGTGTTGCAGTTTTCTCCGAGTTGGCGGCGAGAGGGGAAAGGTGGAAGGGAAAGGGGGGGGGGGGTGGAGGGAGGGGAGGGTGGCGACCCGCGCGCGAGGAGCAATCGGCCGACGCCAGTTCTGCTGGTATATGAAGGGAGCAGAGAACATTCAGCAGCACGGGGAGGAGGGAGGGGGAGCGAGAGAGGAGAAATAATATAGGAAAGAAATGGGCTGGGGGAAGGGCGGGCTGCGGCGTAGCGGCGGGGGCGGATGAGCTGGGGAGAGGCCCCCGTAGGACCGGCCTTGAAAGTGGATCGGGGAGCAACGTCCGTCCGTCCGAGCAGGGAAGGGAGCGAGGGCCCCCGGGGGGCTCCGGGGACGTAGCGCAGCGTGGCGCGGCCTGCGCGGGGCAGCAGGGGCAGCAGCAGGGGCAGCAGCAGGGGCAGCAGCAGGGGCAGCAGCAGGGGCAGCAGCAGGGGCAGCAGCAGGGGCAGCAGCAGGGGCAGCAGGGGCAGCAGGGGCAGCAGGGGCAGCAGGGGCAGCAAGGGCAGCAGGGGCAGCAGGGGCAGCAGGGGCAGCAGGGGCGCCCGGTGGGGCCGGTGCGGGAGCCTGCGGGCCTGCGGCGTGAGACAGACGCCACCGCGCTGCCTCCGAACTCGCCAACATAGCTACAACTATAGCGGAGGTGTGCGGTGTGCGCTCGGCGCCCCGCCCCGCCCCGCCCCGCCCCGCCCCGCCCCGCCACCCTCGGGCTCCCCGTGGTAGGTATCTTCTGCGAATTAGAATGATTGGATTAGTCTGCAGAGCAAGGGAGCGAGGGCGTACCGTACCGCCCGCTCTCTCTCCTCCGCGCCGCACCGCCGCACCCCCGCTGCCCCGGGGGCCCCGCCCCGCCCCGCCCCACCCCGCCCTGCCGCGCCCCACAACCCGTGCAGGCGTTCCGGTTGAGTTGGCAGCCAAAGGTGTGCGTGCACCGCGTCTCCTCGGCTCCCTCCTCGACGGACGGGGTGGGGTGCTCGCCGCCGAGGCGAGGCAGTACCTCTTTCTCTTAGTGTCCAGAAGAGGAGTGTGTGCGCGCGCGTGTGTGTGTGAGAGAGAGAATAAAATAAATGGGAAGACTGATAGAAATTGAAACAATCTTTTTTTTTTTTTAGAGTTGCACGAGCAAGAGGTCTGAGAATCTCCACTGCATGAAGCCAGCCTTCTCGAGAAGGCGCGAGATCTCGCACAGGTACACAGTATTTAATTCATTACGGAGAGGGAGAGAGAGGTCGTCCTACTCCTACCTCGCACCAACAACTTATCTATCTTATTGACGTCTCCTTCTCGCAGAACGATAACTTGCTGCAAACGTGCTGCCGCCTGCTCTTCTTCTACTTCTTTCTCTTTCGTTATCTCTCTCTCTCTCTCTCTCTCTCTCTCTCTCTCTCTCTCTCCCTCCCTATCTTCCTCTCTATCCCTTTTCCTTTTGTTTTTGCCCCCCGCTGAAACAAAGTTCCACATAAAGCACTCTTGCAAATTGGTGTTGTGAATAGCATTGCGGTCGTCTCCCTCCAGGGGTCGGGGTTATGGTGGCGGCGGCACGTCTTGACGGGGGTAGGATTGGGACAGCACCTTGTGTGCATGCAATCTCAGTCGCTGCGAGCGCTCACACACACACACACACACGTACACACACCAACACACACCAACACACACACTTACGAAAGGAAAAAAGTCACGGAAACGGTATTACATGGCAACAAATGTCACGTGTGTGTCAGAGCGTGCGACACTGCGCCAGCGCCTACCGAGCGGAGCCGAGCATTTCACCTGTCGGCCTCAGCTGTAGCCCGCTGTCTGGCCTATGCAGCTTTTGTGTTCGAAAACAGAGGCAAACTGGGCGTGGGTTCTCCCTTTTCCTATTCCCCTCTCCCCCCCTCTCCCCTCCTCTCTCTCTCTCTCTCTCTCTCTCTCTCTCTCTCTCTCTCTCTCTCTCTCTCTTCCTCTCTCTATCCCTCTATCTCTCTTCTTCACTCTCTATCTCCCGCTCCCTGTCTCTCTGCCCCTCCTTCTCTAGCAGTTTCTCACCCGCTCCCTCCTTGCCTCTCTCTCCCACTCCCTCCCCCACCCTCTCTCTCTCTCTCCCTCTCCCTCTGTGGGCCGGCTGGAGAGCCCCTGGACAGAGCGCGGAGGGGCCCAGGCTAATGAGCAGGTGCGGAGGGCCCTCGAGGCGCCCCTCACTGTGTCCTATCGGCACGCACAAGCATGTAGTTGTGTTTTTCTTTGTGGCAGAGTAGCCAGCAGGGACCCGTCACGCTCCGGTGCGTGGCCTTTTGACCACCGTGGGGCCCCACCACCCCACCCCGCCCCGCCCCGCCCTGACCCTCCGTAGGGCCACCTCTAATGGCGGGGAGGGTGAGGGTCGCGGCGGCTGCAAGGTGAGACGACCCGCCCGGGCACGGGGTGCGGCTGGCTGACAAGGTTGGAGGTGGAGGATCGCCACACTGCCCCTCGTGCCCGAAATCTCGGTCAATTTTCTCAGCGTGTTTTTCACACGATTTTGTTTTCCTAACAGAAAAGACTTTTTGTTTATTCTGAACCGACCTGGTGATGGGAGACGGATTAGTTTTCTGAGTGTCCCGGGCCGGGGGAAAGGGGGGTGGAGGGTGGAGGGCGCGGGCCGAGGCACAGCTGACCTTGGCCCCGATGATGCTGTAGCGGCAGCGGCAATTAATATTGTCGACTTCGAAGCCTTGCAGTGTGCATCCGAGAGAGAGAAAGAGAGAGAGAGAGAGAGAGAGAGAGAGAGAGAGAGAGAGAGAGAAATAGAGAGAGAGAGAGACAGACAGAGACAGAGAGTGAGAGAAACAGAGAGACGAAGATCGGAGTAAATCGAAGACTGAGAGCGGGAGAGGCATAAGGAAAATGAGAGAAAAGGTTATGCGGCCAAAAACGCAACTTTTGAATTGATGCTGCTCTGCTCTCCTTTCTGCTGCGGAATGAAAAGAAATAATACTGTAGCATGCTGCTCCGGCGGGGCGGGCCGCAGCGCTTGCCGCCCCCCCCCCTCTCTCTGTCTCTGTCTGTCTCTCTCTCTCTCTCTCTCTCTCTCTCTCTCTCTCTCTCTCTCTCTCTCTCTCTCTCTCTCTCTCTCTCTCTCTCTCTCTCTCTCTCTCTCTGTCTCTGTCTCCTGGCGAGGCGGCGCGGAGAGCAAACTCGCTGCTCATATATAGCTCTTGCGGCGGAAACATTCGATAAACTTGCCGTACGTGGTGCTGCGCCCGCTGTGCCCCGCGGAGACGGAGACGGCCAGCACGGCCCGGCCCGGCCGCCCAGGCCCTGCGCATCGCCGCCCGCGAGCCTCCGGCTAGGCAATCCGCTTGCTCATGTGTACGGCGTGCCGGCCTATCCACACGGGGCGCAAGGGCCCTGCCTGCCTGCCTGGCGGAGCTTTGCTGTTTTCTGGCATTCTTCTTTTCTCTCTCTCTCTCCCTCCCTGTCTGCTATGCCCTTTCCATATCCTTTTCTCGCCTTCTCTTTCCCCCCCCCCTCTCTCTCTCTCTCTCTCTCTCTCTCTCTCTCCTTCTCTCTCTCACTCTCTCTCTCCCCCTCTGCTCTCGACCCCCCTCCCTATACGGACCTTACGAGCGTCTTTACGACACAATCAATGCATCGGACTCCGATAACAGGCCCATGCTTTACTGCCCCGCTCCAGCCCCACCCCCGCACTCGCCTCGCCACGCCGCAGTGGTCCTAGAGGCTGGGCTGGCTGGGCCCGGCCGGCTGGGGGGCTCAGCTCATGGCTCAGCAGCGTGTCGGCAGGGGAAAAAAACGCACCACAAAAATATCGAGTTTTATTTTTATTTTATTTTTTTCTGCGGGGCGTGATCGCCCGACCATGCAGCCCTGTGCTGTCATGTTGTCTGCGGGACGCCCCGGACCCTGCATCCCAGCGTGACCGCTGCACGACCCCGACACTCACGGCTCACGCTTTTTTCTTTCTCTTTCAAAATTTTTTGTTTTGTATACTTTGCTCTCCACGCAAGAAAAAAAAGGTTCGCGTCTGAGGAAAAAAAAAAACCGTTGTGCTATATTTTTTAAGGTAAGGTGCAGCTGCAGCTGCAGCTAATTTTTAAGCCACGGTGCTTATTTTCTAGCTTCCCTGCTATTTATTTTTCCGCTGTTTTATGTTTTTAGCCGCGGTTGCTAATTTTTCACATCTTATTTTAGCTGCGCTATCTGTTTTTGCATTTTTACAAAATTTGAAAGCCGCAGTTACGAAACTGAGAAACGGTAGCACGCCGTTGCACTCACTGAAAGAAATAACATACGAGTATTGAACATCGTTATAAAGCTCACTTGGTTAGCCCAAGTAACTCACAGATATCAGTGTCCATTTTTAATGCTTTTGTCCCCTCCTTCCCCGCCTACCCGCATGGAAAAAAGTACCATGGAAATGACACTTCGACAGTCAAAGTAAATGACAGTTTAAAGTGACTTTTGAGCAGAAAATGTGTACTTGAAAGTGTCCTGTTGAGTATACATTATGTATATCTAAAGTAATTAGGTATACATAAAGTATACTTAAAGTATACTCTAACTCTAGCAGATTGGGAATAATATACTTTTGGAATACTTTGGCCGTCGAAATGTGAGTTCGAAAGTGTAACTAAAGTATTGGCAAAAGTGTCATTAAGGTGTTCAAAAAGTGTACCCAACACTGTGTTTGCAAAAGTTATTTTCAGCCCCACCCTCTTAAAATTTTTCCTCTTTTTTTCACCTACGACCTAGGTTTCTACGCCAGTACCGAAACTGAACATCGAAGGACCTGGGAATTAAGTTGCGACCACTGGGAGTTGAACCTCGGACCTGCGATCTGAAAACACACACGTTAGACCACGCGGCCAATCTGCCGTTATGCTCGTGCTGCGTTGGCTCGCAGTCACATGGTAGATGCTCTGAGCTCCATGCACTGTTGCGATAGTGTCGCTAAAGTATACTTAAAGAATACCTGAAGTATATTTAAGTATACTTGGGAGTAAACGTTCACTGTAGCACTGTTCCCATCTATGTTTTAGGAACTTTTATTATTCAGAGCCATTATCGTACACAGCCGATGAGTTTAATTAAAAAGAAAGTGAAGAAAATGTAAACAGGAATGTATTTTATCCCTGTATCTGTGGCTGCACGTCGTATTTCAAGGCGTGGAAAGAGTTTACTGAACAAGCGGAACTCCCAATCAGAGCAAATATTTGCTTTGGAATATAATAATTTTTTTTATCCCACTTCTAGTAGCTTCCCCTGCCTACTTATGCATGTGTGCTAGGTTGCATACTTCGACAGCGACCGTGCAGCGTTTCACATGCGCATTTACAACACAAAGACAATATTTGGTGTTTTTTATCTTCTCATTGACTCACACTTCTTAAAATATAAAGTAGTGTCTTGGAATATTCACTCAGCATGACAAAACTACGCCACTATTAAAAGTGTTCCTCGGGGCGTCTTGAGTTGTATTTCGCAATATGCACATTTTTGAGACTTACTGACACAAATTATTTGTGTCTAGTAATGTGCACATTAGATGACGAGAAAATAACAGAATATTTACACATCCTAAGTGCTCTCCCGAAGTGTCATTGAAAGCACACGTTAAAAGTATACTAAAAGTATACTTTCAAAGTGTACTTTTCGTGGAAGTATACTTTTAAGTGTCTTTAAGGTGTACTTTTTTCCATGCGGGTATGCATTATATTGGCTTTTTAACCGGGCACCAAAGAGTGTTCAAGACTGTGTTCACCATTTCTTAAATGTGTGTCAGTTGAACTATTTTGAAGACAGTGTGGGAAGTGATCAGAGGTCCTCGCGCCCCCGTTAGGCCGGTCGGACCCGCAGGCGCAGTGCATCGGACTCGACCAGGGTGACCCGACCAGACCGCTGTTTGGCCGCTTCCACTGCCATTTAACCATTTGCACGATGGTATCGCGTTTCAGTTTTGTGGTCAACGGAGTTCGCGGACCTTATGGCGCAACCCCTTTCCCATCTCCCCCCCCCCTCCCCCCCCCTCTCTCTCTCTCTCTCTCTCTCTCTCTCTCTCTCTCTCTCTCATGCAAGGATTTCTCCCTATCTAAAACAAACAAAATGGCTAAACTTGGAAAGCAAAAGAAAATGTGCTATGTTGCTCTTACTGTTTAAGGCTCTTGCTACCTGTCAGCCCTCGTACTTGTCTAGTATGTTAACCTTTATGTCTCAAGTCCATAGTAGAGAAAATAGACATACGGCACTCACCCTCAGAGTCCCACTGCACCGGACGGATAAAATGAAGGGTGCTTTTTCTATTTGTGGACCGCAGTTATGGAACTCGCTCCCTTTATGTATACGCTCTTGCAAAACAATTCATAGTTTTAAATCAAAGCTAGCTAATCATTATTTTCAGAAACAATTTTAAACATCGCACTGTTAAATTCAATGCAACCTTATTTTTCATTATTTGTATTAACCTGTAAACCTCTCCACTGGTAATTTGTGTACAGAAACACCCTGGCTGTGCTGTTCTTAGACTGTACGTACCTGTATGATTGGTACAAAATTATGGGGCTTTCAGCCCTAATGTACCATTACAGCAATAAATAAATCTAAATCTAAATCTAAATCTAAATCTCTCTCTGCTGTACGCACGACAAAAAGGAGTCCTGGGTTTCCCAGGGGTTGCGCATTCCCAGGAGGTATCATCTTTCCCAGGGGATGTCTTGGGTTTTCCAGGCGAAACTCCTGGGAAAAACTGCTTTTCTCCAGGACATTCACTAGGATTCCAACTCTCCTGGAAATCCCAGGACTCGTTTCTACCGTGCGGCTTTCTCCTCGCTGTACCGTCCTTTCAGCCACTACACTGGTGAAACTAAAGCGTAGTTGTACACCTTTCTTGAAGCGTAGGAGTCCAAACGCCCTTATTTAATCGTACAAGAGCTCGTGCGCTCCTTTTCTCCTAAGTACTTAGGAAGAATTGCCTTGGGGCGTAGTTACGCTTCTTCAAGAAGGGCGTACGGTTTTGTACGCTTAAAAAAAGGCGTACAACTGCACTTTAGTTTTGCCCATTGTAGCTAGTCACTTTTCTTGCCCTTGAAAAAGCTTGCGGGGGTTTTACCTGTGCAGCGTTGCTTGCAAGCTGCAAGGAGCCCTTCAGCACTGTAGCTTTTCGATGAATTTCAACCGTAAGGTACAGTGAACGCCACTGAAAGTCACAGTGATAAACCCTGATTCAGCGCAGCTAACGTTGAAAATGCTCCGTAAGTTCCAGTCGGTTCCAGTGCTGCAGGTTTGACTGCAGCGTAAAGTGAAATTCACCGTGTGAGCTTTTCAGACTGTGCCTCGGTCTGCCTTCGCCGCAATGGCCTCCCGTCGCCTGACTTGTTCCGCGCCTGGCTCCAACGCGACTGAGAGGGGGCTAGAGAGGGAGAGAGAAAGAGAAAGGGAGAGGGGGAGAGAGAGCGCGTGGCAGGGCGGGGGCCTATGTCATTGTGTCTGGCTTGCGTGCGTGTTGGTCATACATCTGCCAAGTGTTTCCCCAACCCCTCGCGCTCTGTCTCGTTCTCTCTCTCTCTCTCTCTCTCTCTCTCTCTCTCTCTCTCTCTCTCTCTCTCTCTCTCTCTCTCTCTCTCTCTCTCTCTCTCTCTCTCGTGCGACCTGGTTTACCTTCTGCGTGTGCTCGGAGGGGCAGAGCGAAGCGGCGCACCGGCGGAATAATCATCAAATGCGAAACAATTGTGCGCCTTTAATATAAAAACATTAAGAAAATTACCAGCAGGGGCGCGCGTTGCCAGCCAGGTGGCCTGGCCTGGTTTAAGTCATGGGGCGGCGGGGCGGGGCGGGGCGGGGCGGGGCGGGGCTGAGCTTGGCGGGGCGGGGCGGGGCGGGGCGGCGCGGGGCGGGGCGGGGTGGCCTGTATGGCGCAGAGGGGCCACCCTATCGGGACGAGCCATCGCTCGGCTGGCGCGCTGCTCGTTGGTAATCTGAACAACGCCGGTTTCAGATGTGATTAGCGTTAGCTAGATTTCATTGACCGTTTCTCTCCATCTCTTCCTCTGCTCTTCTGTCTCTCGCGCTCTCTTTTCGCGTACTGTTGTCATTCCTCTTCCCCTTTACGTATTCCTATCCCTCCTCGCGTTTACTAGCACCCCCCCCCCTTCCCCCTCCCTCTCGGCTTGCGCAATGTTTTTACCCATTTTTCCCCCCTGTTGTTCTCGCTGCGCCCCACACAATCACATGCCCTGAATTATTTCTCCTAGTCCAGCTCTCTTCCGTCCTGTTGCCCCGCCGGGAGCCTCGTCCCGACCCGGTCATTCCCTATGCAACGGCAGCGGGATGAGATGGGGGGGCATGGGAAAGACCTTGCTTACATTTGTGTCCGTGGCTGGTTCAGCTTTTTGTCTCCGATCCGCCAAGGAACACTGTATAAAGCTGTAGATTTGTGCCCGAACGACAGACAGCTGGAAAAAGAAAACTTTTCGGTTTTAATTTCATTGAAGAAGATCGGTATAAGTATTTTACGATGTTATAGAGCCAAACCCGCAAGATCTAGTTCGTGTAGCTTTGGTATGAAACCTTGTCTGACAATATGAGGAGAGATTAGTCAGATTTATCGATCGAAAACGTTGCTTTCCTAGTCCAATGTAAAAAATACAAAAAGGCAGTGTGGAAAAGTGTTAGCTACTGAAAGACTTTATTAAATCTAATGAACAGAAAATCTGTAAAACATGGCTTTTGCCCTACATACAAGAAGTTTTTTTTAGAGATATGAAGCGGTGTGTGACTCCCCCCCCCCCCCCCCCCCCCCCTTCTCCTTTTTTCCGAGCGTCTGCGATTCCCTTGCGCCCTTCCCTCCCCTCGAGCGGAGCCACCACTCCTACCGCCACCGCCGTTGGGGGAAAAAAAAGAACAAGTTTGCAAATATTTGTAAAAGCAATAAGTGCAACTGCGCAGCGCCCCCATGGTGCCCTCGCGACCTTTTAGTCGTAATATTTCCTCTCTTTCCCAACTGACGCTCCAGAGCGGCCGGGCAGGAGGGGAGCCGAGTTTTTTTGGAATTTGGTGACGAGGGGGTCTCACTATTTGCAGGGCCCTTCAACTAGACATGACTTCTCCATAAAGGAAATTAATTTTTATTCTTTCCTGGTCTTGTTCTAACGATTGCTTTTCTTTTATGTTGCAGGTGAGTGCTTTTTCCGGAAAGCAGCTGAGCGGCCACGGGTGGGCGAGGCGCCCTGCTCACCGCCTTGCCTCGGATCGTTAAGTAAGCAGCAAACTCATTTTGAAATGGAAGAGGAGGAAAAATATAGGGATAGGCTCAGGATGAGGTGTTAAAAAGAGAATGCGGAGACGCTGCACTCCGTCTTGGCAGGAGAATACTCACACCCACACACATACATTGAGTCTTCGCCTCACCCTCTTTCCCTCTCGAATACGTCGCTGGAGGAGCATTTATCATTGCGGCCGAACCCCATGTCCCTCGGGGGCTGGACTCTGTCATACGAGTACACGCCCCCCCCCCTCTCCTCCCGACCCCGCAACCCCTCAGCCCACCTCACCCCGGTGGTTCGACATGACCCTCTCATTAGAGCCTAACACCACTCTCCCCATCTCTCTCTCCCTCTCTCTCTCTTTCCCTCCCACGCTGTCTCTCCCCTATCGGCGACCGCGCGGCCTCAGGAATCAACGCGTTTCGCGCGCGTTCAAGGCCGTTCGTTAATAATTCGGCCGTGCCATCGTGAGCCCGCCAACCGCTCGGCAGTGTAGGGCTGCGGTGCGTGCTGCAGCGCTAAGCGACCAGCACTGCCTCCCTGCAATTTTCCTCTCTTCTCTCTCTACGCTCGCCGCAAGACCGCACGACAGCGAGCGCCGCACCGCAGCAGGGCAGACCAGAATGTTTTATCGAGTTGGCCTGCAGCGGGGCGGGGCGGGGACCGGTGCACCGGGGTGGGGTGGGGTGGGGTGGGGTGGGGTGGGGTGGGGTGGGGTGGGGTGGGGTGGGGTGGGGCTGCGCAGCCGCCGGGGAGGCGCGTTCTCTCACCTCCGGCGCGGCAGGGTGTAGTTCACCTCGTTTCACCCAAGTGATTCGCGTCCTGTCCACTGTTACAAAAAATATGTTGGAAAATCACAACAGCTCTGTTGTGAAAAAAGTTGCCAGAACTCTTCGCTAAATATTACAACAGTCCTCTGTATTTAAACCAGAACCCTTCGGGAAATTACAACTGTCCTCTGTATTTAAACCAAAACTCTTCGGGAAATTACAACTGTCCTGTGTATTTTAAGCAGAACTCTTCGGGAAATTCCAACTGGCCTCTGTATTTTAATCACAACTCTTCAGGAAATTCCAACTGTCCTCTGTATTTAAAATAGACTGGCTTCATAAATATTGTCGACTGGCCGACAAAATATTTCACTTAGAGGCAGCAAAAGGGTCCTTTCCTTTTCTGATTACAGTGAAGTGTTGGGATTTCACAATCGTTCCGTATCGAAAAAATGCTGGGAAATCACAATAATTTTTTTTACTGTGTCTCTTCTTGTCCCGGCCGTGGTGCAAGGTGCTTTCTCGTGACGTCACTACCACACACACTGCAAGTGTACATTTGTAAGTTTTTGTCTGTGCAAACGTTTTGCAAACTGGAACATTGAATTCGTCCTGTACGATTTTTTTTTTTTTTGACACATTTATGCTTTTCTTTATCTTTCGTACAAAGGTACACAAACGTTGGACTTAACGCGAAAATGTATTCAATAAAAATTAAATTGTCGAACTTAGTACTTAGTCATCTAGGGTTTGTGTATTTTAACTCGCGGCTCCGGCCCCCGGCGAGTACAGTAGCCAGCGCGTTGTGCTGGTTCGAGCGGGCGGGTCATGTATCGCGGTGCGTACCGTGTACCCCCTGGGGACGACCCCCGCCCCGCCCCGCCCCGCCCCGCCCCGCCCCGCCCCGCCCGCAGCCCCACCCCACCCCGCCAGGACTGTCCCCGCTAGTCACTTCGATACCCACTTTTCCTGTTTACTCTTCCTCTACCGCCGAACCCTATCCTCATTCTGCCCGCAGTTCGAGGAGTCCCAGAGGTGCCCTGCTTCACTCGAGATACCGTTGAACTTGCGGGAAAATACTCGCAGGATAATACTCGCAATGAGCCGCGAAAAATTCGCAACAACTTGCTAAAATAATCAAGTTGTGTTCGCGTTTGGTCGGCAATGCTCATGGGTACTCGCTAACACTCGCGTAAACTCGCCGATAGTCGCGAAACATCACCCGCCCGAATGTACCCCTCGGACTCACGGCGAGTCACTCGCCTGCTACTCACGACTCACGAGTCTCGGGTACCCGTCGTGGCGTACTCGACATTTGCTGAGTTCAAATTGAAAAAGTATCCTACTTTAAAGTCAAATGGGCCGTCCTTTCAGAAAACGACGTTAGCGAGAGACACGGTCCAGAAGATTCCATGAGTGCTGAAATGTGGCCGTATCAGAATAACAGATGAAAGAAAGTATGGTGCCTGGTCCACACAAGAAAATTTTGTGCAGAGTGCTCGATATTACATGGTGTAGCACAGTATTACGCGGCTGGCCAGTTTAGAGCACATTTTGCTATTTTTCAGCATTACTTGAAGGGTAGCACCACATATCTAGATCAGGTCCACTGAAAATCTACGAGTCATAATTTCTCGCCCCATACGAGTGAGAATTTGAGGGCAATTTTATTACTCTCTGGAGAGTAAGAATTTTTTTCCTCGCCCTTTATGAGAAAGAATTTTGAGACCTCGCCCAAATAAAGTGAGAATTCGTGCTCAAATTAAGTGAGGTTAAAAATTCCTTACTCAAAAAGAGCAAGGCTCAAAAATATCTCGCTCGAAAAGAGTGAGGTTAAAAATTCTCACTCTAATTTAGTATGGAAAAGTGTCCTCTCCCATTTTGAGTGAGAAATTGGATTCCAGGGTTTGCAGTGTCTTCACCGTGTTCAGATGCATGCACCCGCCTGACTGCACTTCCTCTTGCTCTGCCACCGTGCTCAGCAGGCATGCACCCGCCTGACTGCACTTCCTCTTGCTCCGCCACCGTGCTCAGCAGGCATGCACCCGCCTGACTGCACTTCCTCTTGCTCCGCCACCGTGCTCAGCAGGCATGCACCCGCCTGACTGCACTTCCTCTTGCTCCGCCACCTTGCACAGCAGGCATGCACCCGCCTGACTGCACTTCCTCTTGCTCCGCCACCGTGCTCAGCAGGCATGCACCCGCCTGACCGCACTTCCTCTTGCTCCGCCACCGTGCTCAGCAGGCATGCACCCGCCTGACTGCACTTCCTCTTGCTCCGCCACCGTGCTCAGCAGGCATGCACCCGCCTGACCGCACTTCCTCTTGCTCCGCCACCGTGCTCAGCAGGCATGCACCCGCCTGACTGCACTTCCTCTTGCTCCGCCACCGTGCTCAGCAGGCATGCACCCGCCTGACCGCACTTCCTCTTGCTCCGCCACCGTGCTCAGCAGGCATGCACCCGCCTGACTGCACTTCCTCTTGCTCCGCCACCGTGCTCAGCAGGCATGCACCCGCCTGACCGCACTTCCTCTTGCTCCGCCACCGTGCTCAGCAGGCATGCACCCGCCTGACCGCACTTCCTCTTGCTCCGCCACCGTGCTCAGCAGGCATGCACCCGCCTGACTGCACTTCCTCTTGCTCCGCCACCGTGCTCAGCAGGCATGCACCCGCCTGACCGCACTTCCTCTTGCTCCGCCACCGTGCTCAGCAGGCATGCACCCGCCTGACTGCACTTCCTCTTGTTCCGCCACCGTGCTCAGCAGTGCAACGCCGTGCTGCAGGGGGAGGAGAGGGGCGAGGGGACAGCCACTGCTGCCAACTGCCAGCCGTGCCAGCGAGTGAGTAACGGCCCTGCCTGCACTGCTGCCACCCTGTGCACAGTGCAGCGGGAAAAGTGGGAGAGGGGGAGTCCGCCCCCCCCCTCTATCTATGTATTGCAACAGCAGCCAACGACAGCGCCCTCTTTTTTAGTGTCTCCCTCTCTCTCTCTCTCCCTCCCTCTCTAGCCGTGTGACTCGCGCGCGCGTTATATTTTTCAGATCTATATATTCCTGATTTTCTCTGGGGTGCGGATGGCCTGCGCGCTGGCCGGCCCGGCTCGGCCCGGGCCGGACCATGTCGCAGTGAGTGCTTTTCGTTTTTCCCCCATTTTTTCTTTTTTTTTTTTTCTTCGCCCGGCCCTTCGCAGCGCGCTGCTCGAATCAGGCCCATTGTGATTCGAGTCGGCGCGCCGTCGTCGTCGGGACCGTCATTACACGCAAAATAAAAGTAAATAAATAAACGAGAGACGGGCGGACGGACAGTCGAGGGAGAAAAGGGAAAGGGGAAAGGGCCGAGCTACGATGAATCTAGAGTCAACACGACGGGCTGTGAGGGGGCCGCCGTGCGGAGCCATGCTCGTCGTTTGATAAGGACCCGCGTGTCGTTCCAGCTGAGCAGCCGCCCAGCAGCACCCTCGCGAACACCCCCTCTCTCTCCCTCTCCCCTTCTCTCCCCCCTCTCCCCTTCTCTCCCCCTCTCCCCCCTCCATCTCTCTCTCAACGAAGCAGCGGACAGCGGCCCTTTGGTGGAAACGCTCACCGCGAATGTCCGCGCGGAGCGCCGCGGCGTGGCGGCAGAACGAGAGAGGTCATGACCACCGCCACAAATCAAACGCCTTCTTCTTCTTCTTCTTCTTCTTCTTCTTCTTCTTCTTCTTCTTCTTCTTCTTCTTCTTCTTCTTCTTCTTCTTCTTCGTTCTTCCCCTTTTTCCTCTCCTTCCTGTCCCTTCTTGCCTTTTCTTCTTGTTTTTCTGCTTCCTCACGGTAAACGAAAAACTCGGAATCCGAGTGCACACCTCTATTCTGGTAGAGTCCCACACAGTCTGGGACTCTAGGTTCTGTATGCGTTGTCCTTTTCTACCCTCATGAGAAAGAAAAAGACAGCGTTACATAAAATCGAGATGTACTCTCGGATTCAGAGCTTTTTGTTTGCCGTGCTCCTTTTCCTCTTTTCGCACGAATAGGGGCTCTGCCCATCACTGCCTCCTCCCTCTTCCTCTCAGCTCCCTTCAGTGCTTTGATAATGTGCTCCAAAGTTTGAGATTATTTTAAATGCTTATTGAATCGATCTATTGTTTGACAAAATCTTTGTCGATAAGAACTGAGACATACGCCTTTACTCGGCACTATTTGCTTGCTATGATTTCGACCTGTAGGGTGTCTTACTCGCAAACAACTACAGGACACAACAGGACATAGTAGTTGTGGACAGGGACCGGATTGGTCTCACACTACTGTCCACTGCAGCTTACTGCACTGCACTTGAGTTTGCAGAGTACGCCGCGTTTAGGTCCGTGGCTCCTGCGCCGTGCTGTCGTTACAAGCGGGTATGGCGTGAGTCCCGGAGCATGTTTGCACGTCCTGCGTGGCGCCGTGTCGCCGTATGATGATGGCCGCTGGTCTGGTCAGCAGGGCCGGACCAGCTGGGCCATTCCCATTGAGAGTGCGGTCTCGTGTGCGCGTCGCGCAGGTGTTGCCCCCGTGGGGCTGTGCATGGGGCGGGGCGGGGCGGGTCGGGGCGGGGCGGGGCGGGGCGGGGCGGGGCGGGGCGGGGCGGGGCGGGACGGGGCGGGGCGGGGCGGGGCCGGTCACAGTCCACCGTGTAGGCTTCTGCTCGTGCGCCTTACTCCTCCAGCCCGCCCCGCCCCGCCCCGCCCCGCCCCGCCCCCGCCGCTCGTATCGGTTGGAATCAGAGCGGGGTGCAGGGGCCTGCGGGTGCCGCCACAGGGCAGCAGTCTGGATATCGCTCTCGCGCTTCCGTTCTTGTCGCACTCATGGGGCCCGGGCATCCCCAACATGGCGCACCGTCATATAGGTGCGACAAGGACGGAGGTACGAGAGCGATCTTCTGAATCAGGCGGCAGGGGGCCGTTGTGTGCAGCTGCCACCCCTGCTCGCTATTGTGCTGCCTGTGTGCTGCGTACGCTGAATGGACAGTCTGCGAACATTTCTCTGCCGCGCGTCCCCTCTGCCGAGGTGGAGGCAAGGAGAGGGGAAACAACTCTGAAATTTTTGTTCACTTCGTTTTACAGGAAAATTCAGATAAAGATTAACAAAAGTGCTGAAAATTTCAACATTTTCCAAAGGTTTTGGTAAAATTCAAACAAAAATTCACAAAAAAAAAACAATAAAAAATAACAAGAATTCACAAAATTTGCACACCAAAATTCAGAGTTGTTTCCCCCTCGGTGCAAGCAGAGCGTGGAGGGGGGGGGGGGCAGTGGAGCATCGCTCCCTATGCGACGCGCTCGGGAGGGGATGGAGAGAGGGGTGGGGGAGGAAGGGGGTGCGTAAGCGGTGACCGCAGAGAAGGTCGGGCGAGCGCGCTGCTCCGTCCCTCTGCCGCCCGGCTACCCCTCTCGACACCCCCACTTGAGGGTGCTACCCTAACCCCCAGCGGCCGGCCAAGCGTCGTCCTTGCGAGCGGCCCGGGGCCCGGGGTGAACGAGAGAGAGGGGCGGGGCGGGGCGCTCGTGAAGGGGTGGGTAGTGAGGAAGAGAGAGAGAGAGAAAGAGGACTGGAGAGAAGATCTAAACGACGCGCTGACCCTGTCAGACAGACTTGACTGTCTCCTTCCTGTTTTGATTATTTTCCCGGTTTTTATTTACGTTAAACATAATTTATTGTGAACATATTTTTAATTATGTCATACTGAACAGAAACCGAGTCCAAATTAAGCGCAGAGAAAGAAATTAATGTACATTGTAGGTTAAAAAGAAAGTTGTCATAGTGGCTTAAAAAAGGTTTTCATGCTGCATAATGTCTGACAGAGTACTGCTCGGCCGCCCTTCCCTAGCCGCCCGCTGTGCTCTCCCCCCCGCCCCCCCTCGCTGAAATGGAGAAAAATAAACAAGTCACAAATTAGCGATAAACTTTATGCGAAATAAATTTTTGTCGTGGCCCCCCTCGCCTCGCGAGTGAGGTGCGGGCTGGAGAGCCACGCCGTCGCGCCGCCCTGTTCGACGCGCGACCGTAGCAGCTGTGCCCAGGACCCTGCCGGAGCCGGATCGCATCCTCTGGAATTCTGTTAGGCCTCGACGAGTGGCGGGGCGGGGCGGGGCGAGGCGGGGCGGGGTGGGGCAGTCGGTGTTGTTGATGGCTCCGCAGGCGCCCCGCCCCGCCCCGCCCCGCCCCGCCCCGCCCCGCCCCGCCCCGCCCCGCCCCGCCCCGCCCCGCCCCGCCCCGCCCCGCCCCGCCCCGCCCCGCCCCGCCCCGCCCCGCCCCCTCCTCCTGGGCCCCACCCCGCCTCCCTCCTTCAGCCCGCTAACGGGCAAAGTTACGTGAAAAGTGTAAAGTTTCTTGTCAGTCTGTGAGGCTTTCGGCGCGACAGCGCGACGCACCGAGCCGCCGCTCGCAGCCACGCCCAGCCACGCCCCGCCCGGCCCGGCCCAGCCCGGCTCGGCAAGCCTGTAATTTGCCTAATCATGTTTATTCCCGACCCCAGGAGGGGCCCGCCCGCCCCGCCCCGCCCCACCCCGCCCTGCTGGGCTCCGCGCGGACCCGCCCAGGCTCGTGCCAACGGTCGCACCACCCTGTTAAAAATGCTCGCAATTTCCAATAATTCTTCTCCGAGAGATCGGACGCGAAAAATGCATTCCATCATTCGAGCCGTGAAGCGTAAGAAGGGGGTACGTCAACTTAACTCCATGACCTCTTTTTGGTCTATCAGAGCTATTTAGCGCATCCAAAGTAGGCGAACCCAGTCCAGAAATCCCATGACCGTTCCCATGAGCCATGGGACATCAAGGAATGTCATGGGAGACATTTCCCCATGGAGGATAACTTTCCATGTAGTTTTTGCCCACTTCCATGTGAGATACTTTCCATGGAAATAAGGTTCCTTGGCAGCTGACCGTCTCTATGGAATAGAGCACCAACTCCATGGAGTAATAACAAAATGTTTAAGTCCACAAAACGACAAAGAGAAGACTGATCGAAATAAATGAAACACGGATATAGGGTGTCGGAAACGAGGCGGAGCCAAATCTGGTGGCCGTTTTTGCCTAGCTCAAGCCGTTTTCGAGTTGCCATAAAAAAGTTCTCAGATTTGAATGAAATTGAAATGGCCCTACTAAAATTCATCGTAGATGCTACATACCAAATTTCAGATCGAAATTCCAATGATTATAGATTTTACAGCCCTTTTAATTTTCATGGGAAATTGTTTCCATGGTAAAGATAGGCAAGTGCCCAATGGGATAGGTCACCCCATGGAAAGACAACCGTTCCATGAAGTCCTCTCGCATGGCAACACTGGTAAAACTAAGGCGTAACCTTACGCCCTTTCTCAAGCGTACTGTGATTACGCTTGACAAAGGGCGTAATAGGTCTATCCGCTCCAATTTGCCCTATCTAAATGTATGGGAGAAATCCTGCCCTACGCCTTATTTCAAGCGTAACCTCTTCAAGCGTAACTGTACGCCTTTTTCAAGCGTACAGTTACGCCTTAGTTTTACCAGTGAATCATTTTTCCATGGAGCCTTTACCCATGGTACGAAATTTTCCTTGGAGTCCTCACATGGAAAGCGATATTCCATGGAATCTTGTTCCAAGGAAAACACTTTTCCATGGTAAAACGCCCATGGAAACAGACACCACATGGAATATGATGCATCTTACATGGAAAACAGACCTCTCTCCATGGAAAAGAGATCATGAAATTCCATGGTGTCCATGGGATTTTTGGACTGGGAAGCTGCTTTGTGAAGTTGACTTGTACCCCCAGACAACTCTCCAAGGTGACTTCAGGTTCTTCTGGTGTGTCAAACGGGTCTCATCTCAGTGCGAAAGGTATAGTCATGGAGCTAAGTCAACTTATCCCCTTCTTCCGCTTCACGGCTCATTTTAGAGTGACGCGTGTCCACCAAAACCTATTTGTATTCGCGTGCATAATGATTCCAGGATGTCATGCAACCAGTTTCTGCACAAAATGCGTGATCCGTTGTTTATTAGATCCCGAAATTTCGCCTTCAATTTGAACGAGGTGCAAGAGAAAACACGTGGCATGTCACAGTGCCGGGAGAAGTTGGGTGTACTACAGTAGTTCTCTGGTCTGAAAGTTATCAAACACCGGCTAAATGTAAAGCAGTGGTACAAGGGTAGCTTTGGCGTGGCGGGGCGTGGCGGGGCGTGGCGGGGCGTGGCGGGGCGTGGCGTGGCGTGGCGGGGCGTGGCGGGGCGTGGCGGGGCGTGGCGGGGCTGCGCACGGCGTGGCGGGAGGTGGCGGGGCGCGGCGGGGTTGATGCGCCGCGGGAGGCGCCACCCCCGAGAGATACAACAACAAACTGGAAATGAAAAGCAGCCGGCTACTTTTCAACCCTCCGCGCGCTCGTGTCTTTGTGAGCCGGTTCCGGCGGCTCCGGCGCCTGTCAAAACCAGGACCCCCCACTGTTTCTCTTTATTTCACCCTCATCGCGTCTCTTGCTCCCCCCCCCCCCCTCTCTCTCCTGTTCGTTATTATCATTCTCACCTCGTCTCCATCACAGTCGTCGCAGGCAGCTACAATTCAGTCAGAGAGGGGGAAAAAAAAAAGAAATACATTACGAACTGTATTGCGAAACGCATGTCGACACTCTGCAAATCTAAGTGTGATACTACATGTCAGTTTAAACTGCAGAACTCCCGAGTTCGTCAGTTTAAAAACAGTTCCACGGTTTAAACTGACGAACTAGGGAGTTTTGCAGTTTAAACTGACGAGCTCGGGAGTTTTGCAGTTTAAACTGACGAACTCGGGAGTTTTGCAGTTGTAACTGCGAAACTAAAGTTTCGCTGTTTAAACTGACATGTAGTATCACACTTAGATTTGCAGAGCAGTGTCGAGTCAAAAGTTACAGTTTTCCCACTGGTCTTTTGGCGGTGTATCTGTCGCCGTTGTGCTGCTGCCAGCAGTACCCTTATTACGCCTGCTGTTAAATACGGTTAAAACTTGCTAATGCGCAAATGAGGGCCAGCCCAGCCACCTGCTCACCCGTCACTCCCTTCGACCTCTCAGCGTCCTTTTTCCCTTCCCCGAAACTTTGCGCTCCCCTTTCGGAAGCATGCACAAACCAGGCTCCGAAAAACCCTTACGCCCTTTTAATTACAAATTTACCGAAAAATGGTAATAAAAATAACTGATAATTTTCGAATGTTTATCTATTTGAAATCCAAACTGCTCGCGTTTACTACAAAGTTAGTGAAATTCACAGTAATGTTTTGGGCGAGTGGTCCTCCCCTTTTGCGGACGCACGTTTGTCGACAGTGTAGGTTCCCGGGACCCCTCCTCGACCTCGACCCGTCGCTGCGCCCCTTATGACCTCGGTGTGTGTGAGCGGCCGTAACTCACATAACGGCGACCCGCTTCTCTTTGCATCAGGGCCCTGCCCTTCCCCTTCCCTTCCCTCCCCTCACCTTCCCTTCCCTTCCCTTCCCTTCCCTTCCCTTCCCTTCCCTTCCCTTCCCTTCCCTTCCCTTCCCTTCCCCTCCCTTCCCGTATATCGGCCCCTTCCGCCGCTGAGCCGGCCCGGCCGGCCGGTCTGAATGCGTCCCCGATGTCCTCTTAGGCTGAGCCAGCTCAGCAGAAGACTGCTGTTAGCCTCACTTGACTATAGCCGGGGATGGCTGGGTGGCGGCTCGGCTTGGGCGGTGCGGGAGCGGGTGGGGACCGCACCACTGGCCGAGCCGAGGTGAGCTAGAGACCTGCAACGAGCGAGCTAAGCGAGCTACGGTCTGCGGGCCGGGACTGCGAGCTGCACAGCTCGTGGCGTTGCTCGTAGCGGAAACGCCCGATCTGAGTGAGCCGAAGCCTGCCCGAATTGTCGCCGGAGAGCAGCTCGGAGACCTCGCGAGCTAGGCGAGCTAAATAGCTCGCGAGCGAACTCCGGTGCTGCTTGCTGCTCCTCCAGCCTCCCGGGGGTCCAGTGGGCTGCGTCGTGTATAGTGGGTGGCCGAGCTGCTCGGCGCGTGGCTCAGCGTTCAGTGCTGGGCGCTGGGCGGCGCAGCGCATGGATGGCCCACGGCTGGCTGGCTGTGGCTGACGCTGACTCTCACAGCAGACGACAGCCATGCCAGCACGTGACGGTGGAGAGAGGGGAAGGAGGGGAAAGGGAGAGGGAACGAGCGGAGGCAACGCCAAACGCCAACGCTCCAGCTCAGGTCAGTCTGCCTAGTGGTTCATGTGCGCCGTGCATGGTAGGCAACCCACCGCAGGGCGCGAGCTACCTTGCTCGTTCCTCAGTTCGCTGTCCCGGTCACTGCAAAAAGCGGCACACGAGCTGTGGAGCTCGTTTTAGCTCGTCTAGCTCGCGAGCGCTGGCCTCCCGAACGGAGCTCGCGAGCATTTGCCTACGAGCTAAACGAGCAACGTGCAAACGTGGACGCCGAGAATGTGCCGTAGCTCGCTTAGCTCGCTCGTTGCAGGTCTCTAAGGTGAGCACAAGCGCCCACTGTTAAAAGTAATTTGTCGGGATAATCCTAATAAAGATTCAGTCTCTGCATGGTGCACTTTTGGGATGACCTGATGGCTTTCACACGAATGAAGGCTTACACACAAGTGTTGTACCGAGGGGTCATTAACTTTAGGATTTCGTGTACACCGAATACTTGAATATGGTTGAAAATTGATGAATATTGGTGAAATATTCGTCAATTTGAGTTAAAATTGTCTAACTTGGGTGAAATATTAGTAATTGCGGCTAAAATATTGTTAGATTTGTGTGAAATACTGCTGAAAATGGGTGAATGGTATAATAATGAACTGATTCCCGCAAGCCTTTACACTGAATATGCCAATTTGTTGACCCCTCGGTGTGTACCCTGATAGGTTTCCTTTAGCTCTGTTCCGCCTCTCCCGCGGGAGAGACTCGGAGGACGGCCGCACGTGCACAGTCATCATGAGCATGGGGTGGGGTGAGGCTAGCCGAGGCTAGCCTCGTCACTAGGCCACCTCCGCGCCGGCGAGCAGCAGGGCACTGCTCCCCCGAGGAGCACCCAGTGGAAGTGACCCCCCCGGTCTCTCTCCCTCTTGGCTTGGTGACTCTCCTGCGTGCCGCTAGCTCTCCCGCCACGCCGCCGCTCCCGGGCACTCTCTGATAGAATGCTCTGTGACACGCGCAGCACGTCCGAGGCGGGGCGGGGCGGGGTGGGGGAGGCGGGGCGGGGTGGAGTGAGGTGGGGCGGGGCGGGGCGAGGCGGGGTAGAGCGACAAGACGTGCATCCCAGCAGCACCGGAGCCAGGCGTCGTCCTTAGCATTTCGGAGGCGTGCCGCGGCGCGTCGGGAGGCGTCAGGACGCCAGAACAGAACCCCCCTGCCCCACTCTCCCTCTCTCTCTCGCTCTGTCACCAGCCTCCGGTGTACTATACTTCTCTCTCTCTCTCTCTCTCTCTCTCTCTCTCTCTCTCTCTCTCTCTCTCTCTCTCTCTCTCTCTCTCTCTCTCCCTCCCTCCCTCCCTCTCTCTTTCTCTCTCTTTCTTCGTCGCTCTTCTTCTCTCGCTCTCGCTCGCTCTCCCCGTATCTCGTTCGGACCCACGGGAGGCTGAAAGTGAAGCCGATGCGTCGCGATGTGCAGACGTGACATCCTTCCACCGCTCCCGCTCTCCCACCCCCCCCCCCTCCCCTACTGCCACCCCGTTCCCTCTTCTTCCATTCTTCCACCCCCCGTTCCCTTCATCATTTTGCCCCTCCCCCCTCCCTGCCCCTGCCCTCTCCCTCTCAACCTCCTTCACAACTCCGCTACGCGAATCTCAAATTGAAGAGACACGTTGCGCCAATCTATAAGCCCCTGTGATGCGAGTCACTTTGTTAGGATCCTCGCTACTACGCCCCCTCCCCCCAGGGCTTACTGAACCACCCACTCATCAAGAGAAACAGTTTACCATATAAAAAGCGAAGCGTTGGATTCAGGAAAAAGCAAGGGAAACATGGGTAAAATATTATTCACACAAAAAGTAATCCGTTTAAGGTGTACAGGTGACGGTGTGACTTTATAAAATTGAACCTGAAAACTTCCAGAACAGTGCAGGTGTGATTGGGTATGGCGAGAAAGGAAGAGAGGGGGGCGGGGGGGGGGGGGTGCTGAGTTTGGGGCGTCTGCAGGTGGGTCGCACGTTGCATGCTAATGATGTGATGTAACACCTATCCCTCTCCCTTTCTACCCTTTCCCTATTTTCGCAAAGGCTTTGGTCTTCGTCTCGCCCCCCCCCCCCTCTCTCTCTCTCTCTCTCTCTCTCTCTCTCTCTCTCTCTCTCTCTCTCTCTCTCTCTCTCTCTCTCTCTCTCTCTCTCTCTCCCCTTCCCACCATCCCTAATTATATATATTTTCTTTTTGGCAAAGCGTCAATCGCCGCACAAACTCAAATTGAATTGGTTGGTGCGGGGAGATTTTCCGAGATTTTCCCCTTTGCTTCCGGCGAGTGAATAAAGGGCAGCCCTTGACACCTGTTTGCGCCATTAGCAGAGCCCCGCTCGCGCTGCTCATCAATGCGAAACTACCCGACGAGGATGGGGGGAAGGAATATCAAGGAATAAGCGGCTTGGAAGAGAATTTGATGCGGGCTATGGGGAAACAAATCTAAATTTTAATGTGGAAATATGAAATTTTCTTAATTTTCGCAGAGTTTGTTTTCTCCGCTTTATTTTGAAGTATGCCTCCCCCCCCCTCCCCTCAGTAATTTTCCCTATGAGAGTATAGATCTTGCACAGTAGAAGCGAGTCCTGGGATTCCCAGGAGAGTTGGAATCCCAGTGAATGTCCTGGAAAAAAGTAGTTTTTCCCAGGAGTATTTCCTGGAAAACCCAGGAAATACCCTGGGAAAGATGATACCTCCTAGGAATGTGCAAATTATTCCCCTAGGAAACCCAGGACTCGTTTTTCCCGTGTGGGGAATTATTGTGCTCCCGGGGAGTCACTCAGCCCGCAGGAGTTCAACGCTCCGTCGACACCGGCTGCGTGGAACTCCTGCGGCCTGCGGCGCTCTAGGCGGGCCGGGTACGATGACCGCGCGCGACTAGCGTGCTGCTAGACCAACAGAAAGTAGGAGGGGAAAAAAGTAAAGAAAGCTTTGCGTCGTCCCTTCTCGTTTTTATCATGCGTGTATTTTTATTATTTCTCTCTGTAGCCGCGCCCGTACGTCCGTATATATACGTTCTACGTGCGTGTATGTATAGTAGCCGGCCTGATTGAAATGCGCATGGCGAATGTAGTGGCTGCGACCGCCCGCCCCGCTGCCGTATGCCATCACGCGCGCCCGGAGCCGGGAGCCCGGAGCCGCTCACTTTTCGATACTATTTTGTTTTCAGATGGAAAACGGACGCTGCGGCCGCGGGTATCTGGCTGGGCGGGGGCGGGGTGGGGCGGGGCGGGGCGGGGCGGCAATTAATTAAACATGATGAGGCTGACGGGATGGTCCGGGCCAGGGAAACATCCACGTGTGCGCAGCTAGCGCTTCGCACCACCAATATGTTACCTTTAAAAATGAAGAAGAAAAAAAGGTAATAGGTAATAATAAAAAGGTAATAATACTATAAAATCCCATGAGGTCGGGTATGGGATAACCCTACCGTTAAGTGTACATTCCCACTTAACCGTGAATACATACACGTGTCGAAGCTGGCCTAGCTTATGTTTGCGCTGGCTGTATGCTGTGCTGTGAGGCTGCGCGCGCACGGTGATCAGAGTATCCTTTTCCGACCGGGGAGGGGGGGAGGGAGGGCGTCCCCCTTTCACCACCGATTTCCCCTCCGCCCACTCTCTCTCTCTCTCTACCTCTCGGCGCGCGCGCGCGCGCGCGTGTGTGTGTGTGTGTGTGTTTGACCGCGCGCGGCCCTCGGGGGCCCTAGCTCTGAGTCTTGCGGGCCTAGATGATGCCCAGTAACGAGCTAACATTGGCGTAGGTAGGTCGGTATAGGGTGGGGCGGGGCAGAGAGGGAGATAGACGGGGGGAAGGGCCTACAGACAGTCTGACAGACAGAGAAGAATATTTGGGAGAGGGAGGGGGGGGGGGGGGGGGGGGGGGACGAGGCGCGCGAGTCTCACAGGGCTCCTACGCGCTCTGATCATCACCCCCTTCCCGGCCCCTTCTCCGCCCCTCTGGCTCCGCTCCGTGTTTGTGTTTTCACTGTTCGATGTTCAGGTATAAGATTAATCGTGTGGTTGCCAGCAGTGCGCGAGGCCGGCGGCGAGGCGGCATCAGGGAGAGCGTGTTCCTCCCCCCCCCCCTCAGCTCCCCCATCCCCACGGCTACACGATGAATCAATCCCACGCTCCTCGCCCTGCTTCTCTCCTCGCACCTTATCCTCACCCTCCTTCCCTCTGTGATGAGTGTCCACTGCACCCGGAAGAAATGGAGAATGGAGACCTGTAGTAATTACCGTATAGTTGCAGCACGGAAAGAAACTTCGTCTACCTTTTCAAAAGCCAGGATTTTCTAATTGAGAAAATGCACTCTAGCTTTTTTTTTCCCAAAACCTCGGCTCAGTGTTTTTTACATTATTGAAGTTAGGGGCAACCAACAAACTGTCGTAAAATTATGCATGGTTGTGATTACCGAACTTGTATTGAGCCATGTCACAATATTGTTGATATTATGTTATTTGTAATGATTTAACGAAACGACGGATGCTATGATTTTTCTAGATGTGCAGATTTGAGGTACGTGCACCAAGACAGTAGTATAGATGGAGATGAAGCTCCGGCTGACTCTTCAGCCTACCTGTGACACGTTTTGACACCTAGCGTCGCCAATTTTCGAGGTGATGGCCCAGAATTTATATCACTTACTCGGGAAGGTGTACTCAACACAATCGTGTCCCCACTTTTCCTCTCTGTTCGATCTTTGGGACCTACCGGCTAAGAAACAACGGAATACAATCGCTGAGCAGGACACCCGACGCATGGAATCCAGTGCCTACCTACAGGGGTAGTTATGTCAAAAACAGCTTTTGCACACCCTAGAATTTTATTATGCATAAAAAACACCCGAATGCCAAACAGTTCGATAGAATAGCTGCAATAGTTTCTTCGTAAGGTGCCATTTCATCGTCGTGCCCCTGTAGGTAGGCACTGGATTCCATGCGTCGGGTGTCCTCAGCGATTGTATCCTGTTGCTTCTTAGCCGGTAGGTCCCAAAGATCGAACTGAGAGGAAAAGTGGGGACACGATTGTGTTGAGTACACCTTCCCGAGTAAGTGATATAAATTTTCGGCCATCACCTCGAAAATTTGCGACGCTAGGTGTCACAACGTGTCACAGGTAGGCTGAAGAGGCAGCCGGAGCTTTATCTCCATCTACACTACTCTCTTGCGTGCACGGTTATCTCTCCCGTTCGTAACCGCACTCTCACGACAGTCGTATATACACCCCCATTTTTGTCTCGCCCGCCCGCAGCCCATTCCCAAGCCCAAGGCCAGGTCGCTGGAGGCGTTTGACCCACCTTGAACTGTCCCCTCCCCGCCGCCGCCCTCCACGGCGACACACCGGCCGTCCAGGCAAGCTATGCTCTGCAAACGCAAGAGTAGTACAGTACCACAGTGGGAGACCCATTGCGTCCTGTAGTAAACAGTGCACTGATAGAAAAAAAAATTGGAGAGATATTTTACAGAAAAAGTCTGAGAAAAGCTGGTGCCAAGACATTTTCTGTAAAATTACCATTGTCTGCAAAATTTTAGAAACATGTAAAAGTTAATCCAGCGAATCTATGGAAAAAATATTTACAGACTTTTACTTAAGTCTTTTTTACCCGTCGTGTCCTATAGTCATATGCATGTGTAGGGCTGTGGTCAATGTTGGACAAAGGGTGTGTGAGTCTTCGGTTGTCGACAGTCGCGCGTCGTAAGGACACAAACACTTTGTTCGCGCGCGTGAGTTTTCCCCCCCTTTTTTCGTGTGTGGACTCGTCTGTGTCCGTGTGTGTGCGTTAGTTTCAGCGCACGCGTCCCTGTGCAAATGGAGCGCCATTGTGGAGCATCCATGTAAGCCCCCTCCCCCTCCCCACACGCACACACACACATGCAGACTTGCGCACACCGGACGCTCGCAGCCGCATCATTTGCAATATGAATCAATAGCAATTAGGGACACGGGCGCATTGTACGGCGCACAAAGGTCGGGGCATTGGGCTGCACAGCAGTCCTGCTCAGCAGTCCTGCACAGCAGTGGTCCTACTCAGCGGTCCTGCACATGAGCCCTGCACCGGAGTCCTCCACAGCATTCTTGCTCAGCAGTCCTGCTCAGCAGTCCTGCACAGCAGTGGTCCTGCTCAGCGGTCCTGCACATGAGTCCTGCACCGGAGTCCTCCACAGCATTCTTGCACAGCAGTGCTGCTCAGCAGTCCTGCACAGCAGTGGTCCTGCTCAGCGGTCCTGCACATGAGCCCTGCACCGGAGTCCTCCACAGCATTCTTGCACAGCAGTCCTGCCCACCAGTCCTGCATCTCTGTAAATCGAGGAGTCACGTAAAAAGATTCTGGGGAGAGACACTTTGACCCCGATTTCGGGGTCGACGGGCGCACACGGGCGACGTTCAATAACATCGCCCGTTTAGAGTCGTTTTGAAACATTTTCGGTCACAAATAAGACTCAAATTGAGTCTTTTTCGTGCATTATGTTTCATCGAAGCGATGAAGACATGCGTCACTCTATTTGGTCGAGAAAAGTATCTCCAACTTTTACAGTGACAGCAGTCCTGCTCAGCAGCACGCCTAAATCACTACAAATTTTCTTTGTACTAATGCAAAGCAAGTTTTCGGTAATACTAAGAAATATCCTTTGTAATACAAGGACGAATTTTTGTAATACAAATACGTTTGCACAGAATTCATTGTATTAAACGATTTTTTCCTTTCTTTTTTCTTTTTCCGAATATTTAGAGTGAGCACCCCTGCGATCAGCCGACCCGCGCAGCAGTTGCACATAAAAGTTACAAGACCTGTTTTATCACTCAGGAGAAATGTTCTAAGTGCCCCCCGCTGCCCCCTCCCCACTCCGGTGTACCGCCCGCTCTGCACATTCTGGGCGCTGCTGGTTCGACTCCCAGCCAGGCCCGCGAGCCCGGTATTTTCTCCTCTCTTTCCTTTTCATTCAGCATCACACCGCTCTCTTCAGTTGCGCCTCTCTGTCGTGTGTGTACGTGGAGGGGGTGGGGGTTAGGCGGTTGGCGGCACGGTGACTGCGGCACTGCTGCTGGCTGGCGGGTGAGGGGAGGAGCAGGGGGGGGGAGGGGGGGATTACGAAGTTTGAGCGGGAGACGGACGGGGCAAGGGAGTGGCGCAAGGACAAAGTCTCATTAAGACAACTTTGAGCGTCATTTTGCAGTCGGAAAGGAGACCGGGGCGAGACGCAGAACGGACGAGCAGTCATCTGCGTGTTGAGGCGGAAGGGGGTTGGTGGGGAGGGAGGGGGGAGGGCAGCATCAGCAGCGGCGCGACAAATGTTTTTCGAGGAATTGAGTTCGTATCGCCTCTGCGCGCGACCCGCGCGAGCGAGCGTCGTCGCAGTATAGCTGGAGTGTAAGGAGGTCGAGCGGGTGGGACGCGGAGGAGATGCGGACGAACAGGTGCAAAGTGGAAATGGGACAGGTGTCCTTGGACGTGACCCCGCCCGCCCGCGGCCCTCCCACGTTGTGTCTCTCCTCCACTCAGACCGTCCCGTACCGTCCCCTCTCTTCGGCCCGCTGCCCAGGTTTGTAGGACTGGTATAGGAGGCGTGTCCATTCAGAGAGTCACTTTCCCCTTTGAAATGCGACACACAGCCGAGCTGTGGCGGGGGGCTGGGGTGGGGGGAGGGGGGAGAGCGAGCCAGTAGCAATTCCTGTTAACTGAACGGTCGCTGTGTCGAGGGGTCTCCCACTCGTTGTACTCGATGAGAAATACCTGCAAGCTACTCAGGCGAATCCCGGCGATAACACGCGGAAACTATCGGAGGCGGGGGAAAGAGAAACAGGAAATATTCTGGGATATACGCCAACGCCCGCGAATTCTCGCAGACACTCAAGCTCGTGAAACTCGTTTTGCACCCGCTTGTAGAGTGGTGGAACTCCTCGCGTCTAACGTTGCCCTGTAGGGCAACGACGTCCTCTCTCAGGTCGCATGTGTCTCTCTTTCCCGCTCTCATCGTCGGGGAGGGGGGGGGGGGAGAGAGAGAGAGAGAGAGAGAGAGAGAGAGAGAGAGAGAGAGAGAGAGAGAGAGAGAGAGAGAGAGAGAGAAGCAGAGAAGAAGAAAGAGAGTAAGAGAGAAGCAGAGAAGAAGAGAGAGAGAGAGAGAGAGAGAGAGAGAGAGAGAGAGAGAGAGAGAGAGAGAGAGAGGGTCAGAGAGAAGCAGGGAAGAAGAGAAAGAGAGAGATGGAATGCGGCTAACGCGCACGTTGCCTTGTGAACCGGCGCGCAGGAAACGCGTGTGAAGAATAACGGTGTAGCTCTGTCTGCAGCCAAGGCTGTGCCGGGGGCGGCGGAGGGGGCCTTCTCCTCGTCTCCCGAAGGGCAACGCCCCCCGCCGCCGCGCCCCGCCGCGCCCCACCGCGCCCCACCCCGCCCCGCCCCGCCCCGCCCCGCCCCGCCCCGCCGTATTGATCCGACCCTTACCCTGCGGGGGCGGGTAGGACGCCACCAGGGTCCGAGGGCGCCCGGCGAGGGGTGGCGGCGAGGGGTGCGGCTTCAAACACTGGCGGTGTGGCGCAGCGGCGGGGCGGGGCGGGGCGGGGCGGGGCAGGGCGTGGCGGGAGAGGAGGAGGGTGCGGCCGGCGTGCAAGGTGCAGCGGGTCCAGCGGCGGAGCCAGGGGCGCAGCGGGATGGTGTCTGGGGGCACGGCGCGTCGCGTCGCGTTAGGGGCGTAGCCGCAGCACCTATGTGGGAGAAACAACTCTGAATTTTGGTTTAAATTTTTTTTTAGTATTTTTTTTGGGGGGGAGGGGCTGATTTTTAAAAACGAATTTTGGTCGAATTTTCACTAAACTTTCTGATTTGTTTTCTGAATTTTCTTAAAATTTTCTGTGGATTTCTGAGAATTTTTCCGTATGTTTCTGCATTTTTCTGAATAACGAGATGTACTAAAATTTCAGAGTTGTTTGCCCCTCGCGTGGCTGCACCCAGCTCTACCCGCAGTGACTTAGGCCCCGCCGCGTGTGTTATATCAGGTGCTGAAAAGTTCAATAGAGGCCTTCAATTTTTTATTTTTTTTCTAGCTGCCAGTTTTTTTGGCACGCTACTGCCACAATTTCCTCCATCCGGAAGCAGAGGAGAGAGACTTCCGCAGTCTCTGGGGGCTTCCACTTGTATTCTTGTGTGTAATGCTTCCATGATGCTACGCAAACTCTTTTTTCCTAGCGCGATTTCATCAGTGCATTGACCTGCGCCCCTTGGTTCTTGTGAAAGTGCACCAATGCGTCTGTCGGATTACTTTTAAATTGCGGCGGTATCTTCATTGCAACACTTTGTTATTTTATTTTCCTAATTATACGACCGCCGCTAATTTCACTTTGATAAGGCGATAAAGGCCCGAGAATAATGAAACTTCCGCGGCGATGTCGTATAAAGCCGGGGTCTGAAACTCGCGTTGGCGGGTGGCGCGGTCGGCTCGCCGAGGGCTGCGCACCTCTCTGCGTTCGGGTGAACCCGAAGTTCTCCGGGAAGTCGCGCTCGTACTGCTCGCTGCTGGCCTGGACCTCGACGCGCACCTGAGCTCAGTGTGAATGGCTGTCTTTGTCTATTCAAATAGTGTACTCTACATGGAGAAGATATTGGTCAGTTACAACTATGTTTGTTTGCAGTGAAATTTGGTATGAAATCAACACAAATGAAACTATGATTGACTTCAATGTCATAACTTAACTATTTTTAACAGAGTGTAAAGAGCTCGCCCGGCGCCTGATATGCTAAAATAGAAAATAACAAAAAGCCACAGTCCTAATCGTTTTTTTTTGGGCGGCAGACGCACTCGCGGGAGAGACAAGACCACTTAGATAAGAGAATTAGCGGGGGCGTTTCTGTCTCTCGATGGAGTAGTCATTACCGAAAATAATCTCTGCGCTGCGCACCCCTAAAGTTTTGAGACGCGCCAGTGGGCTGCTGTGCTGCCTCTCGGTGAAATCTAGCAGAAAGGTTGCTGCCGTGATATTTCTCTCTCTCTCTCTCTCTCTCTCTCTCTCTCTCTCTCTCTCTCTCTCTCTCTCTCTCTCTCTCTCTCTCACCCGCGAGTCGAAAAGGAAATGAGGTAACTTTTTCAGTAAGTCGCTTAATTTGAGCTGGTGCAGCGGCGGCTGCGGCCGGGTCTGCCGCTGCCCTCCCCGTGAGCTGTGCGCTGCGGCCTGCAGCTCGGGTTTCCCAACGAATGTTCACTGGCCCGCCGTGCGTTGCAGACTACGCTCACAGTGTTACCAAAAGGTTAGGCAAATATCCCTGGAATACACCAGTGTGCGGCAGACGGGTATCTCCGCCTGCGAACTGCCAACTGCTGGACTCATGTGGGTGGGAGTCCACCTACGGAAAAATACCCGTTCTCCACACAGAGGTGTATTCGAGGAGATTTGCCTACTGTTTTGGCAACACTGTGAGCGTAGGGCGGTCTGACCACCGGCCTGCGCAACCACTGCACTGCCGCGGTCCCGCCGGGCTGGCCTGGCCCTAGCGCCAGGACGCTCCTGCCTGCCAGCTGCGCCAGTATGGAACTGGCAACTGGCAAAACCTTGCAGCAAGTCCTTCAAGTTTCCTCGTTTGGTCGGCAGGGCGCGCCGCCTCCGCCGCCGCTACAGACGCGCCGCGTTATGGGGGGATTTGGCCTTTGGAGTTTCCTCCTATCACGGATGTGACTTTTTTTTTCCCCTGCTGCTCCCTACCTCCTGCTTCCTGCCGGGCTCGCCGCCGCCAGACCCGCCTGCCTGGCCTGCCGGGCCATATTTGTAAAGTTGAGGCAACTTGAGCGCGGCGCGGCGCCCCGCCCGGCCCTATCGCGCACTGGGTCGGCCTGAATCGAGAAGGAGGCAAAGAAGAAGAAAAACATTGCGGAGGAGGGAGCTCTCTATACCTCTTCGGTGTCTGGGTCAGCTTGTCGGGGGCAGTTTGCGGCAATAACGCGTTGGTGCGCACGCGCGGGAGCGCCGCACCCTGCTGGCAATGTACTTTTTCGTAAATATGAAATGTAACTATACACTCTTAAGTTTTTACTACCAAAATACTAAGCGTTTGTGCTGTTATAAGTTATGAAAAAATTCTTTTAGTATTACTAAACTGTTTCCTAGTATTACAAAATGTTTTTCTAGAATTATAATTACGGTGAAATTAAGTACTACGAACACGTTTAGTATTACTAGGAAAAAGTTTAGTAATACTAAAATAATTTCTTTTCAACTTATGACAGCACAAACGCTTAGTAGTGACTAAGCAAATTTGGTAGTAAAAACTTTAGAGTGTATAAACATGCAGATTTATGTACAACAAAATAGTGCCGAGTTATGTAGAATATTGTCCATAAACCTGTCTATTATTGTGCCTTTTTTTCTGTATGTAAAAATAATTTGGCACGATCTTTTTTTCATAACTCTGCATGTTTATAGTTACAATTCATATGTACGAAAAAGTACATTGCCAGTTAGTGTGAGATCATCCTCGGTAGCGTACGTCCTGACCTGGGGTTGCCTCTGTAACTTCATTCTAGCAAACCAAGCCTGATTCTTTAATGCATTATTCACCCAAGTATTCAGGAGTTAGTTTGTGCGTGCGCCCATCCACTAACAGAGAGGGGTGGTCGTTCTGTCCTCTGCTCTGACTTTGGGAGGCTTTTAGATCGTGTACTCATGTACTCCTCCCCGTATACCCGTGCCGTGCACCCCCTTTCACCGCCTTCGTCTTTAAAACTCTCCGATGCCTTGGCACAGGCACCCCCTCCTCCCCCCCCCCTCTCTCTCTCTCTCTCTCTCTCTCTCTCTCTCTCACGCGAAAAGCTCTTTGAAACTCCTCTTGAAAAAAGAAATAAAAAAATAAACTGCTGTCATAACTTTGCGCGCTGAAACTAAATCTGAGAAATTACTTTCACGGCGAGAAGAGCCCAGCACCGCTGCCACCCCCTTGGCTGACCTATGAAATCATCGACAAAGCGTTCTGCTATAACAGCAACCCTTTCGCGCGTGAATGCCTTTACTGCGCTGACAAAATGAAAGAAGCCTCAAATGGAAAACAACGATAATTATACTTTCTGGCAGTGCTGCGGGCTCTCTCTCCCACCCCTTTTCCCCTAACTCCTCGCGCGTCTCGAATTCATTGGGAGCTAGAGGCTTGGCTGCGTACCGAAATGAATACCTGTCTGCAGACTTGAGTTATGACTGTGTGTAGTGTAGCACTGTTTGTCGCCGCGCCTCCTTGCGCCCCACGCCGCCCCACGCCGCCCCACGCCGCCCCACGCCGCCCCACGCCGCCCCACGCCGCCCCACGCCGCGCCTCTGCCCTGGGCGAGTGATTTCCATGTGACATGTTAGAGCCATTAGCGCGACGCTACTCTCCGGCTGCTATGGGGCTCTCTGGGTGGGGGGTAGGGGTGAGGAGCCCACCCACTGCAGGTGAGAACACTGAGCCCCCCCACCCTCGGCGCTAGGGGGCTGGCGTGCTTACCTCGAGACCGCTCTGCGCAGCGTGTCCGCGACCCGGGCCGGTCATCCGCAAGCACTCCGGATGATTCTGGATCTGGGCTATGCCACTTCGCGCCCTGCTTATTGCTCGTTTTGCTCTGTTGTACATTTTTCTAGTCCGAAGGTAATACCAAAGCCCTAAAGGCTGGGGATGCCCTGGAACCTTCTCGCCCTGGGCGTTTTATGGCTTTGCCAGAGGGTATCCCGGGGTATCCTGAGAAACCCATAGAATACCCTGGAAAACACGGCATCTCGTGGTTTTTCTGGATTCATCTGTCCTGTAGACATACAGGGGGCCTCAACACCTGAAATCATGTGTACACAATTGCTGATACCATAGAAATCTTTGTCAAAAAATGTGGATCTATTGCCGAAAAGAAATGATTTGAGTGCGTATTTTAGGCTCTTAAAGCTCAAAATACGCTTATATTTACTTTGCGAATTATTTCTTTCAATTATAAGAGGTGTAATCATGTGGAATCATGTGAAATCTTGAAATCATGTGTACAAATTTTGAGTGAGTTGAGGCCCCCTCGAGATATACCGTTATAACGTCGTTGTCCTACCATATTGAATAAATAAGGAGATTGTTTCACAACCTAAAGAGAACTGCGTGGAAGGTGAGCCGTCGCGACGTCAATGGGGAGGGAGCAGGCTGCTGGCCGCCGCGGCTTACTCTCGCACGCACAGACGCTCGCCTCCCACCCTCCCCCCTTCACACTCACGCACACACACACACATGTGCGTATGCGTTATTATGGAGCAGAGGTAACGATGTGTCTGGAGTGTCTGCCAGTTCGTTTTCCGTCCGTCTTCCGTCCGTCCGTCTGACAGTCCGCTTAACGCCCTTCACCCTCACAGCAGCACCATATGACGTGCACTCTGCGCCTACACACACACAGCCTCTCTTCGCCTGTCCTGGCCCCTTCACCTTTCACACACGCACACATACAACTCTCTCTTGCTTGCTCTCTCTCTCTCTCTCTCTCTCTCTCTCTCTCTCTCTCTCTCTCTCTCTCTCTCTCTCTCTCTCTCTCTCTCTCTCTCTGCATCCTCTTTCCGCCTCCATCCACCCAAAACTCCGACCGCAGCTGCACAATCTGCTGAAAAGAAACTCTCCTCCTCTTTGATGGCGGTTATTTCCATTTTGGCTTCTCCCGCCTCTCCCGCGCCCATTCCTTTTCGCACACTCACACGTCCCCTTTGCTGCTCCCAGTCTTTTTCATCGTATTATTATTTTTATATCTCGCATAACGTGCAATTAAACTGATATAATAATTTCATTTTTTCTCTCTCTCGTTTCTGTTGGCCACTCTTGGTGCGCGCGTCCCAGCCCAGCCCACCGCGCCGCGCACCTTCACCTGTTGAGCGCGGAGGGCCGGGCCGGGCAGCGCGGGGCAAGGCGCCTCATATCGCGCCGCGCTCCTCTGAATTTGACATTTAAAATTCAAATGGACGCCGCCCTGCCGCCCGCCGCGCCGTCTCTCTGTGTGTGGTCGCGTTTCCCTCTCGCGCGGCCCTTACGTGTCTGGCAGTCTGACGTGCTTTCTAAAGCCCCTATATCTTTATCTCTCTCTGTTGCAGGTGCGTGTCGTGTCGATGCTTTTGCTGCTGCTGCTGCCGCGGCACCCGCCAACCATACCACCTCTGCTGAGTCCAAGTTTACTTTAACTTATCGCCCTCTATAAAGTTATACATTCCTCGTTAGGGTGGAGAATCTCGGCGTTGAGCGGTGTTGTGTAATTAAGGCAGTCTGCACGTTTTCTCGTGGCGCAGTGCCGGGCGTCACGGGGGTAGACGTGTACTGGGATCGGATACTCGTTTTGGTCCCGCAATGGCTTACCAGACCAGGCGCCAATGCAAACGCACAACACTGCATCGACTGCTGAGGCATCGTCTCGTTGAGGAGCTCATTCGATAAGAAATTTCATCGTATAACTTATAAGCTGCGCCTCTTGAATTTTTACCGTGGGGGCAACTACTTTGGGAATTCGGTGTACACACCGATATGGGAATCGTCTGGATAAAAATCAATAGAAGTCCATAAAAAAGTCAACAAAGTTTATAGTGGGAAACACAGATTCAGAACCAATTAATCAAAATAGGCTTTTTCTGCCACTGGAAACCATTAGGCATTATTAAAAGAGGGGATCAGGTATTCTGGTAATCATGTTGTGTGTACATCAAACGGAAAGTGGTCGCCCCCTCGACTTTTGCCGGCCGCCTAGCCGCCGCCATCGCCAGTCTAGTCAGGATGGATTGGATATACAGGCCGAGCGTGCACCGTATGAGTTTGCCGCCCGCCTCGCACCGCATCTCTGCTCTGCCTCCTTTGTTCGTGCCAGCGGCTCCATTTGAATTCGCAAACTGATTGGCGGGCTGGAGTGGCGGGGTGGCGGAGTGGGGTGGCGTCTATCGTGGCTCGGCGGAGCTGAGTGGCCTCCTGCGTGCGCGGGGCTGGAGGAACTAGGTCAGCTGGCCGATGCAATCAGGCTCACATGCATATTTACGTGTCCGTGTATTTGATTAGAATTCACCTCTTGCAACAAATATGAGCGAGTGTGTGAAGTGTTGACGTCAGTGTGGTGATGATGCCAACTTTCGCCTACACCTCGTTTGATATCGGCTTCTGATTGTTCCAAGTCCGCTAAATTTACTCCTCCCCCAAAACTTCTCTGTGCTGTCAATCTCAATACATACTAGGTGGCAAATTAAATGTCGCTGCTATCGTCGAGTAAATCTTGTCTGATCTTCTCTCTAATCTCTTAACCCGGTAAACCCGCTGAGCTATGATATCACTGTAAAACGAGGAGCGATGTTTATCGCTCGTGGGGGAGCGATTTTGTGAATCCAATTTCTATCACTCGTGGAGGAGCAATAACTTTCACGAAAATCGCTCGTTTAGAGTCATTTTGCGTCATTTTCGGTGTAAAAATGACTCAATAAGAGTGATATTCTGTTGCCAAATGACTCAATCAGAGTTATTTTCTCGAATATCGCTCCATTTGAGCGATGGATATGAGTCGCTCTATTCTAGCGAGGAAAATCGCTCCTCGTTTTACAGTGCTCGGTCCTCTCGGGAGAACGTGCTCGTTTTATTTTAGCTACCTCCAGGGGGAGGGGGGAGAGAGAAGAGAAGAGGGACACGCGTACGAAATAGGGGGCAAAGGGAGCTCTGGGGATGATGTGAGGGGATTATGAAGACCATTCGAATAAGTTGGGGGATCTGATCGACCTCCTCTCGGCTGATTTGATCGAGCTGCGCCGGGGTGGAGCGCGCGCTGTGTGTCCGCGGCGTTCTCTTTATGCCAAACTAGTCGAGCGGACGAGATGGCGGGGCGGGGCGGGGCGGGGCGGGGCGGGGCGGGGTGGGGCGTGGGTTGGAGCAGGCTACATCTTATTGTTTTCTTTGCCTCTCAGAGAGGTTCACCCCGCGCCCTCTCTGACCTTCAGTCTCCCAGCTTACCTCCGCCACGTGTCTGCGTTTCCCCTCGAGGTCCATGGATGGAGCCGTTTAAATCGCTTAAGTCACAAAGTAGAAAAAAGTTTTGCACGTATAACACATTGTGCCGTGTCGCCTTGAATGGGAAAATGTTGTTATTCTACATGGGACCAAAATTTGTTATCTATTCTCTCAAGAAATAATGCTGTCAAAGCGACCACGTTTGTTTAATATACATTTCTTTAAATATTTTTTTAAAAGTTAGAACTGTTATCAAGGAAGACTGACCAGGCGTAAAAGTCGCTTGGCAATTTCGTTGCTTTGCTCAAAAATTACGCAGATTCGTTTTACATCCAACAAGAACATCTACCCGAGTTTTATGAAGGTGCTCTGAACTATGTGAATCTTTGCTCTCAAGAGCCTCCGAAGGACCGCCTCTTGCAGCAGGCGCAAATTTGTTTACTTTCCTACGAAACTACTATGTAACTGTCTATCACGATGGTCTCCACTTTTAACAAATAATTTCTTTACCAACTTCTTACTCTGTTAATTTTCTACGCGGCGGCGTTTAAAAGTTGGCGCATAGTTTCACGAAAACATCATCATAGCGGCATGCACTGGACGGCTTCCTTCCGAGCGGCAGGGGTTGAGGATGCGCGGGGATGACGCATGCCGAGCGGAGCGCAGCTCAGCACGTACCCCCCGGGGGGGGTGGGGGGGGGGTGGAGGGGGGTGAAAGGTGATTCGCAGCGCCTTATGAATCACTCGCCAGACGTTTCGGACTATGGCTGCTGACGACGTCGAAAGAATTATGACCCACAACAGCGAGCGTGTGCTATTACCGCACTAGTGCCCGACGCCCGACCCGACACCACCCCCTTACCCAACACCACCCCCCACCCCCCTCTGGTTCCCACCTCCGGACCCCTGCTCGCCCCGCACCCCACCCCGCACCCCACGCGGGCGTTTTAAAGCTTCACTCGGCTGAGCATGACGGCAGCGCGGCGCGCGAAACAGCCGACATAACGACCGTGATAATCATTGCGAAATACTCGAGTGCACCCATCTTCCCTACCGTCAACTCGTAAGCTTTCATCGTTTCACTTTTCCACTTTTCCATACACCTTCTTTTACAACCTCATCTTTGTGGATATAGAAGTGGGCAAAACCTGACACGAAAACACGCACCTGTGTGAAGTAGACGCGTACGCGTATCCCCATACTTGCCTACTTCGCAAACTCTTCACACATGAACCTGCCTTTTGCCAAGTGAGCGCGGGCGGAGATACCTTCTTGTATGTGCACTGAAAACCCAACAGTGAGCATTGCACACTGTATAAAGCGTGCATGGCATGCACGCTGTATAAACAGTGTTCACGGTATGCTCACTGTTTGTAACGTGTGCATTGACATGCTCACTGTATGTAATGTGTGCATGGCCATGCTCACTGTACAAAATGTGAGCAATGCTCACTGTTGGACACGGAGGAAGCATCTCCATGGTCACGTTGAGTTGCAATGCTAACTGTTTAGTGAGCATCTCTATGCACACATTACATACAATGAGCATGTCCATGCACCACGTTATAAACAGTGAGCATACCGTGTACACTGTTTATACAGCGTGCATGCCGTGCACGCTTTAAATACAGTGTGCAATGCTCGCTGTTGGGTTTTCAGTGTATAGCTATCACCGATGTGTTCGCGGGAATTTTTGCCAACTCATCTGGTAATGCCGGCGGGTTGTTGATCGTTTCGATACTTCAACTGAAACCGATGCAGTTCAGTTCGCTCGGTTCTAAAAGCCCATGCGCCCCCGGCGCGCAGTGAAATGCAAGTACGTGTGTTTGGCACGGAGTGGGAAACTGCGTAGGTTTTGAAACGTGCTCTGCTGCCGAACCGCTTCGTCGGTTTTAGTTTAAATCATCGATCGGCTTCCTGCTCTGTCTTTTGTCGGGTGCTTCGGTTGGATCGGTCCCCCCCCCTCCCCCCCCCCCCCCCCCGCCCCCCGCCTCTCTCTCTCTCTCTGCCCCTCATCTGCGGCCCAGCCCGTGGACCCCTTACGGCCCCCGTTCCGCCGTTCCGTCCCCGCACACAAACTAGTGCATTTAAAGTTTGCCGCCACTCTGTGCGGGCCAGCTCGGCCCGGCCCGGCACTGCCGGGTCCAGTGTTACTCTCTAGGAAAAGGGTAGAGGAATGGGGGAGTCGAGAGTCGGCTCTGTAGGTCTGTAGTCCGAATCCAATGGTGGTGCACGACGGGGAAACGAAGTCTCGTCAGCCGGAATATTGATTGGTGGAATCCGCTGTGGACCACTGTTAACGCTGTGGCCACTTTCATGCGAATATTTTGGCATTCTGTTTTGAATGCCAAATAATGTAAGCCTCCCACTGAAGAATGCCAATGGTAGGCCCTTTTCAATGCCAATGATTTTGTGTCCTTACCACCTCAGACCGCGAAACTTGGCCAGAAATTTCGCTTCAAAAAATTGCACGTTAAAAAAAAAAAGATACGCTTTAAGAGCACACAGTAAACGCACGATTTTCTCAGCCTTACGCACCATTTTATACAACCATAGCTATGCACCAAATTTTATGAATAACTATGTACACATTGTGCATAGCTCTGCACAAATTTGTGCATTAGAAACAAAGTTAAGCATAATTATGCAGGAAAAACTGTCCATAGTTATGGTTGTGTAAAATCCAGCATGTCCTATGCTCAACAAAGTGCATACGGGTTTAGTGTACATAATGTTCTCTCTCTCTCTCTCTCTCTCTCTCTCTCTCTCTCTCTCTCTCTCTCTCTCTCTCTCTCTCTCTTTCTCTCTCTCTCTCTCTCTCTCTCTCTCTCTTTCTCTCTCTCTCTCTCTCTCTCGCACACACACACACACACACACGCGCGCGCGCGCCAGTTACAACTGCAAAACTCATGAGTTCGTCAGTTTAAACTGCAGAACTCCCGAGTTCGTCAGTTTAAACCGTGGAACTGTTCTGCAGTTTAAACTGACGAACTCGGGAGTTTTGCAGTTAAAACTGCGAAACCTCTCTCAGTCATCTCATGTCTCGGGCCGGCGTGCATCCAGCGCGGCGGCGTTGGGCAGCACGACTCACGGGTGGGTAGGTCATGGCTGACAGGGGTAGGGGTAGGGGGAGGGGTCGAGGTAGGGGTAGGGGTAGGGGCCGTGGCGGGGCTGATTGCTCGTCCCGTGTCGTCCCGTCCCATACCGCCGGCCCGCAATCCCTCATCAAAACCTCATTACACGCCGATCATATTACGGAACGCCCCGGTTAATGGAGCGGTCGGTGGTTGTGCGGGGCGGGGCCGGGCGGGGCGGGGCGGGGCGGGGCGGGGCGGGGCGGGGCGGGGCGGGGCGGGGCGGGGCGGGGCGGTTGTGGTCGTGGTGCAGAGCCTGCGCTGGGAGGGCGGACGGTGAGGTAGGACCCCGCTGCCCCCCCCCACCACCACCACCACCACACACACACACCGTTCCCACGCTCCTCAAGTGCGACACGCTGCACGACGGAGGGCACTAATCTAACTGCCTTGTTGAGGGAGGTGTGCATTGACATGGCCCAGATTGTCAAAAGAAAGCAATAGTATATCCTGAATGTTTTATTCTGCCCCGTAAGACTTTTCCCAGATACGGATGCTGTTGCACGGCGCGCCAATGTACACAACTAGGCTGCTCTCAAGATTTATTCTTCCCCCTCATCAACGCCCCTCTTCCCAGCTGACTGAGGGTACGGGAGTGGGGGAGGAAGGTAGGGGAAGGGGGTCGTTGTTTCGGTTCGCGGCCGCCGTCCCCAGGGAAGGTACCAAAGCCCCCTCCCTTATCCGCACCACGGAGAAAAATCGTGAGTGATTTTGGCTGCTCCACGCGGTTTTGGGAGGGACAGGGGGGGGGGGGGCGTCGCGGAGCGTGGCGCATTTGCAAAACGAGGACTGATGCCGTTGGCGCACAGCGTAAATTCCTTCTCGCTGCTGGATTTACGCCCAGCAGGATCAGATTTATGTAACCAGGCGCAGCAACCCTTGCCCCCCTTCCCCCCCTTCCCCCCTCTTACTCCCCCCCCCCCCCCACCCCTCGCTTATCCCCCGCAGCGCCCGAGCATGCCGAGGGACGGTACGGGAGTGAGACCGAGGGTGGGGGTGGGGGGGAGCCTTGGAAGCCCGCACGTCGCGAGCATGGCTGACGTGCCGGCCCGGTATGCACCCCCGGTTAGGCCTGTGCGATTGTTCGATTAATCGAAATCGTCATCGATATTTCTGGCCATCGACGATGAATTTTGACATGTCGATTCCGATGACCGACATCGATCATCGATTTGGACCTAACCGATGACCATGTTTGAAACGATTATTCGATGATTGTCGATGGCCGATTATTATCCGATTACCTGAGAGAGATTAAAACTATTTTGACACATTTTTTTGTAATACTTCGTGCAAAATAAAATAGTTTAATCCAGTTTTAAGTATTAAACTGTCAACTTTCTTCGAATTTACGATAAATTGTTGCTCTCATGTCATCGGTTTATCACTTAATAAGTCAAAGTCAACAGTACTTAAAAATTGATCAGATTTAATCGATTAATTGGAATAATCCGATTAATCGGAAATAAACGATTAATCGAATTAAACCGATTAATCGGGTAGCAAATCGATGGTCGATGCAGGCGCATCGGCATCGACAAGAATCGCGATGATCGCAGTCATCGACCGATTACGATGATTTCCGATCATCGCACAGGCCTACCCCCGGTACACCCCCCCCCCTCCTTCTCTCTCTCTCTCTCTCTTCCCTTGCTGTGAGCTGGAAGGCGGCGGCGCTACGGCTGCCCAGCGTGGCGCAGATGAAAAAGACCACCCAGTGTCGTCCATCCCCCTCCCCCCTCTCACGGCTTGCAATGCCCCCGTTTCCCCTTCGCAATTTGTCTCCGTCTGGACCGCGGGGGTTGATCTGCGCGTGGGGCTCGCATGTATCTTGATGTTCCCCTACGCCGCGCGCTGGACCGCGCGCCGGCTGGGCCGAGGGACTGGACCCCCCCCCCCCCCCCCGCACCCCGCGCCACGTGTACAGTGTTTACTCTGTTATAACCTTACAAAGCAAATGCTTTGTATGCTTGCGAAGTATTTGCCAGCTGCTTTATACGAAGCATTTGCTTTGCAATACAAAGCATTTGCTTCGCAAGCTTACAAACTCCGTGCCCTTACGAAGCATTTTGTTTGTAAAGGAAATGCTTTGCATTACAAAGCAATTGCTTTGTAATACGAAGCAGGCAAATGCTTCGCAGCTTACAAAGGATTTGCTTTGTAATACAAAGCTTTGCTTCGCAAGGTTTTAACAGTGTTCCGAATATGTGTCTCAATTGGAATCCGCATCTCTTCTTTTCGTGCAGCTTACCCTTGACTGGCCCCTGTGGTCTAGGTGGTTAGTCGGATTTGGCGTGAAATGTCGGCATAAGGTGTCTCACCCCAGCGAACTGCCGGGGCGAGGTGATGCACCGTACAGGAGACCCACAGAGCTATCTCCGTCGCAGAGCCCGCCCCACCTGCCCTGCCCCACCTGCCCTGCCCCACCTGCCCTGCCCCACCTGCCCTGCCCCACCTACCCTGCCACACCTGCCCTGCCCCACCTGCCCTGCCCTGCCCCACCTGCCCTTGCCCCACCTGCCCTTGCCCCACCTGCCCTGCCCCACCTGCCCTGCCCCACCTGCCCTGCCCCACCTGCCCTGCCCCACCTACCCTGCCCCACCTGCCCTGCCCCACCCCACCACCTGCCCTGCCCCACCTGCCCTGCCCTGCCCCACCTGCCCTTGCCCCACCTGCCCTTGCCCCACCTGCCGTGCCCCACCTGCCCTGCCCTGCCCCACCTGCCCTGCCCCACTTGCCCTGCCCCACCTGCTCTGCCCCACCTGCCCTGCCCCATACCTGCCCTGCCCCACCTGCCCTGCCCCACCTGCCCTCCCTAGTAACACACAACGGTCGCGCGGCTCACGCCTCGCCCACGCCGTCCGGGAGCCCAATAATTTTAAGGCGTCTACAGAGCGTGTGCCGCCCACTGACCGCCTTGATTATGCTCGCTCGCCTTTAACGCAGCGTTGATGTAAATTTATCAGTTACGATTTCCCAAAAGACGTATGCTCGTACAATGTCATGTCGATATCAGTCACCCGATGACGACACTGTTTTTTTAAAGGCGATGAACATTGCCAAATTTGGCGATGAAAATCTTATTGCCACAAGTGGGGCGATGACTCCTACTTTTAAGCCTTGGTGTTGGCGATAAGATTGTCATCGCCAAACATTTGGAAATCATAAACAACATTGCCAAAGAACTGGAAGTCAAAATAGTCATCGCCAATAAATGGAAGCAATCACCGCCACACTGAGGGAAATGATGTTGTAACCGCCAAATTCAGGAATGAAACGGGATTATCAATAAGACACAGTTGCATAGCTGCTGAAAGTAGCTTAAGGTATAAAGCCTATGTGCTGGCGATGAAAAAGATATCGCCAAAAAATTGGAAATGCCAATGTTATCGCCAAAAACTTGGAAGTCCTAGTTGTCAGTTAAAAATATTATTGTCTCTAAAAGAAAACAACAAAGCAGCATTGGCAAACTTGGACACTTATTTGGAACCTTTCAATTAATCACCACTGGAAGTAACTTGAATATACAAGCCATAAGATACAACATCTTTCTTTAACAACTTAAGTCAGGCTAAGAAAAGTGCTTATAACCTGATCTCATCCACTGAATAGCCATCTATTTTCATCATCCAATTTCTGTTATTTCTAAATAGCACCGCACAAAGCCATATCGTCCACATGAAGTAGAGGGAGGTTATGATTTTCCATAGACAAGTGTTTTCAGAAAATTGAGCATACCTTTAAGTTCTTTGATAGTATTTTGAGGAGAGAAAGTAGGTAAAGAGGTTCTGGCACTCGGCCTTTGGCCTTTCTGTAGGCCCTTACTTCTTTTCGGCAGTCATATTTTGATTTTTCTGTAACAATTTATCTCCTTATGTAGCCCTCCACTGGTTGTTGTCGTTGAGCCGAAGCCCGAAGCCTTCTTCCAAAAAGTGAAAAGCATAATGCTGAAACTGCTCAAACTACAAAGAGGACGGAACGGAACGGAACGAAACGAAACGAAACGAAACGAAACGAAACGAAACACTACAAGTACAGCCAGGCGTGTCCCACATATCGGGTTTTTCTGCATCTCCGTGTGGTCTCCGGAGTGGACGAGTGCGACGAGTGGGCATGGACAGGCGACAGGCTCTTGGGGTTGGCGACGAGCTACGGGCTACGGTGGCTGCATGGCTGGCGTGCCGTGCCGCGCCGCGCCCGCACCGCGCGGTTGTTGTAGGCTGTGATCAGCTGTCGACTTGCTGCCGAGGTGAGGGTTGTCAGTATATTTGCGTACTGTTGCTCGCTATCGTTTTGTCTTGACAATTAGGGCTGTTTGCGTATAGCTGTGTATTTAAGCCTTTTTAAGTTGGTGCATAAATGTAATTCAGAATTTCATTCTGTTATGTACATATTTTTGTCAAGGACGTGAGGGTCTGTTGTCGGTTCGACATAACCTTTTAACCCGACAAACTTTCTTCCTCTCTTTTCTTCACTTTAACTCATATCAACGTCCTTTATTACGAAAGAATATTTTTAATGCTGTGCGAGCAATCTAGAGCGCTCCAAGTTTGGTGCCTCATTAGCCGTGTTGCACGAAATGAATGTACAGTTGTTAGCCTTGTCTTGCTGCTTGAAGCAAAATAGGCTCTTTAATTTTGATTTTTTTAAATTTTACCATATTTGTAATTCATGGAGCCCTTGTAACGAGTATGCAAGTTGCGTCCAACATAATGAGTTGACTAAACTTTCAATGCATGGCACTAATTTCGGAAAATTTCTGAGCTTTGCACTCACCTTGCAATTTCCATTATGAAATGAACAGTTTGCTATTACTCTCTGTTGCTTGGCCTGATCCAATTGTTTATTCTGTGAAAACAGATTGCATTCAGTGTAGTATATATCACAATTTTTTTTCACAGGTTGATGGTATACGGGCGTCCTGCTCCCAGTTGTCCAGATTGCGGCTTCTGGAAATTTATTGTGTGCTTTGTTGGATGTGAGATCATGTGAGTATCAAGTTTCTGTTCTTTTCTGCTGTGTGTATTTTATTCATCTGTTTCATTGCTCCATACCCCGAGTCATATTAAAATTGTTTTCATTAACAGTGTCTCTTGAGTAAATTCTTTGAGTACAACTCTTCTCCCTTTAATGTTGTTTCGGGTCCGAGTAAAAGAAAGAGGCCTTGATAGTAATAGTGTTAATTAATTTTGTACTGTCAGCATCTCCTTGTTTTGTTAGCATGATTTAAGCCTTCCTCATGCTATGTTTCTGCAATCTTTTTCAAATTTCTATAGCCTGCATGGCTACATCGAAGTTTAAAATGTATCAAATGCTAGTAGTTTTCTAACATTCTCTTCAGTAAATTACTATAGTATTGCACTCTTTCCTTATTGTTTCAGATCTCATGAAAAACATGTGTTAAGATTAATTTAATTTTTAAGAATAATTTAAGATTATTCTTATTCTTATTCTTATTCTTATTATTATTATTATTATTATTATTTTTATTTTTTGTGTTGTCACAGGATTCAACTGGCATAGAGGAGCACTCAAGTTGATGGTTGATGTGGCGCTCAGTCATCTAAGCCTTGTCCTTCATGTGAGGGTTGGGTCCTGGTCTGCTCAATCGGGATCAATTGAGTGAATGCCTTTTTTAATGTGAGTATAACTTTTTTTTCTTGCACTTTATCTGTCACTTTTATTATATTAATTACAATAGTATTCCTGTCTTTGTGTGTTTTTGATCTAAGTGGAAAGATGTGTTGAGGTAAGAAGGATGAATTAATTTTGTAATTTTTCAACTAGCAAAGAGACAATACAAGTCAATGGTTGCAGTCGTCACTTCTTCTTGTTGGGATCAGGGACTGCTCTCTTCGCCTGCATGATTTTGAATGAAAGAAGGAAATTTTCTTTAATCTTTCATTGCTGTTGCATTTGTGAGTCTTTTGTTAATGGGTTACTGTATGCCTTTTGCCTCGCTTTGATTCTTGAAAGGAGTGGTGTGTTCTTATGTTGGTTTTTTGTATTGCAGGTGAAGTGGAATGAGGCAGTCGAGTATATATGTATAAGGATTGTTATGAAGCCAATCAAGATATATTAGGGGACAATCTCCACTTATGAAACATATTGCTTCTGTATTTGGTTGGGTTGGAGATGATAAATTTTAATTGATACCATTTCAGGACCTCTTGTTCACCAAAGGAATGGTTTTCCTGGGTCAACTGGGATGGATTGTCTCATTATGTAGAAACTAGAAAATGTAGATTGATAATGTTACTTTGGTAACAAGTGATCACCCTTTATGGTCCGTAATTTTTGTAGTTTTACCAAAGTTATTCTGACAGATCTCTTAATCTGAACAGAACTTATGGTGCTGGCAAAAAAATGTACCCCTGTGATTAAAGTCTTTTCAAAATGTCACTGTACAAGTAACATGGACTAATGCTCTGTTAATACCTCAGGACATCAAATTTTGTTCAGTTTACTTTAAGCTTTTATAGCCATGACCTTTCTTTTTCTCTGATAAAATATTATCTTTCCAACATGTTAATGGTATCATTAACTTTTTAGAATCAGTTTCTTGGATGATCATTTGTACTGTTGCACATTAGAATGAAGGAAATGAAAAACTGATCAGCATGATGAGCTCTGGTTAGAGGCACAACCGGAATGATCTTGAATCTAGCTCATACATTTCAGGAAATAGATTATCAAACTAAATTTCTCTCTGACTGACTGACATTTAGTGTATAAAATGGACGATTACAATGTATCCAAAATTTCTCTTGAGCAGAAATTTAAAGTGTATGCCTGTTAGAATGGCTACAAGGGAAGTTTCCCATACAAGAATTTCTTCGGTAGCCTTCTATGTTTCAGTTCAAACACCAGGTCAGATATCTCATATGTTGTCAGTTTCCTCAGTCAGGTTAACTGTTGTTACACCAGCGATCACAGGGAGCTGGCTAAAAGTGTATTGAGTTACTTTATAGATCATTCACCTCTTGGTCTGTATTTTTTAATTAAAGAGAATGCAAGTGTCTCTTTTATTGGTTATTTTGGCGCTGATTGAACTGGCTTCCGCTCAGGGCCTGTCCACTCCTGAGTTTCAGGGTTTTCTGCATCTCTCTCGCACGTGAGGGCGTCCTACAGGAAAAGAGAGACAGAGATAGAACCCTGAAAGTCGGGGGTTGACAGGCACTGCTACCGCTTTGCCCTAGAGTTTAATTTGATATTGTGGGAAAGCAGTAAGCTAAGGATAGCTAATCGGTCAATAACAACTGAATTGTAAACCAAAACACTTGCTGAGGCAGTCAGAGGCAATATATTTGACAGAACTGGTAGGATTTACCAGTGAGGAACAGAAGATTCAAATGTTTTGTGACATGATGCAAGTTTGAGAGTTGTAAATTATTTCACCATTTCAAACCAGCTCAAACTGTAAGGTCTATATCTTGTTTTCTATATTCATAAATGCCACGTGTGAATTTATATGTAGACTTTGATGTATGGCATAATAAAATATATGAAGAAAAACATGTTACATGTTATTTATTTCTTAACTAGCATTGAGGTGGACCAATCATTATTTCAGAGCAAATTGCATATAAAATCACAGATATACTTTTCTAAGGATTTAATAACCTTAAGCAGAAAATTAATAATCCTATTTAGATTCAACTTAACTTTCAGGAAGCCTGTCTTAATAACAAACATTTCTTGGTCCATTGTTGGGGTTACATAAGAAAACTACAATTATCTTGTATAGAAATTTTCCTAATTCATTTCAGAATATTTAGGTCATTCTTTACTTATATTAAGTGAAAAGTTCATTCAGATGATTGCTGATAGCACATATGACATTTAAAAGTGTAACAAATCGTAGCACAAGAAAGTGGACTATCGCTCCATATGCTTGCTTCTTCTGTCTTTGATAAATTCATTAATCAATGTCACACATCAAAGAAAACTTCATTATATCCTAAAATAAATTTTGGATCATGTTACAGTTGTTCCTGTAAGTATAATACTTTTCATTAGTTCTTGTTTCCATACAGGGACAATGTGTAAAAAGTTTTGATTTATAATTTACCTGTAATCCTGTTATCCTCATGAATCTACTATATGTGTCATGGGGTGTCTGTTTTAGTGTCTGAAGGCACAACCCACCATTTGCTGCTTTTTCCAAGAACCGTAGGAAGCTCTTGTAACTGTTGGGATACTCCAGGTCCATAATGAAGTAAGCAGCCAGCAGTTGGACTGTCACCTCGAGGGCACCAGGTTCTTCACATTTCGAGAGGACTTTCCCTGAACCAATTAGAAAACTCCAAATGGGGATGTCCATTCCATCATTACCAAACCTGGTCATCACAAGTACTCGAGGTGAGTGCCTCTCATTTTGGTCTTGACCTGGGCCATTTTGAATTACCATTTCCTAAAGAAATTGAGCATTATAATAATTTAAAATCTTATTTAAGTGACAATTGCTCACTTGAATGTACTGAATTTGTATTTTATCAAAAACCTTACATCCTTTATGTCCAGGGCAGGCACCATCCCAATTTTCCGGTATATAACTGGGGTAATATCCTCGTACACCCGATCCAGAATTTTTATCTCTTTCAGCTTCTCATTTTCCGTTTCAAGGTGATAATGCACCTTTAATTTGTCCATGATCTTTTTCATATTTGTTGCCAGGTCTACATGTGTCTTCTTCAACAGGAGACTGTACTCATAAGAAAGCTGGAAAGAAGAAAGTTGATATCATTCTTGTCATTTGAAACATGAACTCCTGTTTCTTTCTAGTTTTACTAGTATCAACTTCTCAGAATTCTCACCATTTGGAAACTTTGGAGGTGAGGATAGGTAGCCCACATTTCAACAGACCCCTCAACACCCCCTTCCAGAGCCTTAAACTTAATATTTCTATCCTGGTATGTTTTTAGGATTAGCTGCTTTATGAGGTTGCTGTCAGAATTTTCATTAGCCTCCTGGAGCTTTTTATCCAGCTCATCTACATTCTCTGGTCTACGTTCCCTTCAGAGAAAGTTAGACAATATTAACTGAACAGACAAACTCAGAAACAACAGGAGATTACTGGTAAGGAAAATATTTACTTCACCACAACGATGGGGTTGAAATTCTCTTTATTGGCCCTCTCTGTCAACCTTTTTGTCTTCAATGTCGTTGTGTAGAATTCCATTTGTGACAGAGACTTTCTAAATTTTAGTTTTACTTGAGACTTCAAAAGAATACAGATTATAAGTTAGGAAAATAATGTTTTTATAGTAGAATTATTTTTTTTGCTTTTAAATTGGTTTTATTTGATTCTTAGATACTTACATAACCCTTCGGGTTGTCAGGATCTGCTGTGCATGGGAACTGTTTTATGAAGGTGCTGCAGAGGATATCATATTCATCCTTTTTCGGGTAATCATTTCCAATAAGGCCATGGGTATGAGCCCTTAAATCTGCCAGTATAGCCCTCCAGTCTGGCCTTCCCATTTCCAGACTCTGCTTTGACCTCTCAGAAAATTCAGGTAAACAGTTAGTGAACGTAATTTGTTGGCCAATATCTCTTTTCACCTAGTTAGAAAAAAGAATTAAAAAGACAGTACATAATTGATTTGATTGAAACTATTAACATCAAAGCTAGAGGGATGATTTACAGATTGACTTACCTTTTTCCTTGCCTTTGTTTTTTTTTTACTCCTCTTTGATTCTGGTGAGGGTTTGCCTGAACTGGCTTCATCTGAATTTATAGGTCGTCGGTAAGAAGTATTGTTTGAACTTTTAGCTTGCCCCTGTTTTCAAAAAGAAGATAGTGATCATATAGGATATATATATATATATACATGCAACTACAAATAGTCTTACTTTACTGTCTTTTTAAATCATTAAATGCAAAAAGTCCTTTACCTCAGTCAGTTCATGTTCTTTTACTAGTTGTGTTGCAATCTGTTAAGGGAAAAAAAAATGATCAGCTCTGCAAGTATGCTTTTAAAAGTCATGATTTATTCATTTAAAAAATCTACGAGACCTCATCATCTTGTCCAGAGTCAGACAATACAATCCGCTTTGGTTGCCTCCTCCTCCTTTTCCTCTTGTTCTTGGAACTGCTTGGAACTGCTTGTCCTTGAAAGGGTGATATAATTTGCCCTGATGGTTCGTCTTCCTCAACTGCGAGGGCATCTAGGTAGAGAGCCCATCTCGCCTTCTCTGATTTCTTGTGAAAGGTTGGAAAACTCTCCCACTGCCCAGGAGCATAATATTCATGCAGTTCGTCATCAGTAGTTAATAAGTCATCTGATGATCTGCAAAGAAGAAAAATTTTTAGTATGAATTTCACTTGTTTCCTCATATATGATAATGTACATATTTTACTGGTTTATTGTTACACTTACTGGCTTTCAAATCCAGGAGACAAAGATGAAAACTCTGATGATTCAGGAGAAGCACCTGAATTTACAGGCATCTTAACAGGTGTTGATTTGGAGGAAAATGATTCTTCTGCTACTTTTGTTTGGTGGCTTTCTTCAGTTTCACAATAATCGTCACTGCTGCAAGTTTAAAGAAACATCACAATTGAAGTAATATAAGACAAATAATAAGCAATTGTAAAGAGTAATGAATCAATTATACGATATACTTTGTGATAAAACTATGAAAGGAATCATAGTGGTTCCTCTTCGGGGTTTTTTTCTGTCTCTCTTCTGGATCTTGAGAAATCCTGTAGACTATGGTAAGAGGCTCTTCTAGCTTAGTTTCTGTATTTTCAATAAGTATTGAAGTGGCATTTTTTGGATCTTGCCAGACTTCTTGCAGCACTTTGATAGACACCTCCTTTATTTTGCTACAAGCTACAAGTGTCTCGTAGCCACCCCATTCCAAGCCCTTCTCCAGATTTCTAAGGTAAGCGTCAATCCGACCTTTGGCTGTCTTTTGCTGGTACATCCCTGCTGATGCTTCCACACCCATCAGAATGGCGTTCCTAAAGTCCGACATGTTCTTTTTGATGTATTTGACTACTTCTTTCCTCAAATCGCTTGCTGCTACTTTCAACTCATCACTAGACATTTCAGGGTTTACTTGGTTTAAAATGGCAGTCAACAAACATGAGCCATCCCCTCTCATGGGCACTACTCTGACCTGCCCTTCTCCCGTTAGAACAATTTCTTGGGAAGTGTCCACGTCTTTGTCCTGTAACAAATTTTTAAAAATTGCAGAGTGACTTTACAGTTAAAAGCTTTGTTATTGTCTTTTCAAAACATGCTGATAATTTAGTTTAAGGAGATATGTATTGCAGCTGATGGGTTAGCTAAGGTGTGCGGCAGATTGGCTACCTACAGCTTCGCAGGCTGACGAGACGCGTTTATGTTAGGTTTGCACAGAATCACTGAACGCACCTTATTTTGGTCTGTCGCGGGAGCTGAAGGTTTGAGTACAGATTTTGCAGGTGTTTGCGGTTCCGGTGGAGTTCGGTTTATCACAAAGGCTGACGGTTTTGAAGCACATTCATCAGGTGTTAGCGGTGCTGCCGCGGCTGGTGGAGTTCGAAACGTCACACGAACTTTCTGCCCATCTTCAATGATCGAACTCGTATGGAGTTGTACCCATGTGTTTGACCTCTTGTGAAGAGAAGATAGCACCGGTACTTGCCCAGCATAGCACATCACCATATCTTCTTCTGATACCAACTTTTTCACTTTCGCCTTAAGCTCCAGTACGGAGGGCACATTGTCAAAGGGCACAACGTATACCTCCTCTTCAATTTCGATAAAGATCTCCATCTTAGAATAACATTCCAGGCCTGCACGTACGGCTTGGCTGTAAACTGCCTTTTAACCGTTAGCTGATAAGGCTGGTCCCTTTCCCAGACCGGCCGAAAAACGTCCAGTTTAAATCGACGATTAAACGTTGGCTCTCAAAAAGAAGCCAACCTACGAAAAAAAAAACTCAATGAATCTCACAGTGTCTTACGCAGTTTGAGAAATCATTTGAAAGATTTGTTTAGATAAAACAACAGAAACGTCATAAATATAAGAAGTAGAGGTGTACATTTTCACTGGATCGAGAGAATTTGTAGCTATGGTTAATTTTTTAGTAAGGTAGCCAGCCTTTTTGTGAGGCAGGTCAAGGTGTGAGGGAGGGAGGGGGGGGGGCGACTCGTGCGACTGCGCATACCGGCCGGCAGTCGAAGCTGCGTGTGTTTTCTATCTTGTATGCTTGGTTTGCTTTCGTTCTCATTGCATCAGTTGCTGTTTTAGTTTCTATTGTTATCGTTCGAATGAGGTTGAGCGTTCTTGCGCTTAGTATGTTTTAACCATTGAAACGTTGAATACGTTGTATCATCAACTGAATGCCTTGTTTGAGTTCGAAAGAACCAGTGTTTGTGTTTCCTAACCTTTTATCGCTTCTCATGTATAATTTCGTGAGTCTTTTAAATACCTTTATCTGTTTTATCTACCTTCTACCACTCACAGCATACGCAACATTTTTTCTATCCATTTTTTCTTTTCGTTCTCTCTCCCTCTTTGATTATCTCGTATTTATCTTTCTTTATGGAAGATATGCTGTTGTATTTGGTTTCTAACCTTCTGAAATATTAATTAACTAAGATTCATTGTTACAGGCGTGATTCAACATGATATCTTGTCCGCAGTGCCGATCGTCCCAATTTTCATCCCATGCAGAACTTCAAGTTCATATCTTGAAGTATCACCCTCAAAGTCACTCAACAAGTATAAATTTTGAATGTGCCTCCTGCCACACCAGATTTTTGACTTTGAAAAGCTTGAAGCAACATGAGCCACGATGCAAAGGTGACATCCACAATTTACAAAGTACGTGTAAAATTGTTACTTAATCACTTCTGTCCTCAATGTTTAATATTGATTTAATACAAGAATCATTGGCTGTTATAAATTAACATGTAAAAGCAACAAATGATTCAATTTTTATTGAAGTGACTTCTCAATAGCCACTCTTGTAGTACTGAATCTTTATTGTAATTCACTTTACTTTGGTTCCAGGCTCATCCACTTTGATATTGTCTCACCTGGACTTTGGAGGATCTGCGCCACCCAGTGGTTAGTTCATGCCTTATTTTGTATAATCCCTATAATCCCTCCCCTTTTCCTCCCCGCTCTGTGTTTATCCTGGAAGATTAATATATTCAAACATGTTTAGAGTGATTAGTAAGCCCATTAGCTTAGCTTAGCTGAACATCTTACATTTAATGAAATATTAAAGACCTTATATCTTTTAATTTTTTTAAACAGATGGAGATGATGACAATGACGAGCAGAATGATGATAACCAAGGACTTGAAAACGTCGAACCTGATATTAATGTTGATCAAAATCTTTTGGATTCTACCAGTTGTGATGATAATGAAGATGAGTATAATTCAGAAAGTATTAATGATATTTTACAGCAAAAAGTTTCAGCTCTCTTACTTCATATCAAAGATGGGTGTAATGCTACTCAAACCATCATAGATGAAATTATCAAAGGAATGGATGATGTTATTGAGCTTTATGTGGAATGGATCAAGGTATTTTGTTATTATATTGCAGTCAAATTATCTAAAGCCCCTATCATTAATTGTTTTTCTTTGCTACTACTGTGCTGTACAGTCAAAAGATTTGATTTTACTAATTTTAAACATTTGTTAACAAATTTCTTTAATTTTAGGAGAGATTGATCAAAAAGTTTGATAAGGATCAAGTTTTAAGCATGCAAGATGCCGTTAAAGAACTAAATCTCATAAAAGGTCTGTCCATTTTTCAAGGAACTCAGGATCTAGTCTCGTACTTGGAAAGCACTGGAAGGTTTGTGAAGCCAACAAAGCTGGTATTTAAATCAGTTAATGTACCTCGTCCAGACGGAAGTGTACAACAGAAAGATGAAGAGTTTGCTTATTGTGTTCCCTTTACGGATCAACTCTCTAATATCCTGAATTGTAAGGATGTCTTACACTGTGTGGAAAATCCTCGACTCTCTCCGGCTGGCACTTACCACAGTCTCCTAGATGGGTCATTTTACAAAAATCATCCTATCACCAAGAAACATAAAAATCCCCTTTGCTTTGTGTTGCACTCAGATGGTGCTGAGTTAACAGACCTTGGATCCTCAAGAGCAGGTGAACATGGCATCACAAACATCAGTTGGACCTTGGCTAACATCTACCCTGAACTGCGCTCCACTGACCGTAGTATCAACTTACTTGCGACAGTCAAAACCAAGTGGCTGAATCATGAGAGACTTGGCATTATCCTGGAAGATTTCATAGCTGTCATGCAGAAACTAGCATCAGATGAAGGGTTGAAACTTAGAATCAATAATGAAGAGATGGTGTTCTATGGGTTTTTGTCTATTGTTTGTGGTGACCACCCAGCTCAGGGATTTATTGGAGGCTTTAAAGAAACAGTGAAAGCTGATAAGCCATGCAGAAGGTGTTTAGCAGCTAAGGATGTTTACCTGAAAGAGACTGATATATCGGTATTTAATTTAAGAACTGAAAGAATTCACAAAGAACACGTCAAAGCTGTTGAAGAATATGTTCCTGGGCCTCCAAGAAGAAAGAGACGTGCCAATGAAGAGCATCCCGACCCATCTGTTCGCTACGGTGTTAACAGGCGCAGCCATCTGATGTCAGTCCCTCACTTTGAGGTCACTTGTTGTCTGGTCCAAGACGTTATGCACCTTTTGCCTGAGGGCCTTTTGTCTCACGTGTGTCGTTTGGTTCTAACTCACGTTGTTTTTGTCAAGAAGTCTTTGACTCTAGAAGTGATCAGAGATAGAATTAGTGAGTTTTCAAAATCTTTACGTGTGGATAGACCAAACTCTAACATCACCAACAAACATTTAAAGGAAGGCCTTCGCCAAAGCTCAGCTCAGATGAGAAAGTTGTCAATTCTCTTGCCATTGGTGCTAAGGAAAAAAGAAGCTGAAGTCTTTACATTTGCTGGTGACATGCAGTACTTAAATTTGCTAATCCTAACACTGAGAATAATGAACTTGGCCATGGCTTTTGATCTTAAGGACTCTGATGTTGACTCCCTCAAGAAGCTTATATCTGATTTTCATAAGTTAATCCTTGAGATTGATCCAGACATAGCCATGGGAAAACTGCATTTCCTCCATCATCTACCAGAGCAAATAAAACTGTTTGGTGTTCTGCGGCAACAAGCTTGCTTTCGGTTTGAAGCTCACTTTGCATTTTTCAAAAGAATCACCAAAATCACCAAGAACTTTGTCAACAGCCTGCTAACTTTATCTGTTCGCCATCAGACAAGACAGTGTCATTACATCATGCAGCCATCTTTCCTATACACCGGCCACAAATTTGGAAAAGTTGAAGATTTCCCACTTTCAATTCATGAACCAGACATCAACATGCTCAAAGTAACAATGTGCATCCAAAATTTGCAGAAAATTCAAGAAACTTCTCGTATTACAATCCACAGTGCAACCTTTACTCCTGGGCAGAGCGTAGTCTTGATTGATTCAACTAAAAGTCCACTCCCCAAATTTGCACGAGTTCAGAAAATAAATATACTAAATGATAAAATTGGTTTTGTATGTCAAAACCTCAAGACACTCAGGTTTGCGGAGGATCTTCATGCTTATGAGGTGCAACTTAGACCCTCAAAGACATATCTTGAGGTGGAAAAGTTGGCTTTCAAGCAAGAAATTTTATCAATTAGATCTGAAAATAAGTGGCTAGTGATCCCCCAGAATCACAGAGCACTTCTCACTTAAGGCAGTCCCATCTTATCTTGACTCTATTTGTTAGTTTGTGATACACAGGAAATATCTGGCTAAACAAGGTGAGGACAAAATATTCTTTTAGTTGAGTTTAAATTATTATGAATTTAGTCACTTTGGCATGTGTACTAACTGCTCTCATTGAAACCAGGTCAAATAATCGAAAGTAACCATGAATTTGTTGAACTGTTTTCACAAGTTGTAGAACAGTTTGGATGGGAATCCGTCAATTAACAGTTACCTGCTCGTTGAGCAGAAGTGCTATCCTCTTTCTTCTGAGCCATGAAGCAAATTGTGTGATTGAAAGAACAAGATAAACATGGTGATCATATCAGGTACAGTTCACATTTCTTATTTGTGTTTCTCTTGTTCGGACCATCTCTCTTTCACCGTTAAATTAATGGCATTTTTTTTTTCTTTCAGATTTCTTTTTATGGTTGTTACAATCCATTTACTAGTACCACTGAATTATCAAGTTATACGGCATGTGTTTGCCAAGTATTGCAGTCTCTGTCAACAGCTTCTCTGGAAAGAATTTCAGATTTCTTTGTGGATTGGGGGAAGGATGCGAGCGCCAGGCAGGTATGTAAGAGTAAGATTTACAATCAAATTAACCTGTAAGAATGTTCACTTGTTAAAGTTTTTCCTTTTTTCTTAAATTTTTTAGGGAGTTTCAATGATTGTGTACGCCCTAATGCAAGCTACACTTTAGAGGGTTGACAAGTTGTGATATTTCTAAAAGTCTTCCAAAGAATTCCATGCCTCAGGCCTACCACTTGTCATCACGGATATATGGCTGTCTGGGGTTTGTCCTCATTCTGTCAATTAGAATTAAAAGTAGCTTCTGATGGCTCAGAATCACAGGGCACTTCTCACTTTAGGCAGTCCCATCTTATCTTGACTCTATTTGTTAGTTTGTGAAACACAGGAAATATCTGGCTAAACAAGGTGAGGACAAAATATTCTTTTAGTTGAGTTTAAATTATTATGAATTTAGTCACTTTGGCATGTGTACTAACTGTTCTCATTGAAACCAGGTCAAATAATCAAAGTAGCCATGAATTTGTTGAACTGTTTTCACAAGTTGTAGAACAGTTTGGATGGGAATCCGTCAATTAACAGTTACCTGCTCGTTGAGCAGAAGTGCTATCCTCTTTCTTCTGAGCCATGAAGCAAATTGTGTGATTGAAAGAACAAGATAAAAATGGTGATCATATCAGGTACAGTTCACATTTCTTATTTGTGTTTCTCTTGTTCGGACCATCTCTCTTTCACCGTTAAATTAATGGCATTTTTTTTTCTTTCAGATTTCTTTTTATGGTTGTTACAATCCATTTACTAGTACCACTGAATTATCAAGTTATACGGCATGTGTTTGCCAAGTATTGCAGTCTCTGTCAACAGCTTCTCTGGAAAGAATTTCAGATTTCTTTGTGGATTGGGGGAAGGATGCGAGCGCCAGGCAGGTATGTAAGGGTGTTTCCACAATGCCTTGTACATAGCTGGTTTTCTAGACAGAATTCTCAGAGAAAAGGAAGATTTATTGTTAGAGTTCAAGTTATATTTAAAGGGGAAGAGTAATACTATCAAATAGAACCCAAATGACGACCAAATAATACAAATTAGATTGGCTGGGATTGCCAAGTTATAGTTTTGATTCATAAATTAAGTATAACATTATTATTACATTTTTTAAAAGTAAATACTTTTATTATTTGTTTGTCAGTTTGGTGACATTAGATACTTTTACCCTTTTCCTTTCTGAACAGCTTGAGCCCAAACAATAATTCCACCTTGTTTCTGAGAAATCTGTCTAGAAAACTAGCTAAGTACAAGTCATTGTGGGAGCACCCTAAGAGTAAGATTTACAATCAAATTAACCTGTAAGAATGTTCACTTCTTAAAGTTTTTCTTTTTCTTAAATTTTTTAGGGAGTTTCAATGATTGTGTACGCCCTAATGCAAGCTACACTTTAGAAGGTTGACAAGTTGTGATATTTCTGAAAGTCTTCCAACGAATTCCATGCCTCAGGCCTACCACTTGTCATCACGGATATATGGCTGTCTGGGGTTTGTCCTCATTCTGTCAATTAGAACTAAAAGTAGCTTCTGATGGCTCAGAATCACAGGGCACTTCTCACTTTAGGCAGTCCCATCTTATCTTGACTCTATTTGTTAGTTTGTGAAACACAGGAAATATCTGGCTAAACAAGGTGAGGACAAAATATTCTTTTAGTTGAGTTTAAATTATTATGAATTTAGTCACTTTGGCATGTGTACTAACTGTTCTCATTGAAACCAGGTCAAATAATCAAAGTAGCCATGAATTTGTTGAACTGTTTTCACAAGTTGTAGAACAGTTTGGATGGGAATCCGTCAATTAACAGTTACCTGCTCGTTGAGCAGAAGTGCTATCCTCTTTCTTCTGAGCCATGAAGCAAATTGTGTGATTGAAAGAACAAGATAAACATGGTGATCATATCAGGTACAGTTCACATTTCTTATTTGTGTTTCTCTTGTTCGGACCATCTCTCTTTCACCGTTAAATTAATGGCATTTTTTTTTTCTTTCAGATTTCTTTTTATGGTTGTTACAATCCATTTACTAGTACCACTGAATTATCAAGTTATACGGCATGTGTTTGCCAAGTATTGCAGTCTCTGTCAACAGCTTCTCTGGAAAGAATTTCAGATTTCTTTGTGGATTGGGGGAAGGATGCGAGCGCCAGGCAGGTATGTAAGGGTGTTTCCACAATGCCTTGTACATAGCTGGTTTTCTAGACAGAATTCTCAGAGAAAAGGAAGATTTATTGTTAGAGTTCAAGTTATATTTAAAGGGGAAGAGTAATACTATCTAATAGAACCCAAATGACGACCAAATAATACAAATTAGATTGGCTGGGATTGCCAAGTTATAGTTTTGATTCATAAATTAAGTATAACATTATTATTACATTTTTTAAAAGTAAATACTTTTATTATTTGTTTGTCAGTTTGGTGACATTAGATACTTTTACCCTTTTCCTTTCTGAACAGCTTGAGCCCAAACAATAATTCCACCTTGTTTCTGAGAAATCTGTCTAGAAAACTAGCTAAGTACAAGTCATTGTGGGAGCACCCTAAGAGTAAGATTTACAATCAAATTAACCTGTAAGAATGTTCACTTGTTAAAGTTTTTCTTTTTTCTTAAATTTTTTAGGGAGTTTCAATGATTGTGTACGCCCTAATGCAAGCTACACTTTAGAAGGTTGACAAGTTGTGATATTTCTGAAAGTCTTCCAAAGAATTCCATGCCTCAGGCCTACCACTTGTCATCACGGATATATGGCTGTCTGGGGTTTGTCCTCATTCTGTCAATTAGAACTAAAAGTAGCTTCTGATGGCTCAGAATCACAGGGCACTTCTCACTTTAGGCAGTCCCATCTTATCTTGACTCTATTTGTTAGTTTGTGAAACACAGGAAATATCTGGCTAAACAAGGTGAGGACAAAATATTCTTTTAGTTGAGTTTAAATTATTATGAATTTAGTCACTTTGGCATGTGTACTAACTGTTCTCATTGAAACCAGGTCAAATAATCAAAGTAACCATGAATTTGTTGAACTGTTTTCACAAGTTGTAGAACAGTTTGGATGGGAATCCGTCAATTAACAGTTACCTGCTCGTTGAGCAGAAGTGCTATCCTCTTTCTTCTGAGCCATGAAGCAAATTGTGTGATTGAAAGAACAAGATAAACATGGTGATCATATCAGGTACAGTTCACATTTCTTATTTGTGTTTCTCTTGTTCGGACCATCTCTCTTTCACCGTTAAATTAATGGCATTTTTTTTTTCTTTCAGATTTCTTTTTATGGTTGTTACAATCCATTTACTAGTACCACTGAATTATCAAGTTATACGGCATGTGTTTGCCAAGTATTGCAGTCTCTGTCAACAGCTTCTCTGGAAAGAATTTCAGATTTCTTTGTGGATTGGGGGAAGGATGCGAGCGCCAGGCAGGTATGTAAGGGTGTTTCCACAATGCCTTGTACATAGCTGGTTTTCTAGACAGAATTCTCAGAGAAAAGGAAGATTTATTGTTAGAGTTCAAGTTATATTTAAAGGGGAAGAGTAATACTATCTAATAGAACCCAAATGACGACCAAATAATACAAATTAGATTGGCTGGGATTGCCAAGTTATAGTTTTGATTCATAAATTAAGTATAACATTATTATTACATTTTTTAAAAGTAAATACTTTTATTATTTGTTTGTCAGTTTGGTGACATTAGATACTTTTACCCTTTTCCTTTCTGAACAGCTTGAGCCCAAACAATAATTCCACCTTGTTTCTGAGAAATCTGTCTAGAAAACTAGCTAAGTACAAGTCATTGTGGGAGCACCCTAAGAGTAAGATTTACAATCAAATTAACCTTTAAGAATGTTCACTTGTTAAAGTTTTTCTTTTTTCTTAAATTTTTTAGGGAGTTTCAATGATTGTGTACGCCCTAATGCAAGCTACACTTTAGAAGGTTGACAAGTTGTGATATTTCTGAAAGTCTTCCAAAGAATTCCATGCCTCAGGCCTACCACTTGTCATCACGGATATATGGCTGTCTGGGGTTTGTCCTCATTCTGTCAATTAGAACTAAAAGTAGCTTCTGATGGCTCAGAATCACAGGGCACTTCTCACTTTAGGCAGTCCCATCTTATCTTGACTCTATTTGTTAGTTTGTGAAACACAGGAAATATCTGGCTAAACAAGGTGAGGACAAAATATTCTTTTAGTTGAGTTTAAATTATTATGAATTTAGTCACTTTGGCATGTGTACTAACTGCTCTCATTGAAACCAGGTCAAATAATCAAAGTAACCATGCGTTTGTTGAACTGTTTTCACAACCACTTGCCACCACTGCTGTCTGGAGTTTATCCTTATTCAGTCATTTAGAACTGAAAGTAGCCAGTGACCCCCAAGAATCATAGGGCACCCTTATCTTATCTTGACTTCAGCTGGTCGTCCATGGGACTTATAAAAATTTCTGGCTAAACAAGGTATGGACGTATCACGCTTTTAGGTGTATTAAATAATTTAAATTTATTCTCTTAGGCTTTTATACTACCTGTTTTCATTCAAATCAAGGCAAATCAAAGGAATTGTAAATTTATTGAACTTTTTCATCGTTATTTGCTGAAGGACATCTGAGAATATCATTTGTGAATAAGCAGTTACCTGTAGTAAAATTTTATCAAACAAGGAATTATCAGAGATCAGTTGTTGGTCAGAAAGGACATTCTCAATAATTTAATTGTACCTTTTTTTTTAGAAATAAAACTTTGTCTAATTTTATTTATCTTTTTTCTAGATTGTACCTGTTGTGGACAAAGTCTAAAGGTTTCTGTGTCCTGGACGTTAGAAGGGAAGTATTTTTGCTGTAGCTTGAAGTCCAGATGACACTTCACATTGGACTCCCATGAAGAATGTTACCTAAGAGGAGAGAGCAGAATGTCAGGTATTTCAGAATCACTATGGTTTCCCTATGTATTTCGCCAAAATAACTTGTGTAAACCTGTTTTTACTTTTATAGCAATCTAAATGATCGTGATATGACACAGGTGATCTAAGGGGAAATAACAGGACTGATTTCTGAGTTTGATTATCTGCTAGTATAATTATTAACTTTTTTTGCTGTTGTTGTGGAGCTTTATTAGTTAACCAGACATTCTTTAGATTTTTCTTGTTTACAGATATACCCTTTTATCTAACCCGTATCAGTCAGAACACAAGCTGCTCAAACATTTTGTACCAAACTCTGCGGTGTCTGTTGATTGCTAAGGAAAACTTGGATTGATGCCTTATCATCATTTATCTATCATGTATTAGTAACATTCTTTGTTTGTGAGGAAGATTTTGTAGTTATTGATTTCTAATATTAGTAAATAAAATTGGTACTTTATTATTATTTTCTGAAACGCTCTTATATCATTAGACTTGCAACTTTTCTGTGCATCTTCCTTTTTCTATCTAGTCCCACAAGTACTGCTTATCTCTGTTCAACTTAAAATATAACTTTCCGAAGTTGAATTGCCGAGGGTGGGGTAAGGTGAGGGTGGTGAAGGGGGAAGAGTCCCTTAGTTCCCCCCCCTCCTCCCCTCCTCTCTGCTGACAGTGGCACTAGTACTTGACCATTTTCTGCTCCTCTGGACCAGGGCCTGCTCACTCCGAGGTGTGATGGGGCTATTGCTTTTGTCTCTCTCGCACCACCTGCCTTCTAATGGGTAAAAGGAGACAGAGATAGCGCAAAAAAAGGACACCCCTGATCTCGAAGTGATAGGGTTGTGTCCGAATTCTCGGTCGGTATGGTCGGTCGGGTCGGTTCGGTCGGTGCGAGAGAGATAGATGTGTGCAATTCAAATGGATGCTATCTCTCTCGCACCGACCGACCATTCCGACCGAGAATTCGGACAGCCTCTAGGGCCTTGATAGGGCCCTGCTCTGGACTTGTCTGCTGTGCTCTTGAATAAGCGGTGAGGAGCTATTTCCACTCGAAAGGAGATTGATGATCAGCTGCAAATAATATATGATTGTTTGCTCCATTTTTTTTTGTAGTCGGCTTCTCGCCTTCTCGCTTCTCCTGAAGTGCTGAAGTCTGTGTTATGGTGAGACCAGCCTTTGGTCGCCGTTGAAATCCCTATGCTGCCTGTGCATTCTCAGTCGCGACCCACGCTGTACGCTGGTTCGGGTGGAAAGCGTATTTTGCCTGTGGTTTCTTGCATACTCGCCGATGTTAGCCGTTAACAGTTTAATGTTATTCAATTTAGAACATCTTCTTTTCTTTCTTGCCCTGCCATTACAATCTTCTATGAGTGGTGTCTTTTTGGGTAAAAAATTGTAAGTATAATTGGACCTTAGGGTTAAGAAGGGCAAGCTGCAGTTTGTTTTAATGTTGTTGTGAAACAGGGCCATAACCCCATATACTTTAGTCTGCAGGGATATGTTGAAGGAAGGAAAACAAATGGATCTGATAATATCTGGTTTATTGGAATAGCTTAATACAAGACATGTCTACTGTTGAATCTAAGAAGGTACTGAAATATAATTTCCATACAACAGTACGCATGAGGCGAAGCAATTCAATAGAGGATCTGCCCCAAGTACACAAGAAGAACATGAACTCTGGAAGTGCCCTTATATTTTTGAGAAAAGGGACGTATTTCTTTTCGCAGTCAGTGGTTTTTGGTACATAAGTGTGGAATATGGCTAGAATCACAAGTTTGCTTGAAAATTCTTCAAATAAGCAAAGATTTGAATGCTACTTTCTGAGTTCTTGTTCTTCTAATTTGTACGGAACAGGTTGTATATTATTTTATGGTCATTCCAGATGCCATAGCAGTGTTGATAAATGTAATGCCAATACATTGGCGATAAATTTACCGCCAATACATTGGCAATGAATTTATCGCCAATTCATTGGCGATGAATTTAATGCCAATACATTGGCGATGTGTTGGAAGTGGCAATTTCTTGGCAATAAACCCTCGCCACTAATAAGGCAATGGAAGTCATCGCCTTTTAAGTGGCGATGTCTGCCTATTACCATCCCTTTATAATAGCTTCTGATGTGGACTGATAAACCATCGCCAAAATTTTTGGCGATGGATTTCATTTCTATTACCATGGCAATAACTTAGTCATCGCCTTCCTGGAGACGGTAATTTTGTCTTATCGCCAAACTTGGTTCATCGCCACCAAAGGTAGTACTTTCATCGCCTTTGGAGAGACAGTG